>OY856414.1:401027600-401457600 GCA_963693085.1 Alisma plantago-aquatica | reverse complement strand
GGTCATGTACCCATTGCCTTAGAAAACACATATATGAACCTTTCATCAATGGTATAACAAGAAATAAATGATATCCTTGATCTTGTGTCCATAGTTCTATATATCCAAAATTTGATAAATATACAAAGCTATCAACTAAATAAAATTCACAAGCATAAAACATTTCATTCAAAACATAGCATGGTTCTTACAAGCATAGATTAAATAGAAAAAATGGATACAATACTACTTTGTACACCCTAGAAAGGTAACTTCTTGCTCATCTTGGAAAGATAAAGATAAATATGAACATGGGAAGAAGGACTGAGAGCCATCTTCACAATAGAGAAAGGTGGAACATGTGGTATGCAGATATTTGTCTTTTTTATTGCAGACAACCTAACTAAGGTGGCAATAAGGAACAACCTAGATGCTCATTGGAGTGGCATGTGGACGTCATTCTTCCTTCTTCGACTGAGTTGTGACCATGTCAAGGAACAAAAGGTGAATAAATGGATGGAGGAGATGGTGATGCACGATGTACCCTTCAAAAACCTAGACACTCTTAAGGTCAAGGCCAAGAAGCTTGGAGGTGAGGTCAATTAGTGTTGGATGTGGAAGATCCATGTGTGTATTGATCACCTTCCTAAATATTGGGAGTGTAACATGTTAGAAGTTCCCTTTGTAGAAGAGATACTTCACTTGGAGGATGGGGTTCAGAAACAATTGATTTTCTATGTGGTTTAGGGATTAAAACCCCAATAGCCTATACTAAATGCATCAACAGTGGGGTCAAGATGAGTAGTAAAACACATTGGGAAACAACCTTTGTTGGGTGAAAATAGTTGGGCTTAGCATGGCATTAGGAAGTGATTGCATAGCGGTCGGCATTTAGTGTCAATGTCAAGTGCATTAAGGTCGATTGGTGCTTTGTTATTCTTTATTGGGATGTGGTTGTTCAACACAATACTTGGTGTTGGACAATAGGTTGCATTAGGGTGATTGGAGTGTGGCATAGGAACTGTCTCGATCAACACAACCAACCGGTCAATGTTGCTCATAGGTAGCGCATTCATTTCTTCATGTTTTGGAATGCTTAGACTTAGGAGTCCAAGATTGAGGTGATGATTTGGTCAAAGCTTGACCATGCTCTATATTCTGAACATGACTTATATTTTTGTTTAATAGGAAACTACCCTAGATTGAACGAGAGGTGACCTCCTCTCGATTGATAGATCAAGAAGACCACCATCCTACACTAGGTGTGTGGAGGTCAATATCTAGGCCTTCATGAAAGTCAACAATTTAGTTTAAAACCTAGTAGATTAACACAAAACTAGAAAGGTTGCAATTTAGGATAATTATAAAGAAAAATGTGAAATCTTGAAACAAAGACAAGTTGAGAATGAGACTAAAATAGAATGAACATGCATTTGTCATTATCTAAAATTATGAAAAGATACAAATATGACCAATGATTGGCATCAAAATCAAATGACCATTCATTCAAATGTTGCCATAAATTAGGCCTTTAGTTAGTTGTGCTTATATCAAATACATTTAGTCTAGGTGACACTTATATGAACTTGATTAACTTTACGACTTTGTTTTTGAATTTAAGTCTAGTGGGGACCCTACTTGTAATCAATTTTGGTCTAGATATTTTTATATCAATACTTGCAATATGGTTCTTTTTGGGAGCGAGCATACATGACACAATCACTAAATATTACATGAAACCATTAATGTTAGAAAATTTGAAGGTATGTGTAAGGCCCTTGACCTATCCTAAACCCTAATAATGCTTAATTTATCTAATTGGATTCTTAAGATGCTTAATTAAACTTTTACTTATGCTTTGATATCAGTTAATAAAGCTATGTTTCAAATTTTGGTCCAGTTTGGACAATGTTTGTGCAAGTTATGCAATTTTGTGCATATTTTGGACTTTTATGCAATTTACCTATATATGATTTTTTTCTTGCAATTTTTCACATACGTTTTGTGTCTTACATGTTTTCATATCATGCTGGAATTAGTTGTGACATGGGGAGCCTAGATGCACCTTAGTTTTGTGTGTGACATCGACCTAAGGTTGAACTTAGGGCTTCCTCTCATAAATGGGATAACTTGTATGATATACTTGGATTGGATTCTTTGTGAGTTTCTTCCATTTTTGGCTTGGGAATCAAGATAAGATGGGCCTCCTAAATTCCTACTATCTATGGGTTGCTGGTTTGCATGGTAAAGATGCCCTTGACCTTGGACACTTGGAAATATTGTCTAGACACCTTACCTCTTCTTTCTGTCTCCCTATTAGGTTATATACTTCCCACACCCTCTCTTCTTCCCCTTCTGCTGGAGCTCATCCCTCCCTCTTGAGGAAGGAAAATAAGATCAAGATAGGAGGAGCTTGGGTAATCTACTTGCATATGATAATGGGATTCCGGTTGTCTTCTTTCAAGATTTCAAATCTTCCTTAGTTGTTCTTGACTCAAGAAAGTAAGCTCTTCTCCCTTAGCTTTGTTTCATTGCTGATCCTACCCTGATTTCTCTTCTTCTTGGCCAGATCCCTGGTCCCTGTGGTTTAGTTTGTTCTAGAAACATGAAAGACACTCTTTTTATTGCTTCTTTGATCTAAGGTTTCTCGTTCTTGGAGATAGAACTAGTTTGAACGAATGGAGAAGCTCAAAGCTAGGATTTTCTTCCTTCTTCCTCGAGTTTCTTGCTATTTGAAGTTGCAACTTCATTCTAGAGACAAGTTATATAACTCGCTCCACATTTATTTCTTACCATTCAACTTGCCATGCTAAATCTTGTGCTAAAACCTAGTAATGAGTAGCAAATTTGAATCCTTAGTTAAGTTGTTTATATATGTGATGATTATGAGTAGATAAATCTCTGGTATCTCTCCTTAATCTTGCAAACGTTCTCTATTTTTGGATATGAGCTTTATACCTTGCTTTTCCACGAATTGATGGAGTTGTTGTGGTGGAAATTGATGGTTGTCCTCGACCTAATTGAGCTGATTTCTACCTTGCCTCATGATTAGATGACTAATCTTTTATGTAGAACTATGGTGGTGTGTTGCTATAGTTTTAATGACCTTATTAGATTCCAAAGAAATTGTGGTCATAATATTATTAACTCTAGTTGGTCAATGTCTTCCATAGTTATAATAATTTATGGTGTTTGAATTATTCAAACTAGCTATGATTTAGTTGGTGCCTTGAAAATGTTTTTCTACGTGTTGGATGACCCGATGGGTTGGCCTATATGAATGAAAGATTTGGTACTTTAGTTACTATTTTGATGATTTCAATGAGCTAAAATGAGGATTATATTGTCTTCATCACTATATAATGGATGATTATCTTAAGCCCCATGAGCGATGGTTCTTCTTAGGGTTTTGAGCAGATTCTTCCCTCCTTTTATTTCAATTTGATAGTTGGTTTTGATGTTATTTGGTTTGACCATTTTATGCCAATCAATGGTTAGTATTTACTACTATTTTGGATTTTCTTATGTTTGAGAAACGATGGTCATGATGCTCTCCCAAGTGGTTTAAGTCGATGGTCTTATTTCTTTCTCAAATGATGGTTTCTCTCTAATGTTTGGAGCTGATTTTCTCTTATTTCCATAACTCGATTGTTGGGCTTCTTCTGCCAATTGATGAAGGTTATTTATTTTTTGTTTTGGATCTTCTTTTGTCCTTAAAACAATGGCTTATTCCCTCTCAGAAACAATGGTTTTGATGCTCTCCCAATGGATGATTTGATGGTTTCACTAGATTCACAATCAATGGCTATCCTAATTGTTTATTTGCTTATTTCTCCAAGTGTTAGATCGATGATCATCTTTAGGTTCACAACATATAGTCATCGTAAGAGGTCATGGACTTTTTTATCTTAAATATTATATCAAGGTTCACTTAGTTTCTTCATCGATGGCTTGCTTAGCTAAGACAAATGATGGTTTAACTAATATCTAATTAGATGGGATTCCTTGGTCATGAAACTGATGGTGAGTATAGGGCTCACACCCAATGGTGATACATGGTTTTTCTACATAATAAATCAATGGTTTTCCTAGATGAATGTCTCAATGTTTTACATGTTTTTCACCCGAGCATTATTTTTTATGCAATCATGATTCAATGGTGGTGATTCATACAAACAATGCAATGGTTTTATTATGTTATTTCATTATCTCATAACTGAACAAACTGAATACATTGGAAGTTGGATTTTATTATCAATAAAATAATTTAAAAATTATTCCATTACAATCATCATATGATTGTCTCTCTGGGCATATACACCAACATACTCCCACTTGCACTTAGAGACAACACCCACAAATCTTATCCCGAGTGACCTAACATGACCATCATGCTTCTGTTGCAAAAGTTCCTTTTTCAAGGGGTTAGCGATATTTCTCTCAGTTGGTACTCTACAAATCTTTACATCCCCTCATTGTATGATCTCTCGTATGAGATGGAATCGCTTTGTATATGCTTGGAACGTTAATGTGATCTGGGTTCCTTATCTTATGAAATAGCTGCATTGTTGTCACAATATAGCTCGCTGATGCTCAGAATGACCCCAAGTTCAGAGATGAAATTCTTGGTCCATACATCTTCTTTTGTTACATTCGATGTAGACATATACTCGACCTCTATTGCAGAATAGGCAACTGTCTCTTTTTTAGAACTCTTCCAACTTACAACTCTGTTGTTTAGGAAAAACACAAATCCTAATTATGATTTATAATCATCTTTGTCAGTCTGGATGCTTGCATCGATGTAACCTTTTACCACCAACTCTTCCTCTCCACTGTACACCAAGAACTGATCCTTAGTTCTTCTCTAGTACTTTATGATGTTCTTGACGGTTGTCTAGTGAGCATCACCTGGATCTAACTGATATCTGCTCATCATGCTAAAAGCATATGAGACACCGAGACATGTGCACAACATCACATACATGATAGATCCAATTGCTGATGCATATGGAATCATACTCATGTGCTCCCTTTCTTCACAAGAATGGGGACATTTAGCTTTAGAGATGGTAACTCCATGAACCATGGGCAGGTTTCCACTCTTTAAGGTCTCCATGCTGAACCTCTTCAACACTTTGTCAATGTATGTGCTTTGACTTAGTCCAAGAATCCTTCTTGATCTAATCTCTATAGATCTTTATCCCCAATATGTAGGATGCTTCTCCCAAGTCTTTCATCGAGAACATATTTCCAATCCATGTATTTACCTTTTGTAAAGTATAGATGTCATTTCCCATCAATAGTATATCATCCACATACAATATGAGGAATGCAACAATGATCCCACTAACCATCTATTACACACAAGGCTCTGTATTGAACAAAGCCAAACTCTTTGATTATCACATCAAAATGAAGGTTCCAACCTCAAGATGCTTGCTTCAATCCATATATTGACCTTTGTGGATTACACACTTTATTTGCATCCTTTGGATTTATAAAACCCTTAGGTTGTGCCATGTACACATCCTCAAGAAGATACTCATCACTACTACAAAAAATGGTTTTTACAATAGTTTATTTTTCCATTTTACAACAGGTGTCAACTGTTGTATTAGATCGTGTGGTCTTATGGGGGGGGTTCTTTATACAGTAGGTGTTGCACATGTTGTAATATATGTATTTTATACAACAGTTAATACATGTTGTAGATCATTGAACACACCTGTTGTAATAGGGGTGTTCTATATAACATGTTGAGACAAAAGGAAATACATCTAGACACAAGGTTTCGAACTTGAGACCACTTGAAATTAAGGCACATCTCAAACCGCTGAACCAGTTTCATTTTATGCAACACATATATTCTTTGTTGTACATATACAACAAATGACGTGCAAACTTGTTGTGTGATTGTGGTCTATTACAACGGGTAACTATTACAATAGGTGAAATCC
The DNA here is from genome assembly GCA_963693085.1 of Alisma plantago-aquatica. NCBI lineage: Eukaryota > Viridiplantae > Streptophyta > Magnoliopsida > Alismatales > Alismataceae > Alisma > Alisma plantago-aquatica. The sequence continues at coordinate 401,451,661 of OY856414.1, read as the reverse complement.
TGTTGTGTAATTATAGTATACTACAATGGGTTATAGTATGTTGTGTAATGATGGTCTATTACAATGGGTTAACATATGTGACTATTACAACGGGTAGAGCATGTTGTGTAATTATGATCTTTTACAACGGGTTAGAGTATGTTGTGCAATGATGGTCTATTACAACGGGTTAACATACATGACTATTACAATGGGTTAGAGCATGTTGTGTAATTATGATATTTTACAACGGTTTAGAGTATGTTGTGTAATAATGATCTATTACAACAAGTTAGCATAAGTGACTATTACAACGGGTTAGAGCATGTTGTGTAATTATGGTCTTTTACAATAGGTTTGAGTATGTTGTGATATTACAGTCTATTACAACAATTTAGCACATGTTGTAGTAATCACATATACTACAACGAGTTTGGCCTGTTGTATATAACTTGTGTTGTATAAAATATATAATTCACAACACACAAATAGACTTGTTGTAAAAGATATGCTAACTATAACACAACCAACATAATTGTTGTGTATTTCCCATTGTAAAAAGCATTTTCTGTAGTAGTGCGTTAAGAAATGCAGTGTTAACATCCATCTGCCAAATCTCATGGTTATGATAAGCTACATAGCAAGCATGATCCTGATGGACTTAACCATGGCTACTGGAGAAAAGGTTTCATCATAGTAAACACCTTGAACTTGTATGAAACTCTTTGCTACCAATCTTCCCTTATAGGTTTGTACTTTACCATCCATGTATGTCTTCTTCTTAAAGACCCACTAGCACCATATGGGTTTTACCACTTTAGTTGGTTCCAACAAGGTCCATACATTGTTGGCATACATGGATTTCGTCTCAAATCTCATGGCCTCAAGCCATTTCTCAGACTCTAGTCCCACAATATCTTCTAGATAGATTGTTGGCTCATCATCTATGAACAACTCACTACCTTCATGAGTCACAAGATATCCAAATCTCTCAGGTTCAAGGCATGACCTACTTGATCTATGAGGTTCCTGTGTCACATGAGGCATTTGATATTCCACAATACTTTGTGATTCTCTTTGTTCCTCATGTACATCTATTGGTTTAATGTTTTCTTGTTGGTCTCGAACCTCTTCAAGTTTTGCTTTCCTCCCACTGTTTCCTTTGGAAATAAATTCCTTTTCTAAAAATACATCATTTCTGGAAATAACTTTTTGTTGTCAGTTGGGTTGTATAAGTAGTATCTCCTTGTCTCTTTGGGATATCCAACAAAATAACATTTATCAGACTTAGGGACAAGCTTTTCAAGAAATAATTTCCTAACATAAGCTTCACATTCCAAATCCTCATAAAGACACATTGGGGTGCTTCCCATACCATATCTCATATGGTGTCTTTTTGAACCGACTTAGATGGTACTAAATTTAGTATAAACACGACAGAGTTTCAAGTGCATACCCCTAGAATGAGGTCGGAAGATCAACAAAGCTCATCATTGATCACACCATATCCAGTTATGTGTGATTCCTTCTTTAAGATACACCATTATGCTGTGGTGTTCTAGGTGGTGTCCATTGTGATACAATACCATGGGCTCTCAGAAGGTCCAAAAACTCTTAGCTTAAGTATTCTCCACCTTGATTAGACTGAAGTGCCTTAATACTTTTACCAAGCTGGTTCTGTACTTCATTCATGAACTCTCTAAACTTTTCAAGAGTTTCTGAATTATGTTTCATTAGGTAAACATATCCATATCTACTGAAATCATCAGTAAAGGTCACGAAGTACTGATACCTACCTCTAAAAATTGTTCTAAAAGGGCGATACATAACAGTATGTATGAGTCCTAATAGATCGCTAGCCCTCTCACTTTTTCTAGTGTGGGAGTCTTGGTCACCTTAACCAACAAACAATTGTTCTAAAAGGGTGATACACAAAAATATGTTTGAGTCCTAAAGATTCACATGTCTATATTGATTCAAAATCAAAAGAGTCTAGATAACTATCCTTATGGAGTCTGAATATGCATTTCTCATTTATGTGCCCTAGACAATAATGCCAAAGGTATGTTTGGTTTCAGTCATTCAATTTTTTTTCTTTTGGTATTTACATTATATACACTTGTCTCTAGATCTATCACGTATGGACCATAAGATATTGGGGTGTTGCCATAAAAGACCCCATCTTTACTAATAGAACATCTTCCATTCTTTATAAGAAATTCGAATATCTTCTTGTCCAAAAAAGATATAGATATGATGTTCCTATTAATGGAAGGTACATAATAGAAGTTCACCCGCTCCCCCTTCTCTCTAGGGTTCCCGGCGGCCACCACTGGGGGGAGGGGTGCATTGCTGGCGTCTTCCTCCCCCTGGCCTCTCTTGCGACTTGCTACAGACTCCGACGGAAGTGGCGAGTGACCCAATCTAGTTAGAGTCATTGTTTGTGGTTGCGTCTGAAGTCAAGGAAGTGCTGGCAAGGGGTTTTCAACTCCTTCACGCCTTCCTCATCTGTTCGTCTTGGTCGGTTGAGGGAAAGGTGGCCCAGAAAGTGTTTGGGGTGAGAGACTAGAAGATCTCAAGCTGGATCTGGTGCTGGTAGTGGGTACGGCAGAGTCGATCTGATTGACACCCATCTAGCTAAAGGAGGTTAGTGGGGTGGAGTCATCTCCATCTAGTGCCCAGTGATCCGAGCAACTCTTCCGGACCGGTGCCTTGCCCCTCTCTTTCTCTCACCCCTCTTCCCATTCCCCGACTCAGAATCTGGGTCCTTGAAGACCATGGAGTTCAGAGCTTTTTGCTCTGTTAGTGTCGGTGGTCCTTCGACCTCGACGTCATTCCACTGGTGTCGCAACGCGAGGTTGACTGGCGTCAACTTCTGGCTCGTGGCTCGCGTCGGTGTCCGTGAGGTTCTGCCACTGGTTCTTCTTCGTGCGATTTGACCTTAAGCTGATTTGGGGCACCGTCCTCAACATTTGGTGGGTTTCTCGCTTCGGCGGCGCTCTCCCTATGATTTTCCCCTGGTGGATATGGAAGTGGAGGGTCTGGGGCGGCCCGTCGTCAGATTGCTTCTATCTTCCTGGCGACGTGCCTCCCTCAACCAAGGTTCCTGGCCCCCTCCTCGGAGATGGGCAGCTCAGCTCGGCGACCTAGGTCTGCCTGGTCCCCGACGCCTTCAAGCTCCGGTTCTGGGGTGGCGTGACAGCGGTCTAGTTGCCCTCAAGCTGTGTGTCATCTTGCTGAAGCAGCCTCACAATTCTTGGTCCTCGACGTGTGGGCGCATGTCAACTCTGGTGGCAGGGCCCTGCTGCTCTGTTGTCCATGTTATGGGGAGATTGCTTCGTTCTCACTCCTGTATGTCTTCGGCCTGACGTTGCTACTTGGATGCTTTCCGACTTCTCGATGGTTTTCTCATGTGCAAACAGGGGCTTCGTGCTCCTGTGTGGTCGACTCTTATTGCTGGGAGGTAGAGCACCCTCAAGGTGCTCGACCTTTTGCTCAGAGGAGCTTGCTCTTGGGTTAGTCTACAACAAGGATCTACTGGGGTAGGATCATTCTTCCTATCCCCATTTATTGCTGGATGTAGGAACACCTCCAAGGTGTTGGCGTGCAGCCTCCTCGCAAGATGTTGGTTGTTGTTTCTATTGCAGGACATCAACATTTGGTTTTGTGGCTTCAGAGTGAGTTGAATCCTATGATTATTTGGCATAGGACCACACCTTGTGGGTGTTTCCGTTAGACAGTTGGTATCGTGCCAAGAAGGACAGGATAGTTTCGAATCTCCTTGGCTCATAGCTCTCTGTTGGTGGCTTGCGATGGTTCTGTGATCTGAGAAGGTCTGATGCTAGTGATGCTGGTACAGGCAAGGTTACCAGGTGGTTGACTTTTTGTAATATGTAGTTACTATTTGTGGGTGGGCTTATTGCATGTATCCACAGGTTGAAATTGTTCTCCTGGTAGGATTGCCTGGTATTTAGCCTTATTAGTCTTGATGTTCTTCTCAGTGAATGTTAGTTTAGCTGTAGTGTTATACCCCCTGCGTGGGGTATATGTTCCTGGTCGAGCTTATTAGCTCCTTGTGGTGTAATGGGGTACTCTATGCCTAAAGTTTTTGGTTTTATAGTAACACGCTTTTTGACCGACCAAAAAAAAAGGTACATAATAGAAGTTATATAACTCTATTATTAGGTCACTTGGTAGAGATAACTCATAGGTTCCAACTGCACTGGAAGAAACTCCTGCTCCATTAGCAATGTGTAATTCAACCTCACCTTTCTCTGAAGGTCTACTTCTTTTTAGATCCTTCACAATTTTGAGAAGATGTGTGATCCACATTCAGTATCTACTACCCATGATGAGGAAGTAGTAAGGTGAACCTCAATAGTGTATATACTAGAAGTAGAATTCTTAATCCCTTACTTCATCTTCCTAAGTTCCCTTATCCTTCTCCTTATTTTGAGTGAAAAAGACTTGGACTTTATCTTAGCCTCAGCACGCTTCTTGGCCTTGCTCTTGCCCTGGGACTCAACTCTGCCGATCAACATCACATATTTTTCCATCTTCATTTGTGCTTCGACACTTATCAAGATGTCAAGCAAATCTAACAGTAGTTTAACCATGTTACTCAAGAGATAACACTCGATAAAATGGCTATAAAATTAGGCAACAATTGCAAAATCATATCCGTAGCCAACTCTTGACCTAAAGGAAATCCTAGTCTCTCTAGATGCTTATATGCCCAATCATATTAAGCACATGAGGCTCTACTAGACCTCCCTCTATCAGTCTGCACTCAAATAACACCTTAGAGACATTATACCTTTCATTATTATCATGTTGTTTATGGAACTCATAGTTCGTACAGACCAACATAAGGTTCTTGATGTTCACAAAATCATTGGCATACTTTAATGAAGCATCCATTTTAGTCTTAGGTGAATACAGAGTGGAAACTGGCACTGGTGTTTCAGGAACATACAATCAATTTCTCAAGATCTTGTACCAGTTATGGAAATAAATCTCATTTAGTTCATCCAATCGCAATGATTGAGTGTTTTCCATTTGATTCTATAAGAGAAAACTTACATTTGTTAGAAAACCTTTTTGACTTGATTTGATTTGAAAATTCAATATTAATTAGGTCTTTAATAAGATACTTCTCCAACTATTTTATTCAAATTGATAGCCCTCACTACCAATTTAGAAGATTGTAGCATACAACCTTCTAGTGAGCCAAGATCCTAATTTCACCAAAATCATGAGCCAGCTAGGGTTGTCACTCACAACTTGATTCTATAGGTAGGCAACTTTTACCAATTGCATTATATGAAACTCTTGATAGGTGATATGAACAATTCTTTTTCATTGATCATCTGTATGCTTCTAGGTGCTTAATCCAATTAAGATCACCTAGTTAAGCCTGACCCATAAGCCAACACGATAGACTATGCACCCTTCTAGGACAGACCCACATATCTACCATCACACTTCCACTAGATAGATGATGCACCACACTAGGGCATGCCCACACTTGGTTGATCAAACTTTTCATGTGTGCTTCTTATGGAAAGCATATTAGACTTAATATTATATTGAGAGATTTTGTATAATAGATATACATTAACCAATCACCACATATTTATAGAATGTATCATATACATTCTATAACCCACAAATAAACATATAATAAATAGAAAGTCATGGTTATGGCGAGATTAAAGTAATTCCTTGGAGCCATAAGGAGTTACCACAACCTAGGGTTTACATTACGTGAATAAACTTGTTGTTGAGGAAGATTTGTGCTTGCTAATATGGGTGTAAACCCTATGAACCGGTTGTCTCACCTCCTGGATGGTCGATTGGTCTTCACACCCGTTGTGTATCCATTGGTTTCACCATCTTCTGGATCCTCCAGTAGATCGATTGGGTCCCCCATTCAATCAGGTCAACTCATCTTCCTTGGTACTTCCCGGTCCTTCTGCCGGTCGGCACATCATCGAGATGGTCAGTTGGCCTGGTGCGGATCGTCTTCTTCTTCATCGTAACAAGAAAGTAAACTATCCTAGTATTAAATATTTAGGGAGAAACCTCAAGTTACATTCGAGGGGAGCAAGGGTAGGAGAGAATAATACTTTTATATTGGAAAGATAAGGGGAGGCTCGGTACGTAGACGGAGATATAAAACACATAACACATTAAAACTCTCTTATAGGGAGACATGTGTAATTTGCATATATACATACATACATATATATATATACATATATATATATATATATATATATATATATATATATATATATATATATATATATATATATATATATATGGTCAAGCTAGAATACACTCGAGTGTATCCGGAGCGGAATACACTCAAGTAGTTTTTCATGATGCAATATTTTTTTTGAAAATCTAATCTGTTGATCTTCTTAAACATCTCATGAAAAACTCATACACAAAATTTGAGCACATTTGGATATGTATAGCTCATGTTATGAAGACCACAAAAATTATACATTTCAAATTAGTTTCACACGTCAATTTTATTTCCCTTGGATGAGTGACTTACACTCATCCAAATGAGCTCAAAATTTATATGTAGCCTAGTTATAGTATGACGGTGAAGATCAATTGTTTACATTTTGCAAAAAATAGTCTTGATATGAAAACACACTTGAGTGTATTCGTGCAATCCGTACACTCGAGTGTATTCTAGCCTGACTCTCTCTCTCTCTCTCCCCCCTCTCTCTCTCTATATATATATATATAGTTAGGCTAGTGTACACTTGAGTGTACCAGAGGCACCATACACCTCAGTTAATTTTAAAGATGCAGTGATTTTTTGACAAATCCAAACCGTTGATCTTCTTAAATATCTTAAGAACATACTATATAATAAATTTCAGCTTATTTGAACACTTATAGGTCGTGCATCTAAAGGAGGAAAAAATCATGCATTTCAAATTAGTTTTGTGCGTTGATTTTGTTGTCCTTGGATGCATGTCTTACACTCATCCAAATGAGCTCAAATTTTGTATGTGGCCTATTATTATTGTAACCATGAAGATCAATGGATTATATTTTGGAAAAACATGGTCTAGATAGGCAAACACCATTGGGGTGTACAGTGTGATCTGTACACTTGAGTGTATTCTAGCCTGACTAATATATATATGTATATGTATATATATATAGGGCATTCATTGAATACCCGCGTGGGTAGCCTGGATTTTCACTACCCATAAGTCCCGAATGTAACCATATGGCAAACAAAGTAACTGGAAGGACCAAAAAGTAACTATGTTGATAACAAAATAAGTTTATGACTAAAAAAGTAAAACCGGGAAGAATACATAGGAAATATATGTAATTGTATTTTGAAATCTTTTATTGCAAATGGAACTATCTATGCATGAAAAGTAATAGTTTGCAAGGTAAAGTAACCATGTACATGTTGAAAGTAAGAAAGTTGAAAAAAGGTAACCAAAAATAGGGGGCGGGTAGCTACCCGTGTGGGTATTAAAGATGAGCCCATATATATGTTTGGGTTTTTATTTTGTGATTAGTCATATGTGCACATTGATAAATTTAAATATTCACATGCATGCAATAAATAAATATGATAAAATAAAAATATGATCATATTGATTATCCCAATTCATAATTAATTGACATTGCTCTGATATCACTATTGGGAAATATGAAATTACATAGCAACAAAATCAAAAATTTTACTGAAATATTTCCCATTAACTAGCAGAATGCATCAATTACTACGCAATGGGAAGGATGGTTTAATGAAGATATACCTGATCCTAGAGCAAGTCCAATGACAATCCTCATTGATATAGTCATGCACTCTTTGACGGTGTTTGTGCAACTCCTAGTCTTCACCACAGATGACAGACTCAGATAGCATCTACAACAACTCCTCCATGGATAGTAGGTTGACATTATCCTCCTAGTGATGGCCAAAGGACACCTCGCCTCTAGGGAACTCCACACATACCACCTAAAACTCCTGTCATCCTACTAGAATGGATAGGAATGAGTTGTCCCTCCTGTTGGCATACTAGTAGCCAACTTGCTCTCCAACAATTGTTTCTCCCTTGCTATCACTACCTTTAACGAGTAGGACTTTCTCAGGCTCTCTATTTGTTACCACAACAAAAGAGGACAACAATTGTCACAAGAAATTGAGTTGTGCACTGGGAATCCCCCAGTACCCCTCTATTTATAGGAGGGGTTAGGGTCTGGGTTCCCAATCTATGTGCGAGTGAAAGGGACCAGAAGATATTGAATTTTCTCAACCTACGAGTGCCGAACCGGTCGGCTAGCAGCCGAGACGATCGTATGGCACACTTGCTAATCATTTCGTATAGAGAAAAAGTTGTTTCATAGTTTCCCAATCACATATGAATTTGATAATTCATTTCCAATTAATGTTGCACATCAATTCCTTACATCAATAGAATTGAACAATCGAAACAATTAAACTTTCTCACGAATTGGGAAAGTTACTAGAACCTTCCTCTGGCCCAACCGAGCCAATCGGTTAACTAGGTGAACTGGTCATCTCTCTCTACCCGAGCTAATCAATTCACCCAATGAGTTGATTTGTCGGTCTCTGTTTCATGTAGAACATCTGCCAATTCAGTTCCAATCATCATGACACTCTAAATTATCGTCTCAAGGCTTGAGCCAATCATTTGGCACTCCAAATGGTCATCTCACTGAGTGAGTTAATCGGTTATCAGTGTAGTCAGCTGATCTGTGAATTGAATACCTAAACACTTTAGTAATCAATTCAATCATCATTCAAGACTAAACTCTTATCCAAACAAGTTCCTATCTGTGACCCTAAAGGTCCCATATTATGTCGACATGAATGTCCATAACAAGTTATGAAATCACAATTAATGAGTAGTGCCTAGTTACACATCATTGCTATCTAAGTAAATGGAAAGTTGGAGAACAAATTCAACCAACAATTTGTGTATGATGTTATAATGTTTGTATAGTTCCTTTGTCACTGATATCTAGATTCAAATCAAAGCATGGATCAATCATCCTCTTCATCATTAAATCTTGTGCCATGAACCAGAGCAGACTGTCTGAGATATATGTAAGTTCAATATCACATATTCACTCACATGTGCATTGACATGCATTTCTCAGACTCGCTAATCAAGAGGCCTAGGATATCATACTCATGTCTAAGGGACAAATCCCATCTCTATCACTCACAGTCAATCCCCATGTGTCACAATAACCCAATCATTACCTTTATGACAACGCATGTTTCAAGATTGTGTTTGATGATGTCAAAGTGTATCATATGACATGTTATGAGTGTAGTGATTTATGATATAAGAACCACAAACACCACCATCATTGTGACAGATAACTATGACATCCACGATAATGTCTTCCATGTGGAAGTCTCACAGTAGGTCTGGCTGATACACTTCTCTCTAACATGTATCTGTTTGCTTGGATATCACCATATCATGACAAATGAGATTCTGTCATCAAGCAACTCACACTCTGATCTTATTTGTTATTGTTGTCTATCTACCTTTCACAATAACAACTGATCAGGGAAATAATGAGAATGTATGTACTCTTAACATTTGTATGATCACATTGTTTAGGTCTTCAACCTAAAGACATACTTCATTGAGTGATATCATTCTCTAATCATTTATTATGTTATTTCATTTTCTCACAACTGAACAAACAAATAAATTGGAAGCTTTCCTTTATTATTAATTAAATCATTTAAAAGTTTTTTTTTGGAAATGGGTAAATATATTGCCAAAAGGAGGGTAGAGAAAATTACCACCTTACAAGTTAGAGATCATGGGGCATGATCTGTAAAGAAGGGGGTTAAACAAAAAAAACCCTCGTAACTAAACTAGTATATACATGGTTACATACAAAATCCCCAATATATTTTATCATGATGAGACACACCCTTCAAAATGTCTTTCTTAACATAGATTAGATTACACAGATTGAAATTTATCTTTTTGATCAGTTCTGTCTCTGTTCGGCTGCCTTTAGAGTGGACTCTTCTATTTCTTTCATCCCATATATTGAAGCAAAAGGAAGTTAGACAGAGGCCCCCAAAAGCCAGCCGATGTTTATCTATAAGATTGAGCAGTAACCAGTCTACCATATCATACAAGCTGTGACTCTGGTTCGGGCCCCACTCATTCTTCAGACATATCGAGGCCCAGATGAGCCTGGTGTAGCTGCAATCAAGGAAGAGGTGACCGTGGCTTTCATTGGCTCTCCTGCAAAGGGGGCATAGCACATCAACCTGTATGCCCCATTTCGCCAACCGGTCCTTTGTTGGGAGCTTCCTCAGGATAGCCCTATAAGCAGCAGTGCTCCACTTTGGATAGTGGAAAGGCCCCCACAGAAACTTGGCCCAGCATGTATCATCAAACGTATCAATGTTGATCCATGGGGTAGTGTGTTGGTTAACAAGACACACCATCTCATGCTCATCGACAGTGTACATAGCGCTGATCTCCATCCACCTATTACACATGCTTTCCCACGTCCTAGAAGAAGATATGTCAGAGTTATTTAAGTCATTACAATCATCATATGATTGTCTCTCTAGCATATACACCAAAAGGTTACACATATTAAGAATACATACAAAGATCAGGAAATACATGAGAGATTTGGTGTCTCAAAGGTATTGTTCAAGTGGAATATGGCTGAAGGAGATCTAGTGTGACCCCATGTGCTCAAGTTGATTGGGTATGTGGAGAACCTAGGAAGACTGAGATTTTACTTGGTCCAAGAGTTGGCCATAGATGTGATTCTCCAATCATTGTCAAAATCATATAGCCAATTTATCATCAACACCAACATGAACAATATTGATAAACCACTTTTAGAATTGTTTGGCATGTTGAGAAATGTTGACGTGAAAATGAAGAAGGACAAACCCAAATCTATGACAATGATCGTCATAGGAAAAGGTAAGTTCAAGGGCAAAAGCAAGGCTAAAAAGAGTTCTAAAGCTTGCTAGAAATGAAGTCTTTTGTTCCCAAAGCAGAGGGAGGGGTGAATAAGGAAGGCAATTGTCACCACTGTCACCAGGATGGAAACCAAAAAAGGAATTGCATTCTTTACTTAGAGGAACTAAGGAAGAAGAAGCAAGGGATAGAGATATCCACTTCAGGTATATCTGTTATTGAGATAAATATGTCTAAATCTTCATCTTGGGTACTGGATACTACATGTGGATCTCACATATGTTCAAATATGTATGATCTAAAAAGAACTAAACCTTTAAGAAAGGGTGAGGTCAAACTACGCATTGAGAATGGAGCAAGATGTTCTACCACTGCAGTTGAAGCATATCATGGTCTTTACTTATTAGATATAGAGACAAATGTTTATAATGTAAATACCAATAGGTTAAAACTCAATAACTCAAACAAAATTGTAATATCCTCAATTTTTTGAAATTGAATCATATAAGTAAACTGATTTGTAAATTTCCCAATAGTATTATTGGTGGAATAATAATGCTAAATACCATTGGAGCATGGGTGCTTGTGGCAAAGGATAAATAAATAAAATAATTTTTACATGAATTAAATGATAATGACTTATTGGAATATTGAATAACTGAAATATAAGATAATATGTGAAGTTGCCAAAAGAAAATATGATGTGTGGTGTTTTAGATAATTAAATTATAATTATCTAGACAATATTGGCAATACCATGTTTGAGGCATCAAACACAAGTATTTAATTTTATCTTTTTATATACTTGAAAATAATAAGGAAATGAAGAGAATTCTAGAATTTGGGAGAAAAGGGATATACCATGAGATAGTGGTATTATTTTTTAAATAATGGCTAAAAGGAGTAAGTTTTGTAAGGGAAAGATACCCCTTTTTTTATCCCACACATTGAATATGCTTAGGAAAAGGTATTAGGAGTTTACTTTAATTAGGAATATTTTCTTTAAAGAATACATCAAAGAGAGAGATAAAAAATAATATAGAATACTTAAGCAAGTTATCCAAAAAGGTAGCTTATATTTTTGTACATTTTAGTTGCTTTTAATTTCCAACTAAAGGTCTTAATAAGTTTATGGTAGTATCTCCCCATGACCATTGGATTGGAGGACTGAAAGCCAAGAGAAGGGGGAATATAATTAATGACTTCCTAAACATGATCTTGTAATACTTAGGGAAGGAGGAAATTTTGTGTTCGTCAAGGAAAAGGAGAGAAGAGAAACAAGAAGGGAAGATATAAGAGAATAGTCATGTATATTTATGTGGTACCCGATGGATACATGATTAATCAACACAACTTCCTCCCTCACTGTATCTCTTCTCCCTCCTTTCAGCCACCCCGTGCTCCTCTCCGACTTCGTCTAGGTTTGTGCATGGCTCCTAATAGGAGGAAGGTGGATCACTAAACCTAAACGTAGAAAATTCATGATCACTACTATGGGTTTGGGTACCTCAAATCATGAAGAGAGAAGCCACCCTAGGTCCCTGTGTCTATCAAAGTAGGAGCTTTTACCAGAAACCAGTAGGAACCTCGACTATGTCTGCCTGAAAAGAAATAGGATGGATGGACTTTTTGGGTTGACGACGAGTCATAAAAAGAGGAGGATGAAGATCGAAGGGAAAGAAACTAGAGGGCGTGGTTGTGTCTTCATGACAAAAGAATGACAGATGGAGTTGAAGTGATGAAGGAAACCCTATGATGAGCTCAGTCCTATTCTTCCTACCTCTGCCGCTATCCAAGGCACAAATGTCTCGGCTCCTCTCGGTGGCTGTTAGGAATACTTCACATCAGGACATTGCACCATGCTGGGCCACAAGTCTCGTCGAGAGAATGGACCCCATCTGAGTCACCAGTGACCCTCCTACATGGAGGCATCTACATGGGACGTGGTGCAGTGAGACCAACATGGGGTGTTGTGTGAGGAAGGAGGTAGCAGCATCAAGGAGCGCACACACATGAGAGGGACTTAGAGTCACTCCCTAGTTTGAGGAAGGGGGTGGAATAGAGTCAACTGACTCATACACCCATGTGCACGTTCAAGACACAAGGGCAGTAAAGTGCTTTATCCAAATCCTGAGAAGGCCAAGAATAGAAATTAGTATTGTTACAGCCTTTGATTGGCCCAAATAAGATTAATCATGAAATAATCATATAAAATGATTGGTAACTCAGATTTAGACAAGTATTATATGAAAAATGATCCAAAAAATGAGAGAAATCTAAATAAAATAGTTTTAGAATTGAATTATGCTTCTAATTTTAAAAGTAGTGTAAAGATGATCTTAAGTTGTGATTAATGTATCTAAACCCTAAGTTTGTGCAGTAAGACATTTGAATGTGTTAAAAGTGATTTCTTTGTCACAATAACTAATAATATTAAACAATATGAGAAATCAAGGTGATTATGACCATAATGATGATAGTTAGAGTTTAAAATGTGAGTCATTATGCATATGATGATTCAGAGACTAAAGATTGTAACTTGATGTGTCATTAAGGGACATATTTGAATCTTAGTGATAATAATAAAGGTATGTGGTAGATTTGATGATCATGGATACATTAATATGAATTAGGGTTCTTAAGTCATTAGAATTAATGAACATGGGAACCGGTCTATCAAAACATGACTCTAAGGACAACTTGACACCAATATAACCATAACTCTAGAATAGAACCCGAGTAGTGTCTAATATGGTTAATGTGATAATGAAACTTTAGGATTTATGTTCATGTAGACTAAAATATGGATTGCTTGATTGTCTTATTGATTGGATAATATGCTTGAAGTGTATTCTTCCTAATAATCTCCATGGCTCACCATCAAGGTAAGTGGTTATGCTTATGATTACATGTATCATCTACCGACGTTTGTCGAGGTTTCTTGAAGATTGAATGAATGCTATCTGTTGGATGTTTATTTATTTCATGAAAATTATAAAGCCCATATGAGTATCACATAAAGTAAATATTAATATTCTAAATCCTAGACTAACATATATCAAGGGGTGATACACATTAGTCCAGGAGGGATAGTGATCATGTCCAAAATAATATATCCAGTATGGGTTATGATACATAAAGAATATGCCAGATCTTATTTGCAATATTTGATGTTTATTATATGATCATGTTAGTTGCACACATTGTGGTTGCACCCACGTACACAGTATAGTAATATGTTGACTATGTTTTTTGTCATCATTTTAGGTATGTGTTTGACATGATAAAAGATATGAAGAATAAGATGAAAGACATCAACAGTATTAAAGCTATACCAAGGAGGACTAGGTAGATGATTTCTCAATAGGTATAGTTCCATTAGGTATATCATTTTACAATTTGCAAACAATATTTGAAATTCAATTGAAATTATTTTTTATTATTTGTTATTTGACTAATCTAGATCCTTGGGAATATAATTATAGTCAAAATGAAAAGGCATTTGACTTCAAGAAATATAAGAAAGTTGTGGAATTAAAATTATGCATGGTTTTGAGTAATGTTGAGAACGATTCAACCTAAAATATAGAATTTTGAAATAATGTGTGGATACACCATCTCTTCTCTTGGAATTGGATGAACTTTGTACTTGGGATGCAATCGAGTGCTTATTTCATCTCATTACAAGGGAGAGAGATTGTGTAGACACATGATAGGCTTAAAAGTGACATATGCGAATGAATATATTAAGTTGAATCTTAATGACATGACCTAGGGTTGGAGGTGTTAACTCACCCTTATGTGGGAATAAATGAATAATAGGTTGAAGAACCTAGGTGAAAAAGGTAATCACCAAGTGAAATTGAAATTACAAATGGAAGTAGAATCATCAAGAAATATTATCATGTAAATACTAAGGATGTGTTTTTATCTTGAATTGAATTCAAGTACCAATATTAGTCATAATGTGTGGAATTGCATATCAATAAAATATACATATGTAGGGTAGATAACACTAAGGTGTGGAACTAAGTTGGGTTATCATTTTCCTTAAGATCACTAGGTATGAATTTTGGGGACAAAAATTCCTTTTAAGGAGGGGTGAATGTAATATCCTCAATTTTGTGAAATTGAATTATATAAATAAATTGATTTGTAAATTTCCCAATAGTATTTTTGGTGGAATAATAATGTGAAATACCTTTGGATCATGGGTGGTTGTGGCACAAGACAAATAAATAAAAGAATTTGTACATGAATTAAATGATAATGACTTATTAGAATATTGCATAACTGAAATATAAGATAATATGTGAAGTTGTCAAAAGAAAAAAAAAGATGTGTAGTGTTTTAGATAATTAAATGATAATTATCTATCAAAGATTGGTAACACCATGTTTGAGGCATCAAACATGAATATTTCAGTTTATCTTTTTATATACTCAAAAATATTGATATGAAGAGAATTATAGAATTTGAAAGAAAAGGGATATACCATGAGACAATGGTATTATTTTTTAAATAATAGCTAAAAGTAGTTAGTTTTGTAAGGGAAAGATATCCTTTTTTGTCTCACACATTGAATATACTTAGGAAAAGGTATTAGGAGTTTACTTTAAATAGGAATATTTGTGTTAAAGTATACATCAAAGAGAGAAATAAAGAATAATCTAGAATACTTAAGCAAATTATCCAATAAGGTGCAATATATTTGTGTACACTTCTTAATGGCTTTTAGTTGCCAACTCAAGGTCTTAATAAGTTTATGGTTGTATCTCCTCATGAGCATTGGATTTGAGGAATGAAATCCAAGAGTAAGGGGAATATAATTAATGACTTCGTAAACATGATTTTGTAATGTTTAGGGAAGGAGGAAATTTCGTGTTTATCAAGGAAAAGGAGAAAAGAGAATCGAGAAGGGAATATATAAGAGAATAGACATGTATATATATGTGGTACCCAATGGATACACAATGAATCAACACAACTTTCTCCCTTGTTGTATCTCTTCTCATGCCTTTCAACCACCTCGTGCTCCTCTCTAACTTCGTCTAGGTTTGTGCATGGCTCCTAGCAAGAGGAAGGCAGATCACTAACCCTAAACATAGGAAAGCCACGACCGCTACTCTGGGTTTGGGTACCTCAAACTGTGAAGAGAGAAGGCACCCTAGGTCAGGAGCTTTTGTCGGCAACCAACATGAATCTCGAATACATCCATGGGAAAAATAGTAGGAGGGATGGCCTTTTTGAGTTGACGACAAGTTGCAATAAGAGTAGGATGAAGATAGGAGGGTGAGAATCTAGAGGGCATGGTTGTGTCTTCACGCATGGGAGAGGGACTTGGAGTCGCGCCCTAGAGCGAGGAACTGGGTGGAATAGAGTCAAATGACTCATGCACCCCATGTGCACACATTCAAGATAAAAGGGCATTAAAGTCCTTTCTCCCAGTCCTAAGACGACCAAGAATAGAGATTAGTATTGCTGACGTGGTGACCTTTGATTGGTCCAAATAAGATTCATCTTTAAATAATCATAGAAAATGATTGGTAACTCAAATTTAGACAAGTATTATATGAAAATTGATAAAAAAAGAGAGAAATCTAAATAAAGTAGTTTCAGAATCTTATTATGCTTCTAATTCTAAAACTAGTGTAAATATGAGCTTAAGTGGTGATTAATGTATTTAAACCCTATGTTTGTGTAATAAGATATTTGAATATGTTAAAAATGATTTCTTTGTCATAATAATTGACAATATTAAACAAGATGAGAAATCAAGGTGATCATGACCATACTGATGATGATTAGAGTTTCAAATGTGAGTTATTATGTATATGATGATTCAAAGACTAAAGATCGTAGCTTGATGTGTCATTAAGGGACATATTTGAATCTTAGTGATAATAATAAAGGTATGTGGTAGATTTGATGATCATGGATACACTTAATATGATTTAGGGTTCTTACGTCATTAGAATTAATGAACATGGGAACCGGTCTATCAAAATATGACTCTAAGGACAACTTGACACCAAGATAACCAGAACCCTAGAATAGGACCCGAGTAGTATCTAATATGGTTAATGTGATAATGACACTTTAGGATTTATATGCATGTAGACTAAAATATGGATTGCTAGATTGGCTTGTTGATTGGATAATATGCTTGAAGTGTATTCTTCTTGATAATCTCCATGGCTCACCATCAAGGTAAGTGGTTATGCTTATGATTACATGTATCGACTCCCTACATTTGTCAAGGATTCTTGAATATTGAATGAATGCTATCTATTGGATGTTTATTTATTTCATGAAAATTATAATGCCCCTATGAGTATCACATAAAGTAAATATTAATATTCTAAACCCTAGGTTGGCGTATATCAAGGGGTGATACACATGAGCCCTGGAGGGGACAATGATCACACCCAAAATAATATATTCAGTAAGTGTTAAGATACGTAAAGAATATGCTAGTTATTATTTGCAATATTTGATGCTTATTATGTGATCATGTTAGTTTCACACATTGTGGTTGCACCCATGTACACAATATAGTAATATGCTAACCGCATTTTGTTTGTCATCATTTTAGGTATATGCTTCAAATGATAAAAGATATGAATAATAAGATGAAAGGTATCAAAGGTATTAAAGATATACCAAGGAGGACTAGATAGATGATACTTCTTCTCAATAGGTATTAGTTCCATGAGGTATATCATTTTACAATTTGTAAATGATATTTGAAATTTAATTGAAATTGTTTTCTTATATTTGCTATTTGACTAATCTGGATCCTTGGGAATATAAGTAATGGATCTCAACTTGAAGGTTTTTCCTTAATTGGGGATGCAGAAAGTGAGGTCATTATAAAATATACGTTTGGTATTTTTGTCTATGACACATTAATGATAAACACATTTCTAGACTGCATAAAGATGGTTATCTAGATTTTGAATCAATAGAGACATGCATATCTTGTTTATTGGACAAGATGACAAAGACTCCTTTCATTCGACATTGTGAGAGAGCGAGTGATCTATTAGGACTCATACATATAGTTTCATGTGGACCATTTAGCACAAATGATATAGGTGGTTACCCATATTTCATTACCTTAACTGATGATCTTAGTAGGTATGGCTATTTGTACTTAATGAAGCACAAGTCAGATACCATTAAAAGTTCAAGGATTTCATATAGGAATTACAAAACCAATTTGGTAAAAGTATTAAAAACATTGTTATGATCGTGTTGGAGAACAATTAAGCCAAGAGTATGAGGATCTTCTCTGATACAGTTGTATTGTATCACAATGGACTCCACCTGGAACACCACATCATAATGGTGTATTAGAAAGAAGAAACTTCACACTACTAGATATGGTGCAGTCGATGATGAGTTTTGCTAGTACTCTAACTTCATTTTGACGATAAACTCTTGAAATCACAATGTTTACACTTAAGCATGCACCATTAGATCAGATGAAAAGAAATAATATGAGATATGGTACGGTAAGTGTTCGAATGTGTCTTTATGAAGATTTAGGGATGTCAAGCTTATGTGAGAAATCACTTTTCCTAAAGGCTTGGACCCAAATTGGAGAAATGTTATTTTTTGGATATCCTAAGGAGACCAAAGCATACTACTTTTATGATTCATCTGACAACAAAGTGTTTATTTCCAGGGATGATGCATTCTTAGAAAGGGAATTTATTTCCAATAGAATTAGTTGAAGGAAAGTAGAACTCGAGGAGGTTCGAGACCAACAAGAAAACATTAAACATGTGGAGGTACAAAAGGAACATGAATAGTCACAAACTATCATGGAATCTCAAGTTCCTCATGTAACACATGGACCTCATAGATATAGTAGGACATGCCTTGAGTCTGAAAAATTTGGTTATCTTGTGACTCAAGAAGGAAACAAGTTGGTCATAAATAACGATGCAACAACCTACCTAGAAGTTGTTAAGGGAACAAAGTCTAAAAAGTGACTTAAGGCCATGACATCTGAGTTGCAATCCATGTACACCAATAAGGTATGGACCTTGGTGGATTCACCTGAAGGTTTAAAACCCATAGGGTGCAAGTGGGTCTTCAAGAAGAAGGTTGACATGGATGGAAATCTACAGATATCTAAAGGCGGATTGGTTGCAAAGGGTTTAAGACAAGTTCAAGGTGTTGACTTTGATGAAACTTTTTCTTCAATTTCAATGGTTAAGTTGATTAGGATCTTGCTTTCCATTACAACTTATAATGACAATGAGATTTAGCATACAGATGTTAAGACCACATTCCTTAACTGGAATCTACTTGAGGATGTGTACATGACACAAACAAAAGGGTTTTATAAATCTAAAGGAAGCCAATAAAGTTTGTAAGGTACAAAGATCAATTTATGGAATGAAGCAAGCATCTTGGAGTTGAAATTTTCAATTTGATGGAAAAGTCGAAGAGTTTGGCTTTAGTCAAAATGAAAATGGACCATATGTTTACAAGCATGTTAGTGGGAGTATGATTTTATTCCTCATATTGTAAGTAAATGATATGCAATTGATGAGGAATGACATCCCTACTTTATAAGCAATAAAAACTTGGTTGGGAAATGCATTCTCTATGAAGGACTTCAGTGAAGCATCATATATCTTACCAATCACGATCTATAGAGATAGATATAGAAGGCTTCTAGGCCTAAGACAAAGCACATACATTGATAAGGTGCTAGAAAGGTTTAACATGGAGAATTCAAAGGGAGGAAACTTACCCATGTCTCATGGTGTAGTATATCTAGAGCTTAATGTCAAAGTTTGTGTGAAGAATATGAACAAATTATTAAGATTACATATACATCTTCAAATGGATCTATCATATATGGAATGTTATTTACTGACCTTGATGACTTGTATGCCTTAAGTATGATGGGTAGATATCGATCAGATCTCAATGAAGGTCATTGAACTTCCATGAAGAACATCCTTAAGTACTTGAAAAGAACTAAGGATAAGTTTCTTGTCAATGGTGGTGAGTTAGAGTTGGTGGTAAAGAGTTACACCAATGCATGCTTCCAAATTGACAAAGATGACTTTAGATTGCAATAAACATTTGTGTTTTTCCTGAACAATGGAGCTTTAAGATGGATGAGTTCCAAGCTAGAAATAGTTGTTGATTCTACAATGGAGGTTGAGTACATTGCTACCTCCTATGCAACAAAGAAAGTTGTTTGGATCAAGAAGTTTGTCACTGAACTTGGAGTGGCTCCAAGCATTACTGATGTAATAGAGTTGTATCATGATAACAATGAATCTATTACACAAGCTAAGGAACCTAGATCTGATTATCATTCCAAGAACATACAACGGTTGTTCCATATTATACAAAAGATCATAAAGTAAGGAAATGTGCAGATTGTAGACTACCAACTAAAAGTTGTTAGATCAAAGGGATCTAAAGTGGGGGTGAATAGAGCTAAAAACACTTGCACAAAAATTGTTAGACCTTCAAGTTACTTATGCTAGGCACAATTGTAAATAGTGAATTTGATGACACTCTAAACATGCATAGCAAGGACGAAAAGATTGAAAGAAGCACTTGGACAAGATGTTTAGAGTGGTTCCATTCTGCACACTAGGAGAGAGTGAATACACTACCTAGAGAGGTCAAGCTCTAGGATTTTGCAACCTATGTATTGTTATACTCCATTACAAAACATACAATTGACTTCCTCTCTCGGGACAATGATACCCAAATTCCCTTTGAGGTCAAGGGAGCCAATAACCTTACAACTGAGGTCTTACCTATCCAATAACTAGACTCTTATACCTCATCAAGCTCTTACCCACTCTTGCTTTTAGCTAGAGACCTTCACCTAGGAGATCCCCTCTTTGTAGCAAGTTTTTTTCCTTGAAGGATTTACACTCCAATCTTGGATCTTCATCCTTGTCCTCCTCCTTCACTCGAAGAAGTTTTTTTCACCTTCTTCTATAGCTTGAAGAAGTTTACTCCTTCTCCTTCACTCATAGAAGCTTTCACCAACTTGATCTTGAAGAAAGGGGTTGGGGAAAGGAAAGCTTTGAGATTTTTACAAGTATATAATGAAGTAGATCTCTCACACAAATCCTATCTCACTCATATGGATGTTTGAATTTGCAAACAAGAGAGACAAAGGGGCTCAAGTGGACTAGATGCACTCAACTATAGCTAGGAGCATAAATAGCATGAAGGAGCAACTTTGAAATGAACTCCAATAGGTTCTATTTATTATTGGGGATGTCAACTAGAGAGTAGGAGCAGTAAGGAAAAATTTCTAGGCATTTTGAGTGTTGCAACAAATATAAGTTTGAGTTTTGCAACATCCCAACAACCAGATTCAGTTTTCCTGTGCTTTCTATACAGTGTAGTCAATTGAGTTCTGATAAAGGTAAATTGACAGATTGCACTATGCAACAAAGCCAATTTGAATCATCAAATGAGTTTATCTTGGATGAAACTCAACAGATTGGTTAAATCAATTTCACTCAGTGAAGGGATTGATCGAGTTATGTGAGTGTGCAACTCGATCGATCTTGAATTGTCTCAAAATTGAGCAAGGGGATAGGTCAAATTCTGTGAGTGTATAATTCGATAGAAAAAGTCCCTATAATGAATTTTGGGAAATCACATTATGGTGATTAATTATTCGAATTAAGGGCCCCTAATTTTTTCTCATCTTCGTTACAAGTCACTACATCTATACAAATGATTACAAAAATCATCCCAAGGGTTTTAGGGTGTTTTCTAGAAAAGTACATTTGCATAGCTTTTGACTTGAACTAGATCAAGCTAGGGTTTGATGAATTTGATCTTTTCATGCCCCTCATGCCTGAAATCAATCTCAAGAAGACATATTAGATACATATGAATGGAATGGTAAAGTAATTAGCAAAAAAATGGACAATCTATAATGCTTAGGTCAACATTCTCCCTCTTTTTGAAGATGAAAAACCATTCCCCAACATTTTGAAAAGGGTATGAAAATTAAACTTTTACTTTGTGAATTGCAAGGGGATACATGAATGAACACTTTTAGTTGATCCCCCTCAATTCATGCTTACCTATGCCTGCATGGTTAGTCTATCCACAAATAACCATATCACATATGTATACTATATGGTCCTTTAGCAAGTCACATGATATTTCAATTAATTAATTGATAAGAAAAGGATCACATAAGCAATAAAACAATATTGATGAGCACATTTATCCCCATTTGTCATATCAAAAAGGTAGGAGGAGTAGAAGAGCTAGAAAGCACATGTCTTCTCCAAAGGCATAAACTAAACAAGCAACACAAAGCTCACACTAACAGAGACAAAAATAGAGAGCAACATGAAATTTGATGTCATAATCAAAATATGGAATATCATACCAAAAAATCATAAGATATAGTAAATCAAAGAGTTATAGTACATGAGATTAAACTTACAACATGAACCAAGTCCTCTAAAAACAAGAACTACAAACCAACGAGAAATGACGAGATGATAAAATAGTATGCCTCAGATACACAATGCCCAAATGTCTAATACATGATAGGCTACAAAAAGACATATATATATATATATATATATATATATATATATATATATATATAGAGAGAGAGAGAGAGAGAGAGAGAGGTTAGGAAGTGTGTACCGGTCAGTACATGTAAATTATGTGTACCGCCCATTAAAATAGCACATGTGGAGTATGTTGATAAAATTTAACCATATGGATTGATTCAACTATATATAGGTTAGATGTCTTTGGAAAATCATAACCATATATCAAATAGATGAAGAGACATAGTAATATATTATTCAACAGTTTTTGCAATTTTAGCAACTTACCGTTGATTAGAAAATACAGATTTTCTTTTATTGAATGATCTATGAATATCAGATTTTTGTGATTTTTTGTACACATCTTATCTAAGGCGTACAGTTTACATCCATAAGGTTATATTACTGAGTAGAATGTTATAATCATCATATATGAAGATGGGTACATGTAATCTATATGTACTCAGGTACACAATTCTCTTAGCCATATATATATATATATATATATATATATATATATATATATATATATATATATATATATATATATATATATATATATATATATATAGGGCGTACATTCAATACCCACGCGGGTAGCCTGATTTTTCGCTACCCGCACATCCAAAAGTGTAACTATATGTTACACAAAAGTAACTCTAAGATCAAAAGAGTAACTAAATGACTAAAAAAGTAACTGCGCAGAAAATATACAGTCAGTAAATATATGGACATATTTTTTTATTTTGGTGGGGAAAATGATATTACTTTTGGTGAAATTTTTTGGGGAGCTAGATATAATTCTCCTCTACAATTGTGATTTTTTTTAAAAAAGTGATAGGAAAAGGGTGTACGGGTAGCTACCCACGCAGGTATTAAAGATGAGCCCATATATATATATATATATATATATATATATATATATATATATATATATATATATATATATATATATATATATATATATATATATATATATATATATATATATATATATATATATATATATATATATATATATATATATATATATATATATATGGGCTCATCTTTAATACCCACACGGGTAGCTACCCGCGCACACTTGCTGATATTTTTTTTTATTTCTTTTTTGCAATTGTAGAGGAGCATTTTATCTAGCTCCCAAAAAATTTGATCCAAAAATAATATCATTTGCACCCCCCAAAATAAAAAAACCCTTCCATATATTTACTGACTGTATATTATCTGCACAGCTACTCTTTTTCTCTTAGAGTTACTCTATATATCAATATAGTTACTCTTTTGATTCAGAAGAGTTACTCCAGTGTACCATATACTTACTCTTTTAACCCCGAGTTACTCCACCGAGTAGGGAAAATCTGGCTACCCGTGCGGTAACGAATGAACAACCTACATATATATATATATATGTATATATATATATATATGGCTAAAAGAATTGGGTACTTGAGTACATGTATCTTATATGTACCCATCCTTAATTATGATGGTTGCACAATTCTATCGAATAATTTAACCTTATGGATGAGATGTATACGTCTTAGATAAGATGTATATCAAAAATCATCTAAATATGACATTCTTAGATCATCTAATGAAAGAAGATGTATATTTTCTAATCAACGGTAACTTGCCAAAACTACAGAAACTGTGAATGATATATTGTTATATCTCATGATTTATATGTGATATATTTGTAATTTTTTAAACACACTTAATCTAAATAATGTTGATTCAATCCATATGGTTGGATTTAGTTAAGGTATTCTACATGTGTCATTTTAACGGGTGGTATACATAACTTACATGTACTGGACGGTACACACTTCCTAACCCCCCTCTCTCTCTATATATATATATATTATATAATGTATGTATGTATGTATGTATGTATGTATGTATATATGAGAACACTAATAGACTACATAACTAAACATCTATGACATATACTACATCAACTATATCCTCATCTTCCTCATCCTCAGGCTAGTAGTTCTCATCATCATCAAATAATGTTGCAGAGGTAGCAATGGTAGCCTCACCATCATCACCAGAAGAACCAGCAAAGCCATCATCTGAATCATCGGTATCCTCAGCATCATCAACCTCAGCCTCATCCTTGTCCTCAGTGTCTTGCTCTGACGTATCTATATTAGCAGGAGGTCCAAAAGTACAACCAGGCCACCAGGCATTCTGTGTAGCCCAAGACATGCCACATGCATGTAATATGTTTGCTTGCTCAAAATTAGGAGTGGATGTGCCATCAAAACCATCAAGAAAGGTGGTTGTGGGACCAACATGAAGAGACAGAAGTGGAAGAGAACTAAGGGAAGGAACTAGTCCACCATTAGCAACATGGGTAGCAACAAAAGTAGTAGGAGGTGGAGGGTCGGGGTAGAACTGACTGTATGCATAGGATGCATACTCAGCTCCTAGGTATTCCTGGTAGGTTGGGTAAGGCTTGTTGTAGGACAGGTTCATGTGATACATGATCTGGAAGAGGTCCTAGTGAAGATGATCATAAACCCTAAGGTTGTACACCTATTGATGCATAAGGTATCCCATGAGGGCTTCATTTGATACTAAAAATAAGGCACGACTTGGGAGGGTTGGAGGTAGAGGTGAAGGGGCCTGGTTGGAGGAAGAGGCACCTGGTGTGGTGGAAGAGATAGGAAGAAAGGTCTTCTTGATGGTTGTCTCACTAATCGAAACTCCTCTGCAACTTGTCTGGTATCCAAGGTCATGTATGAGAGATTTTTAGTTATGGTGCGCAAACACATGATAGATCAAGTCTGGATATGGGAGAGGGTGCCTGAGGTGTTCTTCCCAGAGTCAAAGTAGGTCATGTGATAAATAATGTGACGAGACCACTTCACTCCAATATCTTTTAGTACACAATACATAATCATTGTCGTATATTCTACAATTTCAGTTTGATTCCTCTTGGGATGAATATAGCAGTTAACCACTAAATCGATTAGTCTTGTCTTGATAAGTATGGAAGATGAGGGTAGGGTTGAGTTATTATTATAAGGGACGCTGGGTTTCTTCAAGAAATTATGGATGTCAAAAAGGGTTAGCTTGGGGTCAAAGCTCTTATGGAAACGTTAAGGGTCCAAAAGGTCATGATATTAAGATAAGAAGACATCCAAGAACCAATGATGCCTGAACTAGAGAAGTACAAATTCAGAGAATCCTTTGAGATTGTAATATTGGTCCCAATGATCATTGAAGTCAAAAAAACTTGGGTGTTCAGTGGTGGGAATAGGGAGGTGTAGTTTCATGTCAAATTTGCGCAAAATTAATGGATAACATTTGTTCTTGACATGGCATTTGCAAAGTGCACACACTACACATAAAGTACTTAAGTGATGCGCTTCAAACACCCTAGCTACCTCATCAATTACCTCAGTTGTAGCAAACTAAGGTTCAAACAAATCTCTAAACGGAAATGGAGTTCTATGTAAGAGCTCCTTATATCTATTTAAAGCTTGTGCGGAGATGAAGGAGGCACCATCCAAGGCCACATGCTGGGGCGGAGGTAGATCTAGCTGGGGCAGACCTCTTTCTTTGGTTTGAAGTCATTTGGGTCGGATATGGAGGATATAAGTAGCAAACAAAGAAGAACCAAACAAAAAAAGTCGAGAAAACCACCTAGGTCACTAGGGAAGAGTCAAGGGAAATTGATTCTAGGGCTAGGAAGGGGATAGGAGAAAGTGTGCTAGCCTAGGGTTGGAGGATGAGCACTGGAGAAGGGCTTTCAGTCAACTTTTATCTAGTTGAGAGGGAGAAAAGTCTATTGATTACCCTATATAATTTTGGTCCAGCACCACTGTCGAATGAGTTCTGTGTTGCAGAAACTCTTCGATCAGGTTTATCATCTTTTCCATCGACCAATGATCGGTCGAGTTGTATCAAGAGAAACTCAACCAATTAATAGTTTGTCCCAAAACATAAGATATTCAATTACAAGACTCTAGAGTGCTATATAAATTTATTTTTTGAGCCTATCATGTGTTTTAAACACATTGAGGCACATTTCACTCATCATTGACTCTATTTTGCGGTAAAACATTCGTTTGTGAAAAATAGCCAAAAACAAGCGAAACAAGGCATGAAAAAAATTAGTAATTTTAACACTTAGAAAGCATAAGGTGAGAAAGACATATAGGTAAGAGAACATCTAGCTATAGGTCATTCCAATATAATCAAGAGAAATTATAAGAAATTTTGATCTAATAAAAGAAACTTGCTCTCTAGCTTGATGTTTAGTGAAAATGTCTGCAAGCTAATTTTCTATGTCTCCAAGCGTGATATAAATATCCTTCTTGGCAATGTGGTCACCAAGAAAGTGATGACAAACCTCTATATGTTTATCTATACCATGTAATATATGATTATAAGATAGAGTAATTGCATTACTATTGTCATGGAAGATAGGAGAAGCATCAAAATGAATGTTAAAGTTTTGAAGCATTGGCTTCATCCATAGGACTTGGGGACAACAACTCCCAACTACAATGCATTCAACCTTGGTAGTTGAAAGAGACACTTTGCTTTGTTTCTTAGAGAACTAAGAAACCTGGCATGGTCTTAGGAGGAATCAATGCATTCAACCTTGGGTACTTTCTATCAATCAAACAACCTACATAATCAACACCGCTGTAACCAGTAATAGTAAAGTCCCTTGACTTGGGATACCATAGTCCAAATTTGGAGTTTTGACTAGATACCTCAAAATCCTATTAACTGCTATGAGATGTGATTTTCTTGGACTTGATTGAAAGTGAGCACACAATCCAACACTAAACGTTTTACATGGTTTGGAGGTAGTTAAATAAAGTAAACTTCTGATCATAACTGTATAGAGATTTTCATCCACTTTCTCACCTTCTTCATCTCTGTCAAGCTTGGTAGTGTTTGACATGGGATGTCCATAGGCTTTGTGTTCTCTATCCCAGAACACTTAAGTATTTTATTGTTGTATTTGCCTGGATTGATGAAGTTACCATCTTTCATTTATTCAATTAAAGCCAAGGAAGAAAGTTATTTCCCCCATCATGCTCATCTCAAACTCACTCTGCATAAGAGAACTCAACTCCTTGCCTAATATCATCAACATAAATTTGAATGATCAAGAACTTTCTATAAGTGTGCTTTAGAAACAAGGTAGAATTGACTTTGCCCATGATATATCCATTACTGAGCAAAAAGTTATATAGTTTCTCATACCAAGATCTAGGGGCTTGTTTGAGTCAGTAGAGAGATTTTTGTAACAAATAAGCATTGTTAGGTAATTTATCATGTTCAAAAGCAGGAGGTTGAGACACATAGACTTCCTATTCAATTGTACCATTCAAAAAAGCATTTTTAACATCCATTTGATAAAGAAGGAAATTCTAATAACTAGAAAAGAAAGTAGAATTATAATAGATTCAAGTTTATCAATAAGTGCATAAGTTTCATTTAAATCAATACCTTCATGTTGGTTGTACCATTGATTTACTAACCTTGCTTTGTTCCTGACCACTTCCCCACTTTCATCAAGCTTGTTAAGGTATACCCATTTGATGCTAATAATCTTTCTATCACTTTGTATTGGCACTAAGGTCCACACCTTTTTCTTCTCAAACTATTCCAACTCTTCTTACATAGATAGGATTCATTCATCATCTTTGAGAGCTTCTTTGACATTCTTTGGCTCAAGTTGAGAGAAGAAGACATTATCATCTTGTTCTTTGTTGAATGAAGCCCGTGTCCTCACCCTTTCAAAAGTATTACCTATGATGATCTCCTTAGGATGATGTTTTGCGAATAGGGGCATTGGATCCTTCTTTTCTTTTTCTTTCTCTTCTTCATCAACTAGCACCTCTTTTTCTTTATCAACAATGTTGAACTCTTTCAAGTGAGGGATCACCTCATCTACAATATGATCATTAACAATAATATTGGAAATAGAGGGGTTAGTCTAAAAAAAATTAACATTAACATATTCTTCTACTTTAGACAGTTCAATGTTAAACACTTATAAGCCTTGCTAGTAGTGCTATAGTCAAGAAAGAAAGCCTTATAATATTTTGGATCAAACTTGTTGAGGGAATCCTTGGTATTCAAAACAAAAAAAGGGTAACCAAAAACATAAAAGAAATCAATGGAAGGCTTTCTACCACGCTATGGGTCATAGGGGTTTTTCTTCAAAGATGGATGAGTGACAATCCAATTTTGCACAAAACACGAATAAGTATTGGCTTCAGCACATAACTTCTTCAGAGTATCATACTCTACAAGCATAGTCCTAGCTATTTACTATAGTGACACATTATTTCTCTCTACAACCCCATTTTTTTTAGGTGTTCGAGGTGAAGAAAAGCTATGTGCATATCTAGGTTTCTCACAAAACCATTCAAACAAGTCATTTTCAAACTCTCCCTCATGGTCACTGTGGATAGAGACAATATGGCAAGAAGCTCTATTTTCAAATCCTTTGAAAGAATTTGAGAAAATATCAAGAGTATCACTTTTTGAAACAATAAAGAAAGTTTAAGTATAGTGCAAAAAGTCATCGAAAATCACAATATGATACTTGCTACCATGAAGTGATTGCGTACACATTGGTACAAAAAGATCAACGTGAAGAAGTTCAAGAGATCTTTTGGTACTAAGGACTCCTTTGGATTTGATGGACGACTTGGTTTGCTTTCCTTGGGTACAATGTTGGCATTCCTCATCCTTTTCAAAATCCAATTTAGGAAGTCCCTTTACCAATTCCTTTTTTCTCAACTTCTTCAACTAATGCATGTTTACATGACCAAGCCTACGGTTCCAAAAAGAAATATCATTCGAATTGGAAACAAGACATATACCAACAATAGATTTAATATATTCAAGAACAATAACATAGAGATTACCATATATAGTTCCCTTATATATATAACATCATAGGAGAGGGAATCTAGAAGCAAACATTCAAGTGAGGTAAAAAGAACAAGATAGCTATTATCACATAATTGACTAACACTAACTAAATTGTGATGTATGCCATCCACAAGAAGAACATCCTTGATTCATAGTGAATCACCTACATCACCCTAACCTATTACTTTACCTTCTTAGTTGTCACCAAATGTCACTGATCCTCCTTCTTCTTTGTGAATTGGTTGAAGTGGTTGATTTCACCTGTCATATGCTTTGAGCAACCACTATTAACAATCCATTTCCTTTTACCTATAAGAAAGGAAGATGGCGCTGCCCAATTCAAACCTTGGGATCCAATGTTAGCTTGGGAACCTATTTCATCTTTGGGTTGGTGCCCTTCTCTCTATAAGGACAATAATTGGAGTAATGTATATCACTCTTGCAATGCACACAAACCATAGGGTTCATAGAGACATAAGACTCTCGATGGAAAATAGGAAGTTCCTTGCTCTCTTTCTTACCCTTGCCCTTTCTCTTTCTCTTTGGAGCTCCCCCTACATATACCAAACCACTATTACCAACTTGTTTGGTAGAGTAATCCAGAACTTCATTGAGGGACTTTTTCCCTTTGAGGAATTTCTACAATGAAGCTCTTAGTTTGTGATCATCATCACTAAGATTAATGACACTAGAAGATAAGCTATCAAGATCATATTGTGCATGAAGTAAGTTGGCCTCAAAACAGAGGGCTTTAGTAAGATAGGAATCTTTTTTTTTAAGTAAGACCAACAACTTCATTACTTAGCAATAAATGTTTAGAAGAGAGATCATCAACTTGAGAAAGAAACCTAGAATTTCTAGTTCTAAGGATAAAAATCTCATCAAAATAAATCCTATTCTCATTCTTAATAGCATCACAATCAAGTTTAAGATCATCATTTTCAATTCTATGTAAAACAAGCTCATCCACTCAGGCTTGGTTTTCTTCCTTAAGACTATTGATGTTCTTAAAGTAGATACCATTCTCTACTTCAACTCCATTGTGTTTGAGCTCAAGATCAAGAAACTTCGCTTGCAAGGAATCAATGCTATCAAGATGCAACTTCTCATTTTGATCAAGACTATCAATTTTTGCATACAAATCATCTATGATCTTCCCTAACCCCTTTTTCTTAGATTTGCATTCGGAATAAGAAGAATGGGTAGCATTAAGCATGTCAATGAGACTTTACTTAGATGACTCATGTAATCTTACCTCACTAACCTCACTTAACTCACCAATGTCTACACTTGTAGCTGCCATGATAGCAAGATAGCATTCTTATACTTTTCATGCGGCACACGCTACATCTTTACAACTTTTGTCCTTCTTGTCCTTCTTCTTGTACTTTCCTTCCTTCTTGTAGTCCTCCCTTTTCTTGGATTGGCTCTTCTGGTAGGACTTCTTAGCCTTGGGGCATTCATTCTTGTGATTCCCTTTTTGCCCACATTCATAGTACCTTGAAGTGGAGGACGAACACTTTCCTTTTGAGTGCTTGCCCTTGGAGTAGTTATCTTCATGCTCACTTGAGGCTTCATCTTCATTTGAAGAAAGAGAGGTAGACCGACATGCTTGTTGTTTTTGGAGAAGGAGTGAATCCATTTGAGCTTCGTATGCACTATTTTGATCTTCTTTTATTCCTTCTCCTCTTGCTTGTCATCTTCTTCTTGCTTGTCTAGTCTTGGCTCATGGGATTGAAGGTTGACAATGAGTTCTTTGGTGGCTATGTCACCAAGGCTTCTAAGTTATTCAATAGAGGCCACCTTGGATTCCCATCTCTTGGGGAGAGACCTTAAGATCTTGGAGTTGATTGTCCCTCTATCCATGGTGTGGACCAATTGAGAAAGTCCATTGATGATGGTGTTGAGAGTTGTCTACATATCTGCCACTCTCACCTTCTTGCCCATCTTGAAGTTTTCAAGGAGACCCTTGAGCATGTAGATCTTTGACTCACTGACTTGCTTTCTTCCTTCATAGGTAATGTACAACTTATCCCAAATATCATGGGTTGTGTCCCAAGAAGATATGTAGTTGAACTCCGAGGGAGTGAGGGATACATAGATGATGCTTATTACCTTTGCATTCAGTTGTTCCTTCTTGACTGTAGCTTCATCCCAAGTGGATATCTCACCCTCCAACTCCTTCTATGGAAGAATTACCACTTTCCACATGTCGTAGTTCATTGCTTGAAGGTAGAATTGCATCCTTAGTTTCCAATAGAGGAAATTGGTGTCGTAGATTAGTGGGGGTATCATGGAGAAGTCTCCCTCTACGTTGAGGGAACCAAGTAATTTGTCACCCATGTTCTCATCTCGTGGGAGATATGTCAGAGAAGACCATGGATTTGAAACCACTTGTTGGATCAAAGGGCTCTAGAGGGCAGGTTAATAGAGGTAAAAACACTTGCACAAAAATCATTAGACCTTCAACTTACTTCAACTAGGCATAATTGCAAATAGTGAATTTAATGGAAATCTAAACATGCATAAAAAGGATGAGATAGATTGAAACAAGCACTTAGACAAGTTGTTTAGAGTAGTTCCACTCTCCAAACTTGGAGAGAGTCAGTCCACTACCTAGAGAGGTCAAGATCTAGGATTTGCAACCTATATATACTTATACTCCACTATAAGACATATAATTTACTTTCTTATTCTAGGACAATGATATACCTAACTTCCCTTTGAGGTCATGGGAGCCAATAACCTTACAACCAAGGTTTACCCATCCATGAACTGGAGTCTTCTACCTCACCATGGTCTTACCCACTCTTGCAAGCAGATGGACACTTTTTTCAAGGTGATCCCCTCTTTGCACCGAGTCTTTTTCCTTGAAGGATTACCCACTCCAATATTTAATCTTCAGCCTTATCCTCCTCCTTCACTCAGAAATGCTTTTTGCACCTTCTTCTACAGCATGAAGAAGCTTGCACCTTCTCCTTCACTCGGATAATCTTTCACCAACTTGATCTTGAAGAAAGGGGTTGCGGAAAGGTAAGATTTGAGAGCTTTACAAGTATACAATGAAGTTGCTCTTTCACACATATCCTATCTCACATGTATGGACATTTTGATTTGCAAACAAGAGAGAGTAAGGGGCTCAAGTGGACTAGATGCACTCAACTATGGCTAGGAGCTTTAATAGCATAAAGGAGAAACCTTGGAATGAACTCCAAGAGTTCCTTTTTGTAGTTGGGGATGTCTACTAGAGGGTGAGAGAACGAAGGATTGATTTCTAGCCATTTTCAGGGTTGCAACGGAAATAATTTTGAGTTTTACAACATCCCAATGACTAGAATCACATTATCTGCACTTTCCATACAGTGCATTCAGTCAAGTTTTAATAAAGGTAACTCGACCGATTGCACTATGCGACAAAGACAATTTGAATCATCAGTCGAGTTTATCCAAGATGAAACTCAATCTATTGATTAAATTAGTTTTGCTCAGTGTAAGGATTGTTTGAGTTCTTTGAGTGTGCAACTCGACCAAGCATAAATTTTCTCAAAATCCATTAAGGGGATCGGTCAACTTCTGTGAGTGTAAAACTCGATCGAAAAAGTCCTGGTAATGAATTTTGGGAAATGTCATTATGGTGATTAAACATTCGAATTAAGGGCTCCTAATTTTTTCTCATCTTAGTTACAAGTCATTACATCAATCCAAATGATTACAAAAATCCTCCTAAGGGTTTTAGGGTGTTTTCTAGAAAAGTGCATTTGCATAGCTTTTAAGTGCATTTTCATAGCTTTTGGCTTGAATAGATCAAGCTAGGGATGATGAATTTGATGCTTTTCATGTATCCAATGCCCGAAATCAATCTCAAGTAAACATATTAGATACATATGAATGGAATGGTAAAGTTATTATAAAAATATGGATAGTGTGTAACACTTAGGTCAACAAAAGCAATATTGTGGACCCCCAAGAAAAGCGCTTTCACAACAGAAGTATAAGGTCATGTTAGATCACTTGGCATTAAATTCATGGGTGATTGCCTATAACTAAAAGTGGGAGTCTATTGATATGTATGCCCAAATTGCAATCATATGATGGTTGTAATGTGGCATGATATAATTGATTTGATTAATATTATCGGTAATATTCGTCTATATATTATTCAATTATGAGATGATTGTATAACATGATAGATGTCTAAAGAATGATATTACACGATGACATGTCTTTAGGTTGAGGACCTGCATAATGAGATCGTATGTATGATAAGAGTATATACATTCTTAATATTCTCTATTCAAATATTATTATGGAAACAATATACAAAATAATAATACATAAGACTAAAATGTGTGACGACTAATTAGAGAATCTCATTTTTCATTATAAGTACTTGTTAGAGAACAAGTTTACTGGCCAGGCCCACCTTGAGAGTGATACATGGAAATCATTGAATGGTTGTAAGAATCATCTCTCATAGTGATAGCACCTGAAGTCACTACGCTCATCACAAGTCATTTGATGTACTATGACATCATACAATGTGACCTTGAATAAGGGTTACCATAAAGATAGTGCTCAGATACATTGTGACATGAGGGTTGACTGTGAGTGATGTAGATAGAACTTTTCCCTCCTGTCAAATTTGACATCCTATCCACTTGATAAGTGAGACTGAGAAGGTATGGCCATATTCATGTGAATCATTATGTGATATATGTGCTCACATTCATCTTATATAGTCTATTATAGTTCAAGGAACATGGATTGAATATTAAGAGGATGAAGATTTCATGCCTTGAGTTCAAATAATAGTCACAAAGGAACTATATGATCATGATAACATCGATCACATATGTAGGTTGAAGTTTATCTCCAACTTTGCAGTTACTTGCGTAGCAATGATGTGTTTCTAGAGAGAACTCATTGTTTGTGATGTCATAATATAGTTACAGACATTCACTACCAATGTAATTTGGGACCTATAGGGCCACACATAGGATGCACCTGGCATAGGAGTTTATTCATGGATAAGGTTTAACATGGTTACCAAAGTGTTTAGGTGATCAACTTAAACAACATTGGGTATCAGTTGTCTGCCTCGAGTGTCCAGTCAACCGACTGGGAAGTTTAGTCGATCAACTGAACAATTAGTAAGATTGTATCAAGGAACGGATACCAACGTCACAATGTTAATTAGTCATTACATTGAAAGTCAACATGTTTGTGAATAATTAAATTAGTCAATCAACTGACTAGCCTATCAATCGACCAAATGGGAGTCCACTCGACCGATTGGTGGTTCACAACTACTAGTAATTCATGAAATTTGCCTCCTTGTATCCCCAATTTTGTGAAACCCTAACCCATCCACTCCTATATAAAGGGGTTGGACAAGGACCTAAGTATAGACACTTCTCATCTCAAATTTCGGCAACATGAGAGTCAGAGGCATCTTACCCACAAAAGGGACAAATAGCCAAAGGGGAGAAATTCAAAGTAGCACATTGACAACATGAAGGGACAACTCCTTCTATTAGTTCTAGAAGAACGACAGAAGTAACTAGTGTTCCTGGTGGACTACGTAGATGTGTGGATATAGTTCCATCAAACTAGGAGGATCTCTTCAAATGTCGTCTATGGTTCTACACCAAGAGGCCGCCGGTGATAATAGTTTAACTGCTGCTTGAGAAAGAAGCACTTCACTACAAGGATTGTCACTAGACTTACTACATGACCAGGTATATGCCTTAACCTTCCTTCCCAATTCATAGTTGATGATGTGATCCATAGGTTACGAGAACATGGAAATATGTTTTTTTCCACTGTCGTCTATGTCTTCATATTTCCCTACATTGGTATCAGATCCGAGTCAATTTATTTTATTTTTGGATTTAGTCAATATGATTAGTTTTTGGTTTTATCATTTATTTTATTACATGCAATGTGAATATATAAATGATTAATGTGCATATCTGATTAAATACCACATACATTAGAAAATTTCCTATAGATCCTATATATATGATATGATATATATGCAATTCATACGCATCACCCTAAAATCATTTTGATCATGAATGTAAGTGTGTTTATGACGAATAATTCTAGATATGTGTTTATGGTTAAAATTTTATTTCCTGCCTTTTTAAAATCAGTTGCATACTGAGCCTCTCTCTATTTCTTCATATGTAAGTTAACGATTTCCTCCCTATACTCCCCTAGAATGTAACTCGAGGTTTCACTTGTACAATGCAATACTTTGATACGGTAGTTTGAATTTTTACTTTGGCAAAAGAGAAGGCATTCTACACCAGGTGTTTCGATCGACTGGCAGTCAGTTGGATTGACCAGAGGACCAAAGAGGCTAAAAATTGAAGGAGATAACTCATTAGTTGGAGGCCCAATAGACCGACTAGATGAGTCTTGTTATAACCTCAGTTTCACTTATATTTTATATAATTGGAATGCAATTATTTTAGTAAAAAAAGACATGTTGGAAATTTGTGTGCTTTGTTTTTATAGATTAGTTTTCTTTGAAAACTTCCCTTGCGTGGTTGATTTCGTGATTTCTTCTGAATTATTAATCAAGTAATGCATAAAAGGAAAAAGGGAGAGAAGAAAATCCCATAAGAAGCAAAAAGCAAAGGAAAATAGATAATGACTATGTGTACTTGAGAGAATTGTGTAGAATTCTCTAAAAAGTGGTGTGGATTGCCAATATTAATTAGTTTTTGTTTTCACATGGTTTCTAATAGGAAGAATAGACAAAATAAAGAAAATATAAAGCAAAGAAAGAGAAAAGAATTAGTTTTGATGGCTTAAATGCATGAAATTAGAGGAATACTTGCATATGAAGAAAAGTACCTTTTCTTTTGGATTTAGTTCCCAATTTTTGCACACATCTAAATTAAGTGATTTAAGACTTTCCCTTAAAATTTGAGAATAAAAGGAAGGATATATTGATTATAAAAAATCCCTAATGTGTATGTGTTAGAGAAGGAATGCCATCAAATGTCACAAATTTCATTCCAATTGGAATTACTATTTTCGACCCTTTTAATTTGGCATGTGGCCTGTGTACCTTCGGATCTAGGATCCAATAGTTGTGCACTCATTTCAGCATAATTAGGAAATAGAGAGTTGCAACAAGGAGGATATCTCACACCTTTCTCCCTCCCCAGTGCACTAGCAAGTTTGGAAACAAAGTCATTGAATTCGGGAGCAAGAAATGCACCTAACTACCCTAGGTTTTACCTAGTTTGGGGATCTCTAGAAGAATTACCCAATTTCTAATGGAGGCCATGTCCAACCCCAAACTATATATACATGCATGATCCCTCTGCAACCCATCTAAGTGATTACGAAGATCATGCATCTCTCCCTAAACGTGTCTCTACCCTCAATTAAGAACTCTATCTTATCCATGTCCCCTACCTCTTATTTCTATCTTGTCAAAGAACCATCTACTCGTCCCAGTGAGTCTGATGATCATCAGGGAAATTGAGAAAGTCATTGAAGTCACCAGAGCAAGCCGAAGGTGAAGGTGCTCACAGTTCGCCCACTGGAGATCTCATTGCCAGAGTCAACCTCAACATTGATTGCATAGTCTTCTCGTGAGAAGACAAAACAAAGGTCGAAGAAGGGAGGTGAGGAAAAGACTTTTCTACCATCACACATGCATTGAGGAAGTAAGGGTGTTTTGGTCTTTTACCATTTTTTCTCAATCAGTTATCTAGACAACCACATGAACGGGTTGTCAACTTGGAAAGAGTTGATAGGCCGACCCAAAAAAGTTGGCAGGGCCGGGCCCGTGGCTCCTTGCCTAGGTGTCAATCCCTCATTGGCCTAAAATGTTATATTTTGTAAGAATCCTAGTAATTAGTAGGATAATCAGATAAAGGCATGTAATATATGATTTTTTCTTAGAAAAATGTAAGGAATTCTATAAAACATGTGCATCATCTAAAACTTCTTATAGTTCGAAGAGTATATAAAGATGATATCTTTAATGTATTTAATGAACTAGACCCCTAAGTTATAAGTTTTGATGATTCAAATGTGTTAAATTTATGTTGATGATGAAAGATTGGTCTTCTATAGATAAAAAGAATAGCTTGGAACCTATGTGAACTTAACAACCCATAATATGATGAATTAGGGTTTCTTAGAGATGAAATGTGAAACTAATGATAATATTAGGGTTTGCCGACCCAAAAGTCATAAAAAGTGATAATTAGGGTCTTGTAAGCCAAAACTCTAATAAAACCCTAACTTGAGACCAAGTAAGTCTTAGTGATGAATTTGGATAGAGTAATGATACATGGGTGTTATTATTTAACTTTCAGGATAATTTCTTAGTTGCTTGTTTGGTTATTCCAAATTTCTCTTTCTTAGACATCAAGTACACCCGATCAACATATGTGGTTATGCCTATGACTAATTGCATTAGTTTTATAATGTTTTTATGAGGTTTTACAAATTGCTTGAAATGAATGCTTGCCTTTATTTATTTCCTACAATCTAAAAGTCCCTATGGCTATCACAAGTTTTGCTTGATACTTGGTTGAACCCCGCATGCCAACTTTTGAAGTTTGAGAATGGAAAGAAATGGAAGGTCATGATAATGACTAAGGACCATGCCCTAGATTCAAAAGGTTATAAGAGGTCATGCCTCAGATTGGGAAGACTCACATGGCACCTAGCTCCAGATTGAGAGGTGGCCAACATGGCACCTAGCTCCAGATTGAGAGGTGGCCAACATGGAACCTAGCTCCAGATTGAGAGGTGGTTTAAAGTCCACTGCTGGGATAAAATCTCGATAGAGGGTATCCCAGAGGTTGAGTAAAAATAGGTAGAGAAGTTATGAAGAAAATGATAAATTTTGTTTTCGTAAGAATAATTGTTGTGTTTATGTTGTTACAACTAGATGCATACATTTTGTTTCCCCCACATACCAATATAACTAATTATACTGACCAAGTTTTGTTTTCTCAGCGTTTTAGGATAATCATCTTTTATAACTACAAGTTTAATGGAAAGAGGACATTCATGAAGAATGCACCAAGCAAAGAAGAAGTAATCTCTGGAGGAATTTGTTAGTTTTTATTTCATGTTGCAAAACTTTTGAAAACCATTTTATGTAATTCCTTTATGAAAGGTTAATCTTGTACAAATTTATTCCTATATAATGGAAATTTATAAATTAATTTCTAGTTATTTGCTAAACCTTCGATCCTATGATGAAGGTAATGGGCACTTCCCTCTTGATCCACTTGAATAGGGGATAACAGGAGGAGGGGTTTTTTACATTTGGTATTAGAGCAGGTTTACCATTTAACTTCTAATAATTATTAAATTTTAAGAATTTTATAGAGCCCAAAGGGAATTATTAGAGTGTTTTCCAAAGATGACGATGTCTATAAAGGACCATGATTTGGGGGTTGGCAATATTTTCTGCCGCACCACTAGTCTGCTTATGAGGACTCCCAGAATTGTGCTTCTAGCCTCGAAAAAGTCAGAGGACTTTACTCGAACTAACATACCTCTAGGATTTCTCATCTTTTTCATCAAATCTTTACCCCTTCATTCCCTAAACCCTAGGTACCTAGGACTGCTTTCTGTATCCCTTTTTGAGTACTAGGGTTATGAGAAATAGGTGTTAAGGAATCCTCCACCAAACAGTAAAAAGCATGTAATCAAGATGTCATTGACATAATTTATGATGCTTTGATGCTATAAAATCTTAGACTAAGTTTAATTATTTTCTTATGTGAACCAACATGGCCCGTACCAAGATTGGCAATGTTCCCTATGACACTCCTTATGATCATTTAGAGGGTAGGCCCTCTCGTAGAAAGAGGAGGTCCTTAGAGAAAAAAAAGAAGGGCTATGGAGAAAGAGTCCTCTAGGAAGAGGAAAAGACATGAAGAAGCCTCCGAGGAAGGTCCTAACCCTAAACCCGTTCCCCTTAACAACATGAACCCAAAGAATGACCAGAAAGGTAAACCAATGTTAGAAGACAAGGACAAGCCTAAAGAGAACCCTATTGACGGCCTTAGACCCACAGTTGGGCAATTAGTGGTGTACACTCTTGAGAATCTCTATATGGAACAATAAAAGAGATTGACTAAGGCCATTAGTGCCCTGGCCCTCAAGGACATATCCAAAGATGAACATGGTGAGCCACTACCCATTTGTCCTCACATTGGAGTCACCATTTTGGACTTCATCAAGATATACACTAAAAAGTTCCAGGGAGAAGATAAAATAGAAGTAATCAAAAAGCTGATGTCTGGCTTTTAGTAGTAGAAAATAGATTCTGCAAGT
Source organism: Alisma plantago-aquatica (assembly GCA_963693085.1). Classification (NCBI taxonomy): domain Eukaryota; kingdom Viridiplantae; phylum Streptophyta; class Magnoliopsida; order Alismatales; family Alismataceae; genus Alisma; species Alisma plantago-aquatica. Next base: position 401,411,862 of record OY856414.1, on the reverse strand, counting down.
TGGAAGTGCATCCAAACAAGAAAGTCCATTTTGCCACTCACCCTGTGGAAGGAGCATCTAAGATCTGGTGGGAGAACCACATCATGGGACAAGATGTAAATGAAGAATCAATAACCTGGACTGCCTTCAGGACCATATTTTCTTTTAGATTCATACCAATCACAACTAAGAAAGAAAAAGAAAGGAAGTTCACCTACCTAGTTTAGGGCAATCTATCTATGAATGATTTCATTCGTAAGTTCTGCCTCCTGGAGCTGTTTGGATACATGTTGACTAAGGAAAAGCGGGTGGATCACTTTGTAGAATGTTTGGACCTTGCAATCAAACCCCATATGACAACGAGCAGATGGACAAACTTCACCAATGCCTACAACATTGCCCTGGACATGGAGAAGACGGTGATGCCTACACCAAACCCACCAAAGGGGTACCTAGGTTTCTCCAAAAGTACCTCTAGCCTAAGGAATGCTCATAGAAAAGGACAAGGACATAACTATTACAAAGGAAGACATGGAGGAATAGGAAAACCCGACAACAAGAACCGCCACCCAAGGTGCCACAATTGTGGAAAGTCACACCTAGGCAAGAGTCACTTTGAGAGGAAGTTGTGCTTTCATTTCCAACAAGAAGGACACTTTTAGGACAACTTTCCTCTCCCTAACTCGAGGGGTTTGGGCCCAGTAGTAGCCCAACTTGTGGTAGAAGCATCACCAGTAGAAGTAGCTACAACAGCTGCAACTCCACCTATAAGAGAGCGAAGGCAAGCCTGAGTTTCTTCCATTCAGAATGAATAGGGACAACCCATTTCTAACCATCTAATAGAGGGTAATAAACCTTAGAGTTCTTTTTCCTATCTTTAGCTAAGAAATGGAGTAGTTTGACTATTATGGAAACAATGTAGGCATGCTTTAGATCATGGGACAAAATGTAAAAGCTCTGTTTGACACTGGCTCTACTAATACTTTTGTTTCAAGAAATCTTACAACTATGCATTATTAAGACATAAAGGATTTAGGATATGTTTTGGATGTCACTACCCCTAGTGGTCTAATCTTTACATCTCTCTTGAAAACCCCAGTTGTGCCTGTTAAATACCTAAATAATGAGCTCCCTACAAATTTTATTCCCTTAGCATGAATGATTTTGATGTAATAATTGGTATGGATTGGCTCTATATTTATAGGAAAAAGATAGATTGTAGGGAAAACAATAAGAATAGAGAGACCAGGTCATCCATTATTCACTATTAGAGGAAGGAAGGATGCTACCACTATCATGTATGTCTCATCCATGAAGGCAGAGTAGATGATATCCAAAGGTAGTCAGGCGTGCCTAGTAGTAGTTACCGAGATAGATCCTAAGGTGCAACCTTTAGAGGAGATAGAGGTGGTCAGGGACTATGCAGATGTGTTCCCAGAAGATTTCCCTGGGATACCTCCAGAGATATAGGTGGACATTTTGATATTGTTAGATCTACGGACAAACCCTATTTCTAGGGCACCTTACATGATGGCCCCCGCTGAGTTTCTTGATCTGAAAAGAAACTATAGGAATTTCTAGACAGAGGCTTCATCTGACCTAGCACTTCTCCTTGGGGAGAAACTATCCTCTTTATGAAGAAGAAGGATGAATCTCTTTGAATGTTCATATACTATAGGATGATAAATCAGGATACCATCAAGAACAAGTATCCTTTACCCCATATAAATGACTTGTTTGACCACCTCAAGTTGGCCTGAGTCTTTTCAAAGATTGACCTAAGATCCAGGTATCATCAGTTGCTAGTCAAGAGTGAGGATATCCCAAAAACCACTTTCCATACCCATTATGGCCATTATGAGTTTGTAGTCATACCTTTTGGGTTGTCCAATGCCCCGAGTGTGTTTATGAATCTCATGAACATTGCGTTCAGACCTTTCCTACTCTCTTTTGTCATCGTGTTCATATATGACATTCTGGTCTACTTATATGACTTAGAGAAACACCGTGGCCACCTGGTTAGAGTTCTTGATATCCTGAGAAAGTAGTATTTTTATGGAAAATTCTTGATGTGCGAGTGTTGGATAGCCTGTGTGATGTTTCTTGGACACATTATATCCAGAGACACATCACAGTGGATCTTGCTATAGTGTCACTCGTACACGATTGTCCATCACCAAAGACCTCTTATGTGATTGACAACTTCCTAGGATTGGCTTGATATTATCGAAACTTCATAAAGGATTCCTTAAAGATTGCTCTGCCCCTCACTAAGATCACCCAAAAGGATGATAAATTTTTATGGTCCGACTTGTGTGAAGTTTGATTCGAGGAATTGAAGGAGAAGTTGACCAAAACTCCCTTGTTGACTCTACCATCAGGCAGTGAACTTTTTTATAATCTTCACTGATGCATTGAAGATGGGGCTTAGATGCGTTCTACAGAATATGTATATATATATATATATATATATATATATATATATATATATATTGTTGCTTATGCCTCCATACAACTCAAGTTGAATGAAGTGAACTACCCAACACATGATTTACAATTGGTTGTGATTATTCATGCCTTTAGGATCTAAGGGCACTATCTGTAGGGTTTTAGAGGAGACAGAGAAGGCAGCGGAAACAAAAATTTTCTTCTCCCAAACCCAGAATAAAGGAATCGTGTCAACGTCTATACAATAGGAAGGATGGTTTGTGGAGGAGTACCTTGTCTCGAGGCTTTCTCGGCGACGTTACCTCACAGCTAGTGCGGTCTTCACCTCCGGTCTTGGACGATGTCTGTGCAACTCTTGGTCACATCAGGACTGGAACCTCCTAGTCGCACAAGGACTGTCGAGATTGACAACTGTCCTCCGAGCAGAAGAAGTCTCCGGCCTCTGAAGTAGTCCACACGGACCACCTGGAACTTCGATCTCCTTGTCCCACAAGGAATCAGAAGGAGTCACATCCTCCTGTCAGTGTACTAGTCACCAACACACTCTCCTACAACCAGTTGCTTTTCTTCAATTGTCTTTCCCTTGTTGTTCCTCCCTTATTGGGTAGCACTTGCTCGGTCTCTCTCTCGGTTACCAAAACCAAAGAGAACGACAACTTTGCAGAGTAACTGGTCTCTGAGTTGTTGTTCTGAGAAACCCCCACTATCCCTATATATATAGGAGGGTCATGGGACAAGATTCTCTCTCTCGGGTAATGCGGGATTAATGCAGGAGTAGAAGGGTTCGAGATTTTCCACAAAACAAGCAACTGCGCCACCTGAACCGATCGTTTCACAATTGAAACGGTCGTTTGGTGACCTCAACCGATCGGTTCACATCTGAACCGATCGTTTGGGACCCTGAGCCGATCGGTTCATCACATCAGCCGATTGGTTTGTAGTCCTGGTCCAACTCAAATTGACTTTCAAATTTGTCTCTGATTAATCAAACATTAATCCTTGTCCAAATTGAATTTCTACAAGTGAAACAAATTGTATTTGCAAAATAGTTTTCTCACTTTCCAAATGATCTCAGTTAGACCAGTTGAGCCGATCGGTTCAACTCTTGAATCGGTCGTCTCAGCCTATCTTGAGCCGATCGGTTCATCACATGAGCTGATCGGTTCACCAACCTGAGCCGATTGGTTCATCACATGAGCCGATCGGTTGGGGCAGCAGACTTGTGCAAATCATTCAATCACAATTTCAATCAATTCGATACTCTAATCAATCGGTTCAACACCTTGAACACTATGATATTGAGATATCAATTGATTGAGTGTTTAATTGAACTACTAAACTCCATTAGTAGTCAATATAAACATCATTTGTGGATAAACTCCTCTTCCAGGTTAAATCCTATGTGTGTGACCCTACAGGTCTATTTCACGTTGCAAGTGAAAGTACATAACACTTATGACTTCACAAGCAAAGAGCGGTGCCTAGTCGCACATCAGTGCTACCCAAATGAAATAGAAAGTTGGAGAATAACTTTCAATCCTACAATCTGTGAATGGTGTTATAGAGAATGTATAATTCCTTTGTCACTAATATCCCGAATGAACTCAAGGCATGGAACAGTCATCCTATCAACGTTCATTCACTTTCTTGATCTCAAAGTAGATTGGAGGAGATTTGTATGCCATCAATATCACATACTGATTCACACATGCGTGTGCACGCCTATTTCAATCCTACTCATCAAGTGGCCATGGATATCAAAATCCCTCAAGAGGGACAAATCCCATATCTATCACTCACCCCTCAAATGCCCATTGTGTCAAAGCCACCCAATCATCACCTATATAACAACCCATGTTTCAGGACTGCATTTGATGATGTCAAAGTGTACCCAATGACATGTGTTGAGTGTAGTGATTTCAAGTCAAAGAATCACGCTCACCACCATCACTGTGAGAACTGATTATGACTACCATGTCATGATTCCATGTGTCAAACTCACAGTGGGTCTGTCCAGTAAACTTGTTCTCTAACAAGTACTTATGTGTTTGGTTTGATATCTCCATATCATGACCAATGAGATTTTTTCATCAACCAACACCACAATCTAGTCTTGTGTGTCATTGCTTTCTATCTACCTTCCACACTCTTAGCATTCGAAAGACCTCATCATTCATGTCCTCAACTTGAAAGCATACGTCATTGAGTATTGTCATTCTCTAGACATTCAATCTGTTCTATCATTATCTCATATGACTGAACCAGAAAGAATTGGAAGCTTACCTGTGATCTTTATGAAATCAATCTTAATGTATCCCACCAATCATCCCATGATTGGCTCTCAGGGCGTACATACCAACAGACTCCCACTTGCACTGTGAGCCAATCACCCTTGAATCATATTCATAGTGATCTTCAAACATGTCCCACATGTTACTGTGCTTTAGTGCTAACAAAGTGAGTTATGGAAACATATTGCCAAAGTTGGTATTAATTGCATGTCTCTCATCTCTTCACTGTATGTCACACGTATGAGATGGAGTTTCTGTAATATGTGATCTAGTATTCCTTTGCTAACCTTTATCCACATTGCATGACCAAGTACTCATTACTTGTCATCAATGACCGGAATATTTATAAGTTCATCTCATGATACTCGACTTTTCCTTTTAAATGGCTTTATTGGAACACTTCCATTTCTCAACAAACATTCACTTTTATATATCCCGTATATATATATATATATATATATATATATATATATATATATTGTGATTAATTCTCTGTCCTTTTCCAGAAGTTTGCATCAGTGTAACTCTTTACAGTGAACCCTTCCTTATTTCCATAGAACTAGTACTTCTCAAGTACTTATCAAGTTCTATTGGTATTCCAGTAACCCTTACTGGAATAAGATAGACATCCACTCGTCATGTCCCACATATGAGTTATCAGGATGAGCATATCATATTGTCATGTCCTACATACAAGATGATGAATGCATTTTGTTCTTGTCATGTCCATACATGCAAGATGATGGGATGTTTACATACATGATAGATCCATATATATTCTTAGTGTTCCCATTCTTCATAGGAATTGGACACTTGGTCTTGGGATATGAACTCCATGTAACATGGACAAGTTTTCTCCCACTGAATCTATGCACACTGAACCCTTCAGTATAGATTGCCAATGTATGATCTCTCTTTTCAGGTCAAGAGGTTTTCGAGAACTATCTCTATAGATCTCTATTCCTATCACATAGGAAATGTCTCTATCTTTCCTAAAGATAATTTCCACTTTGGATTTCCATTATAAAACATTTCAATTTCACATCAACATGTGGAATGCGAATATGCTCCCACTAAATCATAGATACCTTCTTTATCTTTGTCATATCAGTCAAACCCTTTGACTATATTATCAAAGTAAAGATCTAGTTCTGAGTTGCTTGTACTCAATCAATCACATTGATTAATCCATTGTAACTTATAGACTTCATTTGCATTAGTAGATTCGTAAACCTTATAGGTTGTGTCACGTACACATCCTTGTTTTATTCCTCATGGGAATGCGGTTTTAGTATCCATTATGCCAAATGTCTTTAGTCGTCATGTCACAATCAACAAGCATCATCCTTCTCAAAATGTTATCCATGTGTCTTAACGCTTAAGACTCATTTGCACTTATGGATTTAATCCCAATGGGTGCTAACATCAAGGTCATACCTTATGGTTTACATGGAAGTCATTTAGGATGTAATGGTCATAAACCATAACTCAAAATTTGGTTCCTCATATTTATCTAGATAGTTGACTCATCACATGACCAACTCATCTCATAGGTAATTGAGGTGTATCTGTCAAGGATATAAGAACTCACAACCCTTTGTGATTCTTAATGTCCTTTATTAGTGTGGGGTATTCTTTAAGAAGAAATTAGTTATTTGATAATCATCCTCCAATTCCTTAGAGTATGACTCCTTGTTGATTTAGACATCACCATGCCTTAATAATGAGCTCACTATGATACATTATCATAATCACTCACAAGGTTCTCAAACATTTGGTTCAAGTATTTCTTTCATTGATCTCATCAAGAATTAATACTTTACCAAATTCGTACTTCATGATATTCTTGAACACTTCAAGATATTCTCATTGGTATTTCTCTAAACACCATTTGAAGTATTAGCATTAACTCCAATAGGTATGTAAATACATCTCATGTATTATACCTAATAGGATAATCATTCTCCCACTACCACTAGTGAAAATTGATTAATCATGTTTAAGAGATTCATGTCTCTTACTGGTTCTCTAACCAAAAGAGTCTAGATTTATCCATCATATGGAAACTAGAAATGAATTTCTCATGATTTATGCTAATTTGATTGTTTGAGTTACCAATAACCTTTAGGTATCATTTTATCTCATGCATACAAATTATCACAAGATAAGCAAGGCATTGCCACAATGATTGAAACATCAACTTTATTAATTGCCATCATTGTCATACAATACGGAAATATAAAGTGTTCCTATCCATTGGAAAATATGAAATAGCAGTTCATAACTCTATTACATGCCTTTAAGGCTGAAAATAAACTAAAGTACTCCTATCTATGGCGGCAACACTTGCCCCATTTATTGAGTGCTTTACACTTTACATCTTGGTATCATATACCTCAAAAGTGTTACAAGTTTATTTCATGACACCTTCAGGTGGAGACATCTGTCACCTCCTTCTTCTTTAGTTCTTCCAGATAGAGTGGACAATTACTTTTCCAATGTCCTAGCTTTTGACAATGGTGGCAATTGCCTCTCTTGGTCATGTCTCCCTTGGCCTTGAGATCTGAAGATGCCTTGGGCTGTTGTCTAGCATCAGAACCCTTCTTAGCTTTGCCCTTTCCCTTGCGCTTGGACTTGCCTTTCTTGCTGATCATCATCACAGACTTAGGCTTGTCCTTCTTCATCTGTGTTTCGGCTATTCTCAACATGCCTAACAACTCTGTCAATGGCTTGTCAAAGTTGTTCATGTTGTAGTTCATCACAAACTGACTGTAGGATTCTGGCAATGATTACAGTATCACGTCAGTAGCCAACTCTTGGCTCAGAGGAAATCCCAGTCTCGTCAAGTTTTCCACATACCCAATCATCTTAAGCATGTGAGGACTAACTGGATGTCCTTCTATCATGACACACTTGAACAACGCCCTGGAGACATCATACCTCTCTTGCCATGCTTGATCTTCATACATGTTCTTGAGATGTTGAATCATCTCAATGACACCCATGTTCTCATGTTGTCTCTACAACTCGTGGTTCATGGAGAACAACATCAAGCACTTTGCATCAATGGCATCATCAGAATGCTTCTTATAAGCATCCTTTTTGCCTTTGGTGCGGTAGGAGCAGGTTCCTATGGAATTGGAGTATCCAGGACATAGAGCTTTCGCTCTTGAGTGAGAACAATTGTCAATGTCCTAAACCAGTCATGGAAGTTAGTCCCATTCAGCTTGCCCTTCTCAAGGACCGATCGCAACAAAAAGTGATTATTGTTTGTTGTCATTTGTACTACAAAAGGAAATATATGAAATTTAGTCCAAAACTCAATTTGACTTATTTGATTGATTTGAAAAGTTGACGATATAATTAGGAATTTAATTAATTATCGCTCCCACTATTTTTTTTGTTCAAATTGATAGCCCTCACCATCAATTCAGAAGATTGCAGCATACAATCTTCTAGTGGGTCAAGATCCATATTTCATCAAGTCATGAGTCAGCTTTGGATGATCGCCCACAATCTTGACTATTTAGGTAGGCCATCATGCCAATTGCATCATATGCAACTCTTGATGAATGAACATGTACAACACTTTGCCATGAACATTCCATGCCTCTGGGCCTAGACGCTCTAAGAATCACCAATTAAGTCTAACCCAAAAGACGACACGGTAAACATGCACCCTGCTTTGGCAGATACTACATGTTTTCCCTTCACACTTCTGCGAGATAGATAGAGCACCACACTTTGGCATAACCTACACTTGGTCGATCAAGTTTTTCATGTGTGCCGCTAATGGAAGGCGTATAAGACTTAATATTTAGATGAGGTATTTGGTTTTTATAGGTACATATACATATCCAATCACCACAATATATAGTATGTATCATATACATGCTATATCCCATAGAAAACATGCGAAATGATAAAAGCGATGATTATGACCATCCTAATGTGATTCCTTGAGCCAAGAGGAATCACAGTCATCTAGGTCTACATCACATGCAACATGTCCATGATGAAGTGTTATAGCCATCCGAGTTGATCAACTCATCACATGAATAACATGCTCACCCTAACCGATCATCTAGGTGCCACCAACCGATCGGTTGGCTCCTCCAACCGATCAATTTGCCTAGTCGTCATGCATCTCCTCATGGCCACCATCTGATTTTCTCACTCCTCAAACTGGTTGTCTGGATCACCAACCGATCAGTTCATTCCTTGAACCGATTGTTTCAATCATCTTCAGGTTGTCCGTCATTCTTTGACATAACAGGAAATAAAAGATATATCGTATTTTAGAATGGAATTGGGAAACCCTGAGTTACATTGGGGGGGAGCAAAGTTAGGAAAGAAATCTTGAGTTATTTTGAGTTACATCAGGAATAGGAGATAGGGAATCGGTGCGCAGACCGAGATGCAAGCAACCAAATACAACCAAGCACACATACATAGGGTTTATTGGCCATAACCATGCTATACATCCACCATAAAACCCATTTAAGGGTGATGCATATCGAGTGCATTCATATTACATATCATATCTGTATATGGGGATTTGTGGATTTAGGATTGAACATGCATAAAGCCAATTTTATTCGCATCGTATGCAATAAATAAAGGCGACAAATCAAAATTGATCATATCAATAATCCTAACATATAGAGCAGTTGATGTGGCTCTGATACCACTGTAGAGTTTTAGAGGAGATAGAGAAGGCAGCAGAAACAAAAAATTTCTTCTCCTAAACCCAGAATAAAGGGAATCGCGTCAACATCTATACAATAGGAAGGATGGTTTGTGGAGGAGTATTTTGTCCCAAGGCTTACTCGGTGACGTTACCTCATAGCTAGTGCGGTCTTCACCTCCAATCTTGGACGGTGTCTGTGCAGCTCCTGGTCACACTAGGACTGACACCTCCTGGTCTCACCGGGACTGTCAGGATTGATAGTTGTCCTCTGAGTGGTAGAAGTCTCCCGCCTCTAAAGTAGTCCACACAGACCACCTGGAACTCCGATCTCCTTGTCCCACAAGGAATCAGAAGGAGTCACACCTTCCGTCAACGTACTAGTCACCAACACACTCTCCTACAACTAGTTGCTTTTCAGTAATTGTCTTTCCCTTATTGTGCCTCCCTTATCGGGTAGCACTTGCTCGGGCTCTCTCTCGGTTACCAAAACTAGAGAGAATGACAACTTTGCAGACCAACTGGTCTCTGAGTTGTTGTTCTGAGAAGCCCCCACTACCCCTATATATAGGAGGGTCATGGGACATGGTTCTCTCTCCCGGGCAATGCGGGATTAATGCATGAGTCGAAGGGTTTGAGATTTTCCACAAAACAAGCAACTGCGCCACCTGAACCGATCGTTTCATAATTGAAACGGTCGTTTGGTGACCTCAACTGATTGATTCACATATGAACTGATCGTTTGGGACTTTGAGCCGATCAGTTCATAGTCCTGGTCCAACTCAAATTGACTTTCAAATTTGTCTCCCGATTAATCAAATATTAATCCTTGTCCAAATCAAATTTGTACAAGTGAAACAAATTGTATTTGCAAAATAGTCTTCTCACTTTCCAAATGATCTCAGTTAGACCAGTTGAGCCGATCGATTCAACTCTTGAACCGGTCATCTCAGCCTCTCTTGAGCCGATCGGTTCATCAACCTGATCCGATCGGTTCATCACATGAGCCGATTGGTTGGGGCAGCAGACTTGTGCAAATCAGTCAATCGCAATTTCAATTAATCTGATACTCTAATCAATCAGTTCAACACCTTGAACACTATGATATTGAGCTATCAATTGATTGAGTGTTTAATTGAACTACTAAACTCCTTTAGTAATCAATTTAAACATCATTTGTGGGTAAACTCCTCTTCCATGTTAAATCCTATGTGTGTGACCCTGCAAGTCCATTTCACGTTGGCAGTGAAAGTACATAACACTTATGACTTCACAAGTAAAGAGCGGTGCCTAGTCGCACATCAGTGCTACCCAAGTGAAATAGAAAGTTGGAGAACAACTTTCAATCCTACAATCCATGAATAATGTTACAGCGAATGTATAATTCCTTTGTCACCGATATCCTGAATGAACTCAAGGCATGGAATAATCATCCTATCAACGTTCATTCACTTTCTTGATCTCAAAATAGATTGGAGGAGATATGTATGACATCAATATCACATACCGATTCACACATGCATGTGCATGCCTATCTCAATCCTACTCATCAAATGTCCATGGATATCAAACTCCCTCAGGAGGGACAAATCCCATATCTATCATTCACCCCTCAAAAGCCCCATGTGTCAAAGCCACCCAATCATCACCTTTATAACAACCCATGTTTCAGGACTGTGTTTGATGATGTCAAAGTGTACCCAACGACATGTGTTGAGTGTAGTGATTTCAGGTCAAAGATTCACACTCACCACCATCACTGTGAGAACTGATCGTGACTACCATGTCATGGTTCCATGTGTCAAACTCACAGTGGGTCTATCCGGTAAACTTGTTCTCTAACAAGTACCTATGTGTTTGGTTAGATATCTCCATATCATGACTAATGAGATTCTATCATCAACCAACACTACAATCTAGTATTATGTGTCATTGTTGTCTATCTACCTTCCACAATGACATCCGACTAGGGATATAATAAGAATGTACAAACTCTTAGCATCTGTATGATCTCATCTTTCAAGTCCTCAACCTAAAACCATACGTCATTGAGTATTGTCATTCTCTATACATTCAATTTGTTCTATCATTATCTCATATGACTGAACCAGAAAGAATTGGAAGCTTGCCTTTGATCTTTATCAAATCAATATTAATGTATCCCACCAATCATCCCATGATTGGCTCTCAAGGAATACATACCAACACTATCTTTATGGAGCCACTTTTGAAATCTTCACCGACCATAGAAAATTGAAGTGAACTACCCGAGACAAAGGTGATGTCCGAATGAAGTGAACTACCTGACACATGATTTACAACTGGCTGTAATTATTCATGCCTTTAGGATATGGCGACACTATCTTTATGGAGACACTTTTGAAATCTTCACTGACCACAAAAACATGAAGTACCTTCTGACTCAGAAGGACCTAAACTTGAGACAAAGGTGATGGAGTATATCAAAGACTATAATTTCACCATCACCTAACACCTGAGAAAGGCTAATGTAGTAGAAGATTCTCTTAGTTGGAAGCAACCCAGGTTCTAAGTACATATTACACCCTGACACTACCAAGATGTTTAAAGACTTACACTGATACTTTTGGTGGCCTAATGAAGAAGGACATAGCAATTTATGTGACCAGTTTTCTCATGTGCCAAATGGTGAAGGTTGAACACCAGCAACACAATGGATTATTTCAATCCATTGAGATTCTAAAGTAGAAGTGGAAGCATATCACTATGGACATTGTGATAGGTCTCCCCAAGATAAAGAAAAGTCATGATGCAATATGGGTTGTGGTGGATCGCCTAGACAACTTAGCACATTTCTTTTGCTTAAAGATCACTTCCAAGGTAACAGACCTAGTTGAACTATATATTAGACAGATAGTTCAACTCCATGATTTTTCGAGTTCAATTATTTTTAATTGTGACCCTAAGTTCACCTTCAAGCTGTGAAAGAAACTGCATGAAGAACTCAGTACTAGATTGAAATTTAGCATGACCTAACACCCCCAGACTGAAGGATAGTTAAAAGGAATGATCCACACTTTAGAAGACATGTTGAGAGCATGTGTGCTTGATTGGGGTGGATCATGGGAACAATACATTCTCTTAGCTAAGTTTGCTTAAAATAATAGTTACCAAACAATATTGGGATGCCTCTGTACGAAGCTCTTTATGTAAGGCTGTGTTGGTCACTACTTCACTGTGATGATGTCAGTGAGAGGACCTTCCTCAGGTCAGAAGAAATGCAGTTGTATGCTGATAAAGTTATTTTAATCAAGAAGAGGTTAAAGAGAGCCCATGATCGATAGAAGTCATATGCAAATATGAATCTGACAGACTTGCACTTCACTGTGGGTGAACATATGTTTCTAAAAATCCGTCCCCTTTGAGCTATATCTAAGAACAAAAGAAAGATGCGTCCCTAATACATGGGTTCATTTGAAATCTTATAACGGATTGGTGAAGATGTTTATCATTTACCCTTACCACCTCAATATAGTATGATGCATGATGTCTTCCATGTGTCCAATTTAAAGCGATATGTGAAGGATCTGAGCCATGCTAAACATTGACCTTATTGAACTCCAAAGGAGGCTGACATACCCTAATTCACCTATGACCGTATTGGATCCAAAGGTGAAAGAGCTTATGAATAAAAATATTGAGATGGTAAAGGTTCTTTGGAAGAACCATGGAGAGAATAAAGCCACATGGTATCTAAAGGTGAACACAGAAAATTCATATCTTGAGTTATTCATTTTATTAGTCAAATTTTGAGGAAAAAATTCCTATATGAGGGGAAGGCTGTTATAACCTCATTTTCAATTATATTAATATAATTGGAATGCAATTCTTTTAGTAAAAGAGACATGTTGTAAATTTGTGTACTTTGTTTTTAAATAATGTTTTTTTTTAATTTCCCTTAGATGGTTGATTTTGTTGTTTTTTTTGAATTATTAAACCAGTAATGGATAAAGGAAAAAGGGTCAAAAGAAAATCCCATAATAAGCAAAAAGCAAAGGAAAATAAATTATGATAATGTGTACTTGAGAGAGTTGTGTAGAATTCTCAGAAAGTGGTATGGATGGCACTATTAATTACTTTTCTTTCACACATAGTTTCTAATAAAAAGAATAGCCAAAATAAAGAAAATAGAAAATAAAGAAAGAGAAAAGGATTAGATTTGATGCCTTAAATGTATGAGATTAAAGGAAGACTTGCATATGAATAAAATTACTTTTTGTTGGATAAATTAGATATTATGATAAATCCCTTTTGTTTCGATGATGACAAACATTTCATTCTTATTAATCTAACAAGCTACTTGAGTGTGCAGGACTAAGCAGGATGACAAAGTAGCAAGGGAAAATCCAAGAGCTTACTTAGTTACATTTTCATGCAATGTAATCAATATTGTAAAACTTGTACAAATGTATAATGTACAAGTACTTAGATTTGCATGTAAATCAAGCATTAGATTTTCCTTAGCCAAACACCATAGTTAGACATGTCATCCCAGTTAATTAGGATCACCTTTGCACACTCACACATATAATTAATGCTTAAATTGAAATCTTGAAACAGGATCATTCTCGGTCGACAAACTCCTCGACCGAGACACTCTCGGTCGACCATCTTCTCGACCGAGAAAGATCCAAAGTAGCCGTTAGACACAACAGACAAAGTAGTTGGCAGTTGCAAATGAATGTTAATCCAGAGAGCCTGTCGGTCGACAAAACTTCGACCGAGTAGGTGTCTCGGTCGACCATTCCTCGACCGAGATGGTCTCTGGCAGCAACTGCAGAATAAATTAATTAGCCGTTGTTAAAGCAACAACTTTGTACCTAACGACTAGTTAAGCACTTAGAAACCCCTAGAAGTTGTCTAGAACGTCCTTAAGCATACTTAGGCCATTCCTATAAATAGGACAAGCCATAGGACACTAGAAGTTACTTGTTACACTTGAGAATACACTTGAGAATACTTGAGCAATCTTTTGCAAGCAATTTGAGCACTGTGATCTTTGGCCTACATTCTCCTTAGCTCAATCTCGTGTCCTATAGGCTAGATTCTCCTACCCACAGCAATTACAAGTTCACATACTTGGCTAGGAGATCTTACGCTTGATCTAGGCATATCAAGCCTCGGGCTTAAAGGATAAGTTGTAATTTCTCTATTTCTTTCTTGTTCCTATTTATTCTTTGTACTCTCCTTGCTACTCCTAGGGTTGGAGGCTGCGGATCGGAGAGAGTTGACTTCTCGGAGGAGAAGGGGACTTCAAGCTACTTCAAGAAGGCTATCGCACGGGAAGCTACTTCAGAAGGCTGGTGCAACGGGAGTTGGTGCATCTACTTCAAGGGAAGGCTGCTTCGAGTTGGGCGATTACTTCTAGGTGAAGGCTGCTTGAAGGGTTTAGGGAAAAGAGATTGTATTTTATGTAATTCCTTGAGAGGTAATAAAATAAATTTCTTTTCAAATCCCGGTTGGGTAAGCAACCGGGTAGTGGACTGACTACCTTAGTATTTTCTAAGGAAGGAACCACTCTAAACCCTTGTGTCTCCTTGTCCAATATTTTTCTTTGTGGTTGCTTGAGTTCAAAATTGTTAAATTTTCTATAAAACTCTATTCACCCCCCCTCTAGTAGTTTTCAGTTGGTATCAGAGCAGGCTTCAAGGAACCCTAACCAGGTCTTGAAGAATGAAGGGAGGAGGTAACTATGACCACAGACAAAGGAGCAACTTGGACAATTTTTCAACAAGCTGCAATTGGTGTTTAGGAACAAACCATACAACAATCGGCTGTCCATGGAAAGAAAAGAAGAAAGAGGTCCATAAAAATTGTTTCATTGCTACAACCAATGAGGAAGAAGAAGAAGAGGTAAGCCTTCTTGATTTATCAAAAGAAGAGCTAATTTCTAGTCTTGAAGAAACTCACAATAAGTATATTGAGTGCAAGAAGAAATTAAAGAAATCTAGTAAAACAAACGATGAGTTAAATGCTAGACTTTTTGCTCTTACATCTGAAAATGACGATTTATATGCTAAATTGAATACTCTTGGTTTCGAAAAAGATGACATTGCTTCTGAAAACCGTACTTTGAAATCATCTCTAAGTAATAGTGAAGTAAAGATTTTTACTCTAGAAACAAATTATGATCTTCTATATCAAGAAAAGGTTGAATTACTTGCAAAGTTAAATGACCTTCAAAAACAACCTATTTTGTGTACACATGTAGATTATGACAATATAGTAAAAGAAAGAAATTCTTTATCATCCAATCTAGATCAAGCAAAACTAGATATTAAGAATAGAATGGATGAGATCGTTAAGTTACAACGAGAAGTTAGTAGGTTAAACAACAATGGAATCCTTGATAGAATATTGGATAACTCCTATCATCAAATAGGGAGAAGAGGACTGGGTTATAAACCTAAAGAAAAATCACATCAACAACCTAGTCGGAGTAAGCCACAAACCTATCAACCCATATATGTACCCAAAAGGACACCCTCACCCAATGACAACACAGGGCAAAATCATAGAAAAAGGCTTGAGGTTGATTCAATTTGTTGCCATTATTGCTCACGCCTTGGACATTATTCTTTTTCATGCCCATACAAGAAAAAGAATGTTGAGATGGTATGGGTTCCAAAACCCCCAAATTAAATTGATTAGACTAAGTTGAGATATGACCAAAAGATCTTAATTTGCATATCCTTATGTCTATCTCAACTTAACATATAGGGATAACAAAATCAAAATTTAAGTATCACTCTGATACACATATGTCTTATCTCAAACTGATCTTTGAAATAGTTGATTTAGATACAGCCTATGGTGCACTTGAAATAAATTTCTGAAAGTTTTCCAAAAAATTGATCGGTCGAGAAGTTGTCGACCGAGTGAACCTCGGTCGAGAAATTGTCGACCGAGCATATCACTGATTTTTTCTGCTGTAAAAATTTTTTTTGGTACACTATATGTGGAAATTATTCTTGAAAGATTATATGGAATAAATATTGAATTGATAAAGCTTATTTAATCATGCTTTTTATACTTGAAATGAATAAAATGTTTCAAATTGATTTTTGAACATATTCATTATGCTCTTATATTAAGCATCACTTAATATGCTTCATCATATTTGAATTAGTCCAAAATAATCTGTAATTCATGAATGGATATTATTCTTGAATATACTTCATCATATTTGATGCCCTTATTAATTTCTCATAATTGGTACACTTTAATGAGCCTCAAAATTGATACTCGCAAGCTATCTGCAGAACTTATACTTCGTATATGAATGTTTATCCTGGAAACCTGCAGAATATGCCTCTTGGTTAAAATAAAATTTGACCAAGGGGCGCCTCGGTCGTAGTCAAGGGCGACCTAAAATAAACTTTGACAAAAGATTGTTTATTTGAACATCAATTTATTAGACTTACTCTTAGCATATTTTTAATAGAATCAAAAATTTAAAGCCTTAAAAATTGTCAAAAACAAAACAATATTACTCCCTCGGAATATCCACATACATGCTCTACAAAAATGATCTATGATCTGCATTAAAATTCAGTCTCAAAAGTTGAACTCAGTAAGTCTGTCGGTCGACGAATTCGTCGACCGAGAACTGCTCGGTCAGCCCATCTCTCTCGACCGACAGAATCTAAACAGACTTAATATCGGACGAAATTTCGGTCGAAAAATTCTCGACCGAGACAATGTCGGTCGACAATTGTTCGACCGAGAAATAGCCGTTGGATACGACCGTTGTAAACCGACCGTTATGACCGTTTATGACCGTTATTTTGACCGTTGGGGAGCCGAGTGGCGCGTCTGCAACATGACCGTTGCGGACGCTCGGTCGACGAATCGTCGACCGACCTGGTCGCAGGAATGTTATAAAAAGGGGCAAAAATGGGACACTTACTCACACTTGCATACTCTTGCTTCCTTTGTCCCTCTCTAGTGCATTTTTGTGCAACTCTTTAGCATCCTCATTCTCAAACCTTCCTTGCTTCTTCTCCACACTCAAAGTAACACAAATGGCCTCATCATCAACTGCCCGTGGGAAGAAGAAGGTCGCCGGCAGGAAAGGACGGGAAGCTCGGGAAGCCACTCCGCCACTGACGATCATCAACGACATCGCCTTCGTCGATGGAGATGCTGGTGATCGATATCTACGGCTTTCCTCCAAAGCCCCTCTTCCACGACGACCAGTCGAAGTCATGGACTTCATCAACATAGTCGATCTGGAAGATCTCTTTGAAGTACAAAAATTGAAGGACTTCATCAATCCCTCTTTCCCTTTCCATTCCACTAAGGTAGTCAACGAATTTTATGCCAATCTCATATCCCATACTGAAAATGAAACCACTTTCTTCTACACCATGGTCAATGGGCATAGCCTTAAATTCACCGAAGGGGATATTCTTGACATGCTAGAAATTGACATAGATGAATACCAAGATTCCCTTGATCTCACCACTGGAAATCCACTAAATCTACTTTCCCAAGATGATCATACCATTAGCCTTAGTGTCATAAAAAGAGCTATTTTTCAATCCAACACTACTTGTCATGAAGATAGGGGAACCTACTACGCTATTAATCTCAAACCAGCCTGTAGGATTATAAATCTCATTGTTTCTACAAATATTCACCCTAGAGCCAACAAATCTGAAGTTCCAATATTCCGTATGTGCCTCATTTATGCCATCATAAGCCGCATTCCCACAAACTTCATCCGTATAATTCTTAAAAACATGATTGAGTTTTCGGGCAACCCACCATATGTGGATTTCGTTTGCCAAATTACTCAACATTTTCTTAAAACAAACATTGAGGATATGGGATATACATGGGAGCGTCGACCACAAAAGATAAGTAAAAATACCGTAGAGAAAATGGGAATAGATTTTGGTCACAAAAGGGCTAGAGTAGAAGGAGAAACATCTCATCAAGACATACCACCACCTCCTCCTTCTACCCTACCACAGGACCCCATTCAAAATACTCTTACTTATATTGCTGGCTCCCAATATCACCTTAGTAGACAATTAGACTACAATCATCATGCCATGACATATTTAAACCAAAGAATGCAAACCCTTTCCCCAAACCAAACCGATGAATATCCATATTCTTTAAATCCAGGCATGCTCAATCCATACAATCCTTCGTACAACTACTATCAAACTCCACCTCCACCATCCATGGATCTAACACATACTCAATTTTCATCTATGCAATTGCAAGATATTGTTGCTCATTTCCGATTTGACCGAGTTCCTACATTCTTGGAAGCATATGCTTTAACCAAGACGAAAGCTCTAGATTGGCAAACCTTGGTCCAATACTATGGAACTGAGCCATTTATTGGGAAAGATCCGGATGTTGATGTAATTCTTAAATCTTTCCAGTGAGTGTTGGAGTAATATTAATTGTAAATGACTTGCTTTGAATGATTGTTATGGATTACTTCTGTATGATGTGTCAATCTTTCCATGCTTATTAATGAAATTGTTTATCCTTTTGTTGATTTGGATGGATATCTTTTAGCATATGAGACATCTTGTACATAAACGGATTATAAAGACTATTATTGCAGAGCATACAAAATAAAGGGAGAAATAAATAAAATCTTGTGGCTAAATTGATAATGATCTATGACAAACAGTTCTCCAGAAACATTCTCGGTCGAGTCACTAGTCGACCGAGACCACTGTCGGTCGAGAAATCGTCGACCGAGCAGGTCTCTGTTGTCAAGTCTGAAATAATTCTGCTGCAAATGATTGCTCATCCAATAATTTTAAACCAAGGATGCATGTTGAACATCATTTGTGAAACAAAATATTTTTTATGCATATGGACAATCTTCAAATATATTGCAAAGCATTTAAGTCTTTATTTGGGATATCTAAGGGGGAGATCATAATAACAAACTTTGACCATTTGATTGAAGAAGCTTACAAAAGCATTGTAACCACCATGTGTAGCTGGAACTTTTCATTGATTATAAAGAAATTTATGAATTTATTGAAAATGGTATCTTGTACTTGAAGGAACTCTCTACCCAAAACAGGGCTTAACATCCCTTGCTTTTGGATGGAGACATTTTTATGTACTCTATGCTTAGAGGATTCTCATTTAATCTAGGGCTTAACATCCTTTGATACATGAGAAATCAATATACATTCATCATATGCTTAAAGGAATCTCATATCATTTCAAGGCTTAACATCCTTTGCAACTGATTGAGAAACAAATTGAGGATAAATTAGATAAAAATCCATGTTTCTAATAGGATCTCTATTAAGGGGGAGCATTATATTAAGGGGGAGAAGAAAAATAAAACATTCAACTTGGATATCTTTTTGAAATGACAAAGGGGGAGAAAGAATATAAAAATCAAAAATATAAATGAGTTTCATCACATCTTGGCCAGCACTCACTTGCAAAACATAAATGGCTACAAAAGGAAAATTTTCAGGTATGAAACTCACATGCTTTATATTTCCTTATTTCATATTTAGGAAATGTTTGTCATCTTCAAAAAGGGGGAGATTGTTGGATAAATTAGATATTATGATAAATCCCTTTTGTTTCGATGATGACAAACATTTCATTCTTATTAATCTAACAAGCTACTTGAGTGTGCAGGACTAAGCAGGATGACAAAGTAGCAAGGGAAAATCCAAGAGCTTACTTAGTTACATTTTCATGCAATGTAATCAATATTGTAAAACTTGTACAAATGTATAATGTACAAGTACTTAGATTTGCATGTAAATCAAGCATTAGATTTTCCTTAGCCAAACACCATAGTTAGACATGTCATCCCAGTTAATTAGGATCACCTTTGCACACTCACACATATAATTAATGCTTAAATTGAAATCTTGAAACAGGATCATTCTCGGTCGACAAACTCCTCGACCGAGACACTCTCGGTCGACCATCTTCTCGACCGAGAAAGATCCAAAGTAGCCGTTAGACACAACAGACAAAGTAGTTGGCAGTTGCAAATGAACGTTAATCCAGAGAGCCTGTCGGTCGACAAAACTTCAACCGAGTAGGTGTCTCGGTCGACCATTCCTCGACCGAGATGGTCTCTGGCAGCAACTGCAGAATAAATTAATTAGCCGTTGTTAAAGCAACAACTTTGTACCTAACGGCTAGTTAAGCACTTAGAAACCCCTAGAAGTTCTCTAGAACGTCCTTAAGCATACTTAGGCCATTCCTATAAATAGGACAAGCCATAGGACACTAGAATTTACTTGTTACACTTGAGAATACACTTGAGCATACTTGAGCAATCTTTTGCAAGCAATTTGAGCACTGTGATCTTTGGCCTACATTCTCCTTAGCTCAATCTCGTGTCCTATAGGCTAGATTCTCCTACCCACAGCAATTACAAGTTCACATACTTGGCTAGGAGATCTTACGCTTGATCTAGGCATATCAAGCCTCGGGCTTAAAGGATAAGTTGTAATTTCTCTATTTCTTTCTTGTTCCTATTTATTCTTTGTACTCTCCTTGCTACTCCTAGGGTTGGAGGCTGCGGATTGGAGAGAGTTGACTTCTCGGAGGAGAAGGGGACTTCAAGCTACTTCAAGAAGGCTATCGCACGGGAAGCTACTTCAGAAGGCTGGTGCAATGGGAGTTGGTGCATCTACTTCAAGGGAAGGCTGCTTCGAGTTGGGTGATTACTTCTAGGTGAAGGCTGCTTGAAGGGTTTAGGGAAAAGAGATTGTATTTTATGTAATTCCTTGAGAGGTAATAAAATAAATTTCTTTTCAAATCCCGGTTGGGTAAGCAACCGGGTAGTGGACTGACTACCTTAGTATTTGCTAAGGAAGGAACCACTCTAAACCCTTGTGTCTCCTTGTCCAATATTTTTCTTTGTGGTTGCTTGAGTTCAAAATTGTTAAATTTTCTATAAAACTCTATTCACCCCCCCTCTAGTAGTTTTCAATTGGTATCAGAGCAGGCTTCAAGGAACCCTAACCAGGTCTTGAAGAATGAAGGGAGGAGGTAACTACGACCACAGACAAAGGAGCAACTTGGACAATTTTTCAACAAGCTGCAATTGGTGTTTAGGAACAAACCATACAACAATCGGCTGTCCATGGAAAGAAAAGAAGAAAGAGGTCCATAAAAATTGTTTCATTGCTACAACCAATGAGGAAGAAGAAGAAGAGGTAAGCCTTCTTGATTTATCAAAAGAAGAGCTAATTTCTAGTCTTGAAGAAACTCACAATAAGTATATTGAGTGCAAGAAGAAATTAAAGAAATCTAGTAAAAAAAACGATGAGTTAAATGCTAGACTTTTTGCTCTTACATCTGAAAATGACGATTTATATGCTAAATTGAATACTCTTGGTTTCAAAAAAGATGACATTGCTTCTGAAAACCGTACTTTGAAATCATCTCTAAGTAATAGTGAAGTAAAGATTTTTACTCTAGAAACAAATTATGATCTTCTATATCAAGAAAAGGTTGAATTACTTGCAAAGTTAAATGACCTTCAAAAACAACCTATTTTGTGTACACATGTAGATTATGACAATATAGTAAAAGAAA
Organism: Alisma plantago-aquatica; assembly: GCA_963693085.1. Classification (NCBI taxonomy): domain Eukaryota; kingdom Viridiplantae; phylum Streptophyta; class Magnoliopsida; order Alismatales; family Alismataceae; genus Alisma; species Alisma plantago-aquatica. The sequence goes on along the minus strand of OY856414.1, from coordinate 401,389,854 downwards.
GAAATTCTTTATCATCCAATCTAGATCAAGCAAAACTAGATATTAAGAATAGAATGGATGAGATCGTTAAGTTACAACGAGAAGTTAGTAGGTTAAACAACAATGGAATCCTTGATAGAATATTGGATAACTCCTATCATCAAATAGGGAGAAGAGGACTGGGTTATAAACCTAAAGAAAAATCACATCAACAACCTAGTCGGAGTAAGCCACAAACCTATCAACCCATATATGTACCCAAAAGGACACCCTCACCCAATGACAACACAGGGCAAAATCATAGAAAAAGGCTTGAGGTTGATTCAATTTGTTGCCATTATTGCTCACGCCTTGGACATTATTCTTTTTCATGCCCATACAAGAAAAAGAATGTTGAGATGGTATGGGTTCCAAAACCCCCAAATTAAATTGATTAGACTAAGTTGAGATATGACCAAAAGATCTTAATTTGCATATCCTTATGTCTATCTCAACTTAACATATAGGGATAACAAAATCAAAATTTAAGTATCACTCTGATACACATATGTCTTATCTCAAACTGATCTTTGAAATAGTTGATTTAGATACAGCCTATGGTGCACTTGAAATAAATTTCTGAAAGTTTTCCAAAAAATTGATCGGTCGAGAAGTTGTCGACCGAGTGAACCTCGGTCGAGAAATTGTCGACCGAGCATATCACTGATTTTTTCTGCTGTAAAAATTTTTTTTGGTACACTATATGTGGAAATTATTCTTGAAAGATTATATGGAATAAATATTGAATTGATAAAGCTTATTTAATCATGCTTTTTATACTTGAAATGAATAAAATGTTTCAAATTGATTTTTGAACATATTCATTATGCTCTTATATTAAGCATCACTTAATATGCTTCATCATATTTGAATTAGTCCAAAATAATCTGTAATTCATGAATGGATATTATTCTTGAATATACTTCATCATATTTGATGCCCTTATTAATTTCTCATAATTGGTACACTTTAATGAGCCTCAAAATTGATACTCGCAAGCTATCTGCAGAACTTATACTTCGTATATGAATGTTTATCCTGGAAACCTGCAGAATATGCCTCTTGGTTAAAATAAAATTTGACCAAGGGGCGCCTCGGTCGTAGTCAAGGGCAACCTAAAATAAACTTTGACAAAAGATTGTTTATTTGAACATCAATTTATTAGACTTACTCTTAGCATATTTTTAATAGAATCAAAAATTTAAAGCCTTAAAAATTGTCAAAAACAAAACAATATTACTCCCTCGGAATATCCACATACATGCTCTACAAAAATGATCTATGATCTGCATTAAAATTCAGTCTCAAAAGTTGAACTCAGTAAGTCTGTCGGTCGACGAATTCGTCGACCGAGAACCGCTCGGTCAGCCCATCTCTCTCGACCGACAGAATCTAAACAGACTTAATATCGGACGAAATTTCGGTCGACAAATTCTCGACCGAGACAATGTCGGTCGACAATTGTTCGACCGAGAAATAGCCGTTGGATACGACCGTTGTAAACCGACCGTTATGACCGTTTATGACCGTTATTTTGACCGTTGGGGAGCCGAGTGGCGCGTCTGCAACATGACCGTTGCGGACGCTCGGTCGACGAATCGTCGACCGACCTGGTCGCAGGAATGTTATAAAAAGGGGCAAAAATGGGACACTTACTCACACTTGCATACTCTTGCTTCCTTTGTCCCTCTCTAGTGCATTTTTGTGCAACTCTTTAGCATCCTCATTCTCAAACCTTCCTTGCTTCTTCTCCACACTCAAAGTAACACAAATGGCCTCATCATCAACTGCCCGTGGGAAGAAGAAGGTCGCCGGCAGGAAAGGACGGGAAGCTCGGGAAGCCACTCCGCCACTGACGATCATCAACGACATCGCCTTCGTCGATGGAGATGCTGGTGATCGATATCTACGGCTTTCCTCCAAAGCCCCTCTTCCACGACGACCAGTCGAAGTCATGGACTTCATCAACATAGTCGATCTGGAAGATCTCTTTGAAGTACAAAAATTGAAGGACTTCATCAATCCCTCTTTCCCTTTCCATTCCACTAAGGTAGTCAACGAATTTTATGCCAATCTCATATCCCATACTGAAAATGAAACCACTTTCTTCTACACCATGGTCAATGGGCATAGCCTTAAATTCACCGAAGGGGATATTCTTGACATGCTAGAAATTGACATAGATGAATACCAAGATTCCCTTGATCTCACCACTGGAAATCCACTAAATCTACTTTCCCAAGATGATCATACCATTAGCCTTAGTGTCATAAAAAGAGCTATTTTTCAATCCAACACTACTTGTCATGAAGATAGGGGAACCTACTACGCTATTAATCTCAAACCAGCCTGTAGGATTATAAATCTCATTGTTTCTACAAATATTCACCCTAGAGCCAACAAATCTGAAGTTCCAATATTCCGTATGTGCCTCATTTATGCCATCATAAGCCGCATTCCCACAAACTTCATCCGTATAATTCTTAAAAACATGATTGAGTTTTCGGGCAACCCACCATATGTGGATTTCGTTTTCCAAATTACTCAACATTTTCTTAAAACAAACATTGAGGATATGGGATATACATGGGAGCGTCGACCACAAAAGATAAGTAAAAATACCGTAGAGAAAATGGGAATAGATTTTGGTCACAAAAGGGCTAGAGTAGAAGGAGAAACATCTCATCAAGACATACCACCACCTCCTCCTTCTACCCTACCACAGGACCCCATTCAAAATACTCTTACTTATATTGCTGGCTCCCAATATCACCTTAGTAGACAATTAGACTACAATCATCATGCCATGACATATTTAAACCAAAGAATGCAAACCCTTTCCCCAAACCAAACCGATGAATATCCATATTCTTTAAATCCAGGCATGCTCAATCCATACAATCCTTCGTACAACTACTATCAAACTCCACCTCCACCATCCATGGATCTAACACATACTCAATTTTCATCTATGCAATTGCAAGATATTGTTGCTCATTTCCGATTTGACCGAGTTCCTACATTCTTGGAAGCATATGCTTTAACCAAGACGAAAGCTCTAGATTGGCAAACCTTGGTCCAATACTATGGAACTGAGCCATTTATTGGGAAAGATCCGGATGTTGATGTAATTCTTAAATCTTTCCAGTGAGTGTTGGAGTAATATTAATTGTAAATGACTTGCTTTGAATGATTGTTATGGATTACTTCTGTATGATGTGTCAATCTTTCCATGCTTATTAATGAAATTGTTTATCCTTTTGTTGATTTGGATGGATATCTTTTAGCATATGAGACATCTTGTACATAAACGGATTATAAAGACTATTATTGCAGAGCATACAAAATAAAGGGAGAAATAAATAAAATCTTGTGGCTAAATTGATAATGATCTATGACAAACAGTTCTCCAGAAACATTCTCGGTCGAGTCACTAGTCGACCGAGACCACTGTCGGTCGAGAAATCGTCGACCGAGCAGGTCTCTGTTGTCAAGTCTGAAATAATTCTGCTGCAAATGATTGCTCATCCAATAATTTTAAACCAAGGATGCATGTTGAACATCATTTGTGAAACAAAATATTTTTTATGCATATGGACAATCTTCAAATATATTGCAAAGCATTTAAGTCTTTATTTGGGATATCTAAGGGGGAGATCATAATAACAAACTTTGACCATTTGATTGAAGAAGCTTACAAAAGCATTGTAACCACCATGTGTAGCTGGAACTTTTCATTGATTATAAAGAAATTTATGAATTTATTGAAAATGGTATCTTGTACTTGAAGGAACTCTCTACCCAAAACAGGGCTTAACATCCCTTGCTTTTGGATGGAGACATTTTTATGTACTCTATGCTTAGAGGATTCTCATTTAATCTAGGGCTTAACATCCTTTGATACATGAGAAATCAATATACATTCATCATATGCTTAAAGGAATCTCATATCATTTCAAGGCTTAACATCCTTTGCAACTGATTGAGAAACAAATTGAGGATAAATTAGATAAAAATCCATGTTTCTAATAGGATCTCTATTAAGGGGGAGCATTATATTAAGGGGGAGAAGAAAAATAAAACATTCAACTTGGATATCTTTTTGAAATGACAAAGGGGGAGAAAGAATATAAAAATCAAAAATATAAATGAGTTTCATCACATCTTGGCCAGCACTCACTTGCAAAACATAAATGGCTACAAAAGGAAAATTTTCAGGTATGAAACTCACATGCTTTATATTTCCTTATTTCATATTTAGGAAATGTTTGTCATCTTCAAAAAGGGGGAGATTGTTGGATAAATTAGATATTATGATAAATCCCTTTTGTTTCGATGATGACAAACATTTCATTCTTATTAATCTAACAAGCTACTTGAGTGTGCAGGACTAAGCAGGATGACAAAGTAGCAAGGGAAAATCCAAGAGCTTACTTAGTTACATTTTCATGCAATGTAATCAATATTGTAAAACTTGTACAAATGTATAATGTACAAGTACTTAGATTTGCATGTAAATCAAGCATTAGATTTTCCTTAGCCAAACACCATAGTTAGACATGTCATCCCAGTTAATTAGGATCACCTTTGCACACTCACACATATAATTAATGCTTAAATTGAAATCTTGAAACAGGATCATTCTCGGTCGACAAACTCCTCGACCGAGACACTCTCGGTCGACCATCTTCTCGACCGAGAAAGATCCAAAGTAGCCGTTAGACACAACAGACAAAGTAGTTGGCAGTTGCAAATGAACGTTAATCCAGAGAGCCTGTCGGTCGACAAAACTTCGACCGAGTAGGTGTCTCGGTCGACCATTCCTCGACCGAGATGGTCTCTGGCAGCAACTGCAGAATAAATTAATTAGTCGTTGTTAAAGCAACAACTTTGTACCTAACGGCTAGTTAAGCACTTAGAAACCCCTAGAAGTTGTCTAGAACGTCCTTAAGCATACTTAGGCCATTCCTATAAATAGGACAAGCCATAGGACACTAGAATTTACTTGTTACACTTGAGAATACACTTGAGCATACTTGAGCAATCTTTTGCAAGCAATTTGAGCACTGTGATCTTTGGCCTACATTCTCCTTAGCTCAATCTCGTGTCCTATAGGCTAGATTCTCCTACCCACAGCAATTACAAGTTCACATACTTGGCTAGGAGATCTTACGCTTGATCTAGGCATATCAAGCCTCGGGCTTAAAGGATAAGTTGTAATTTCTCTATTTCTTTCTTGTTCCTATTTATTCTTTGTACTCTCCTTGCTACTCCTAGGGTTGGAGGCTGTGGATTGGAGAGAGTTGACTTCTCGGAGGAGAAGGGGACTTCAAGCTACTTCAAGAAGGCTATCGCACGGGAAGCTACTTCAGAAGGCTGGTGCAATGGGAGTTGGTGCATCTACTTCAAGGGAAGGCTGCTTCGAGTTGGGTGATTACTTCTAGGTGAAGGCTGCTTGAAGGGTTTAGGGAAAAGAGATTGTATTTTATGTAATTCCTTGAGAGGTAATAAAATAAATTTCTTTTCAAATCCCGGTTGGGTAAGCAACCGGGTAGTGGACTGACTACCTTAGTATTTGCTAAGGAAGGAACCACTCTAAACCCTTGTGTCTCCTTGTCCAATATTTTTCTTTGTGGTTGCTTGAGTTCAAAATTGTTAAATTTTCTATAAAACTCTATTCACCCCCCCTCTAGTAGTTTTCAATTGGTATCAGAGCAGGCTTCAAGGAACCCTAACCAGGTCTTGAAGAATGAAGGGAGGAGGTAACTACGACCACAGACAAAGGAGCAACTTGGACAATTTTTCAACAAGCTGCAATTGGTGTTTAGGAACAAACCATACAACAATCGGCTGTCCATGGAAAGAAAAGAAGAAAGAGGTCCATAAAAATTGTTTCATTGCTACAACCAATGAGGAAGAAGAAGAAGAGGTAAGCCTTCTTGATTTATCAAAAGAAGAGCTAATTTCTAGTCTTGAAGAAACTCACAATAAGTATATTGAGTGCAAGAAGAAATTAAAGAAATCTAGTAAAACAAACGATGAGTTAAATGCTAGACTTTTTGCTCTTACATCTGAAAATGACGATTTATATGCTAAATTGAATACTCTTGGTTTCGAAAAAGATGACATTGCTTCTGAAAACCGTACTTTGAAATCATCTCTAAGTAATAGTGAAGTAAAGATTTTTACTCTAGAAACAAATTATGATCTTCTATATCAAGAAAAGGTTGAATTACTTGCAAAGTTAAATGACCTTCAAAAACAACCTATTTTGTGTACACATGTAGATTATGACAATATAGTAAAAGAAAGAAATTCTTTATCATCCAATCTAGATCAAGAAAAACTAGATATTAAGAATAGAATGGATGAGATCGTTAAGTTACAACGAGAAGTTAGTAGGTTAAACAACAATGGAATCCTTGATAGAATATTGGATAACTCCTATCATCAAATAGGGAGAAGAGGACTGGGTTATAAACCTAAAGAAAAATCACATCAACAACCTATTCGGAGTAAGCCACAAACCTATCAACCCATATATGTACCCAAAAGGACACCCTCACCCAATGACAACACAGGGCAAAATCATAGAAAAAGGCTTGAGGTTGATTCAATTTGTTGCCATTATTGCTCACGCCTTGGACATTATTCTTTTTCATGCCCATACAAGAAAAAGAATGTTGAGATGGTATGGGTTCCATAACCCCCAAATTAAATTGATTAGACTAAGTTGAGATATGACCAAAAGATCTTAATTTGCATATCCTTATGTCTATCTCAACTTAACATATAGGGATAACAAAATCAAAATTTAAGTATCACTCTGATACACATATGTCTTATCTCAAACTGATCTTTGAAATAGTTGATTTAGATACAGCCTATGGTGCACTTGAAATAAATTTCTGAAAGTTTTCCAGAAAATTGATCGGTCGAGAAGTTGTCGACCGAGTGAACCTCGGTCGAGAAATTGTCGACCGAGCATATCACTGATTTTTTCTGTTGTAAAAATTTTTTTTGGTACACTATATGTGGAAATTATTCTTGAAAGATTATATGGAATAAATATTGAATTGATAAAGCTTATTTAATCATGCTTTTTATACTTGAAATGAATAAAATGTTTCAAATTGATTTTTGAACATATTCATTATGCTCTTATATTAAGCATCACTTAATATGCTTCATCATATTTGAATTAGTCCAAAATAATCTGTAATTCATGAATGGATATTATTCTTGAATATACTTCATCATATTTGATGCCCTTATTAATTTCTCATAATTGGTACACTTTAATGAGCCTCAAAATTGATACTCGCAAGCTATCTGCAGAACTTATACTTCGTATATGAATGTTTATCCTGGAAACCTGCAGAATATGCCTCTTGGTTGAAATAAAATTTGACCAAGGGGCGCCTCGGTCGTAGTCAAGGGTGACCTAAAATAAACTTTGACAAAAGATTGTTTATTTGAACATCAATTTATTAGACTTACTCTTAGCATATTTTTAATAGAATCAAAAATTTAAAGCCTTAAAAATTGTCAAAAACAAAACAATATTACTCCCTCGGAATATCCACATACATGCTCTACAAAAATGATCTATGATCTGCATTAAAATTCAGTCTCAAAAGTTGAACTCAGTAAGTCTGTCGGTCGACGAATTCGTCGACCGAGAACCGCTCGGTCAGCCCATCTCTCTCGACCGACAGAATCTAAACAGACTTAATATCGGACGAAATTTCGGTCGACAAATTCTCGACTGAGACAATGTCGGTCGACAATTGTTCGACCGAGAAATAGCCGTTGGATACGACCGTTGTAAACCGACCGTTATGACCGTTTATGACCGTTATTTTGACCGTTGGGGAGCCGAGTGGCGCGTCTGCAACATGACCGTTGCGGACGCTCGGTCGACGAATCGTCGACCGACCTGGTCGCAGGAATGTTATAAAAAGGGGCAAAAACGGGACACTTACTCACACTTGCATACTCTTGCTTCCTTTGTCCCTCTCTAGTGCATTTTTGTGCAACTCTTTAGCATCCTCATTCTCAAACCTTCCTTGCTTCTTCTCCACACTCAAAGTAACACAAATGGCCTCATCATCAACTGCCCGTGGGAAGAAGAAGGTCGCCGGCAGGAAAGGACGGGAAGCTCGGGAAGCCACTCCGCCACTGACGATCATCAACGACATCGCCTTCGTCGATGGAGATGCTGGTGATCGATATCTACGGCTTTCCTCCAAAGCCCCTCTTCTACGACGACCAGTCGAAGTCATGGACTTCATCAACATAGTCGATCTGGAAGATCTCTTTGAAGTACAAAAATTGAAGGACTTCATCAATCCCTCTTTCCCTTTCCATTCCACTAAGGTAGTCAACGAATTTTATGCCAATCTCATATCCCATACTGAAAATGAAACCACTTTCTTCTACACCATGGTCAATGGGCATAGCCTTAAATTCACCGAAGGGGATATTCTTGACATGCTAGAAATTGACATAGATGAATACCAAGATTCTCTTGATCTCACCACTAGAAATCCACTAAATCTACTTTCCCAAGATGATCATACCATTAGCCTTAGTGTCATAAAAAGAGCTATTTTTCAATCCAACACTACTTGTCATGAAGATAGGGGAACCTACTACGCTATTAATCTCAAACCAGCCTGTAGGATTATAAATCTCATTGTTTCTACAAATATTCACCCTAGAGCCAACAAATCTGAAGTTCCAATATTCCGTATGTGCCTCATTTATGCCATCATAAGCCGCATTCCCACAAACTTCATCCGTATAATTCTTAAAAACATGATTGAGTTTTTGGGAAACCCACCATATGCGGATTTCGTTTGCCAAATTACTCAACATTTTCTAAAACAAACATTGAGGATATGGGATATACATGGGAGCGTCGACCACAAAAGATAAGTAAAAATACCGTAGAGAAAATGGGAATAGATTTTGGTCACAAAAGGGCTAGAGTAGAAGGAGAAACATCTCATCAAGACATACCACCACCTCCTCCTTCTACCCTACCACAGGACCCCATTCAAAATACTCTTACTTATATTGCTGGCTCCCAATATCACCTTAGTAGACAATTAGACTACAATCATCATGCCATGACATATTTAAACCAAAGAATGCAAACCCTTTCCCCAAACCAAACCGATGAATATCCATATTCTTTAAATCCAGGCATGCTCAATCCATACAATCCTTCGTACAACTACTATCAAACTCCACCTCCACCATCCATGGATCTAACACATACTCAATTTTCATCTATGCAATTGCAATATATTGTTGCTCATTTCCGATTTGACCGAGTTCCTACATTCTTGGAAGCATATGCTTTAACCAAGACGAAAGCTCTAGATTGGCAAACCTTGGTCCAATACTATGGAACTGAGCCATTTATTGGGAAAGATCCGGACGTTGATGTAATTCTTAAATCTTTCCAGTGAGTGTTGGAGTAATATTAATTGTAAATGACTTGCTTTGAATGATTGTTATGGATTACTTCTGTATGATGTGTCAATCTTTCCATGCTTATTAATGAAATTGTTTATCCTTTTGTTGATTTGGATGGATATCTTTTAGCATATGAGACATCTTGTACATAAACGGATTATAAAGACTATTATTGCAGAGCATACAAAATAAAGGGAGAAATAAATAAAATCTTGTGGCTAAATTGATAATGATCTATGACAAACAGTTCTCCAGAAACATTCTCGGTCGAGTCACTAGTCGACCGAGACCACTGTCGGTCGAGAAATCGTCGACCGAGCAGGTCTCTGTTGTCAAGTCTGAAATAATTCTGCTACAAATGATTGCTCATCCAATAATTTTAAACCAAGGATGCATGTTGAACATCATTTGTGAAACAAAATATTTTTTATGCATATGGACAATCTTCAAATATATTGCAAAGCATTTAAGTCTTTATTTGGGATATCTAAGGGGGAGATCATAATAACAAACTTTGACCATTTGATTGAAGAAGCTTACAAAAACATTGTAACCACCATGTGTAGCTGGAACTTTTCATTGATTATAAAGAAATTTATGAATTTATTGAAAATGGTATCTTGTACTTGACGGAACTCTCTACCCAAAACAGGGCTTAACATCCCTTGCTTTTGGATGGAGACATTTTTATGTACTCTATGCTTAGAGGATTCTCATTTAATCTAGGGCTTAACATCCTTTGATACATGAGAAATCAATATACATTCATCATATGCTTAAAGGAATCTCATATCATTTCAAGGCTTAACATCCTTTGCAACTGATTGAGAAACAAATTGAGGATAAATTAGATAAAAATCCATGTTTCTAATAGGATCTCTATTAAGGGGGAGCATTATATTAAGGGGGAGAAGAAAAATAAAATATTCAACTTGGATATCTTTTTGAAATGACAAAGGGGGAGAAAGAATATAAAAATCAAAAATATAAATGAGTTTCATCACATCTTGGCCAGCACTCACTTGCAAAACATAAATGGCTACAAAAGGAAAATTTTCAGGTATGAAACTCACATGCTTTATATTTCCTTATTTCATATTTAGGAAATGTTTGTCATCTTCAAAAAGGGGGAGATTGTTGGATAAATTAGATATTATGATAAATCCCTTTTGTTTCGATGATGACAAACATTTCATTCTTATTAATCTAACAAGCTACTTGAGTGTGCAGGACTAAGCAGGATGACAAAGTAGCAAGGGAAAATCCAAGAGCTTACTTAGTTACATTTTCATGCAATGTAATCAATATTGTAAAACTTGTACAAATGTATAATGTACAAGTACTTAGATTTGCATGTAAATCAAGCATTAGATTTTCCTTAGCCAAACACCATAGTTAGACATGTCATCCCAGTTAATTAGGATCACCTTTGCACACTCACACATATAATTAATGCTTAAATTGAAATCTTGAAACAGGATCATTCTCGGTCGACAAACTCCTCGACCGAGACACTCTCGGTCGACCATCTTCTCGACCGAGAAAGATCCAAAGTAGCCGTTAGACACAACAGACAAAGTAGTTGGCAGTTGCAAATGAACGTTAATCCAGAGAGCCTGTCGGTCGACAAAACTTCGACCGAGTAGGTGTCTCGGTCGACCATTCCTCGACCGAGATGGTCTCTGGCAGCAACTGCATAATAAATTAATTAGCCGTTGTTAAAGCAACAACTTTGTACCTAACGGCTAGTTAAGCACTTAGAAACCCCTAGAAGTTGTCTAGAACGTCCTTAAGCATACTTAGGCCATTCCTATAAATAGGACAAGCCATAGGACACTAGAATTTACTTGTTACACTTGAGAATACACTTGAGCATACTTGAGCAATCTTTTGCAAGCAATTTGAGCACTGTGATCTTTGGCCTACATTCTCCTTAGCTCAATCTCGTGTCCTATAGGCTAGATTCTCCTACCCACAGCAATTACAAGTTCACATACTTGGCTAGGAGATCTTACGCTTGATCTAGGCATATCAAGCCTCGGGCTTAAAGGATAAGTTGTAATTTCTCTATTTCTTTCTTGTTCCTATTTATTCTTTGTACTCTCCTTGCTACTCCTAGGGTTGGAGGCTGCGGATTGGAGAGAGTTGACTTCTCGGAGGAGAAGGGGACTTCAAGCTACTTCAAGAAGGCTATCGCACGGGAAGCTACTTCAGAAGGCTGGTGCAACAGGAGTTGGTGCATCTACTTCAAGGGAAGGCTGCTTCGAGTTGGGCGATTACTTCTAGGTGAAGGCTGCTTGAAGGGTTTAGGGAAAAGAGATTGTATTTTATGTAATTCCTTGAGAGGTAATAAAATAAATTTATTTTCAAATCCCGGTTGGGTAAGCAACCGGGTAGTGGACTGACTACCTTAGTATTTGCTAAGGAAGGAACCACTCTAAACCCTTGTGTCTCCTTGTCCAATATTTTTCTTTGTGGTTGCTTGAGTTCAAAATTGTTAAATTTTCTATAAAACTCTATTCACCCCCCCTCTAGTAGTTTTCACTTTTCCTTTTCAAATTTATTCCCAATCTTTGCACACGTCTAGATTAAGTCATTTAAGACTTTTTCTTAAAATTTGAGATCAAAAGGATGAACATATTGAGAGATATGGATTTTACAAAATCCCTTAAATGTATGTATTAGAGAAGGAATGACATTAAATGTCACAAATTTCATTCCAATTGGAATTACTATTTTTGACCCTTTTAATTTGGCATGCGACCTATGTACCATCGGATCTGGGATCCAATAGTGGCACACTCATCACCTACCTTCGATCAGATTAGGAACTAGTGAGTTGCAGGAGTGAAGATATTTCACATCTTTCTCCCTCCCCACTATACAAGGAAGTTTGGAAACAAATCCATTAAATTTGGGAAGAAACACACCTAACTACCCTAGGATTTACCTAGTTTGGGGATCTCTATAAGAATCATCTAATTCATAGTTGAAGACATGAACAACCCCGAACTATATATAGGGGCATGATCCGTCTGCAACCCATCTAAGCAATCACAAAGATCACATGTCACTCCCCGAACTTTTCTCTACCCTCGTTGGAGTAATACATCATGTAGTTGTCCACATGCCTCTTCTTGTTGTCTATACGGAGAGCCATGTACTCTTCCCAGTGAGTCCCATGATCATTAGGGAAATTGAGATGTCAATTAAGTTTCCATAGCAAGCTGAAGGCGAAGGTGCTCTTAGTTCACCCGCTGGGACTCTCATTGCCAAAGACAACCTTGACATTAAATGAACAGTCTGTTTGTGAGAAGACAGAATCAAGGTTGGAGAAGGGAGGTGACTGAAAGACTTTAGTACCTTCACAAATGTGTTGAGGAGGTAAGGGCAATTTGGCCTTTTACCATTCTTTTCTCGCTTAGTCAGCTAGATAGACATGCAAGTAGGTCTTCGACTTGCAAAGAGACGATAGGCCAGCCCGGCCAGTTGGCAGGGTGCGACTCGGGGCTCCTTGCCTAGCTGGTAAGCCCTCATTGGTCTAAAATGTTTTGTTTTATAAAAATCCTAGTAATTAGTAGGATAATCAGAGAAGTTCATGTAATATATGGTTTTTCTCAAAAAAATGTAAGGAATCTGATAAAAGTATGTGCACTGTCTAAATCTAATTATAGTTCAAAACAATCTAAAGATTCTATCTAGAATGTAGTTAATGAACTATAACCCTAAGTTCTAAGTTTTGATGATTCTAATGTGTTAAATTGATTTGGATAATGAAAGATGTCTTTTATGGATAAAAAGAGCAATTCAAACCTATGTGAACTTAACAACCCATAATATGATAAATTAGGTTTCTTGGAAATTAAATATGCATTTAAAGATAAGCTTAGGGTTTGCAAACCCAAAAGTCATCAAAATTGATAATTAGGCTTTAGAAAGCCAAAAACCCTAACTTGAGACCCAAGTTAGTCTTAGTGATGAATTTGTATATAGTAATGATACAAGGGTGTTATGCTTTGACTTTCATGATAATTGCTTGTTTGGTTATTCCTAATTGCTCTTGCTTGGGCATCAAGTACACCTAATCAAGGTATGTGGTACTGCCTATGACTAACCACATTAGTTTCACAACATTTTTCCAATGTCTTCCGGATTGCTTGAAAATAAATGCTTGCTTGTTTATTTATTTTTTGCAATCTATAAAGTCCCTATGGATATCACAATTTTTTCTTGCAGCTTTATCAGACCCCACATACCAAATTTGGAAGTTTACGAATGGAAAGAAATGATAGGTTGTGATGGTGACTAAGGACCAGGCCCCAGATTGGGAAGGTCAGACCAGGCCCCAGATTGGGAAGATCATAAGAGGTCATGCCCCAGATTGGGAAGACCTGCATGGCACCTAGATCCTGATTGAGAGGTGGCCAACATGACACCTAGATTGAGATTGAGAGGTGGCCTAAAGTCTACTGTAGGGACAAAATCCTAATAGAGGGTATCCCAGAGGTTGGAAAAAATGGGTTGAGAAGTTATGAAGAAAACGATAAATTTTGTTTCCTCCACATACCAATATAACTTGTTATACTAACTGAGTTTTGTTTCTCAGAATTTTTGGATAATCTGCTTTTATTTCTACAAGTTTACTGGAAGGCACACATTCATGAATAACGCACCAAACAAATAATAAGTAATGTAATATCTGGAGGATTTCGTTAGTTTTTATTTCATTTTGCAAAACTTTAGAAAACCATTTTGTGTAATTACTTTGAGGAAGGTTAATCTTGTACAAACCTATTTCTATTTAATGTAAATTTATTATTATTTATGGTTATTTGTGAAACCTTTGATGTTGTAGTGAAGGTAATGACCCTTTCTCTCTCTATCTGCCTAAATAGGGGATAATCAGGGGAGGCGGTCATTACAAGTCCAAACAATGCTTAATCCAGGAGCTAGTGGACCGACTGATACAAGCCAATCGATCGAAAAGCAGATGAACTGATCGATTGGAAGAGCTCAATCGACCAAATGTATCATTTCCAATACAACTTTTATGTTGTGCCATGTAATGTTTAACCTTAATTGGATATAAATTCTTTATGTCTCCTAAAAATTGCACTAGTGTGGCCATAACCATTACTCCTATGTTATGATTATTTTTTATTTGTGGATGTAGTATGTATAAGATACATATTATAGGTATGTGGCAAATGGACATGTATATGTATCTATATATAAATAAATTCCCTCAATTAAATATTAAATCTTAGATGTTTTCTGTAAGAAACACACATGAACAACTTGATCGACTAAGTGTGGGCACGCCAAGTGTGGTTCACCATCTATCTCATGGAAGTGTGATGGTAGTTATGTTGGTCTACCAAGTAGGGTGCATGACTATTGTGTTGGCTTTAGGGTTAGGATTAACTAGGTAACCTTAATGAGATTAAGTGCCTAAAAGCAAAAATATGAGATATGACAAGGACTTGTGCATACTATATATTTAGGAATTGCATGAGATGCAATTGTCAAATGTTACCCACATTTATAATTGGTGATGGACGTTGACATAGGCTGGGTAATAACTTAGATCTTGACTCACTATAAGGTTGTATGCCGCAATCTTCTCAATTGAAAGTGAGATCTATCAATTTGCATAAAATAGTGTGAGACATATTCAATTAAAGGCCTAGTTATTATTGTTAAAATTTTCTTTTAATCAAATCAAATCAAAAGGATTTTAACAAAATACAAATTTCTTTTGCAGAAATAAATGGAAAAAAACATGTTATTTTTGTGGTTGATCCTTAAGAAGGATAAATTGAATTAGAATAAACTCCATGATTTGTTCAGGATATTGAGAATTATTCTCACACAAGAGAGCAAGCTCTATGTCCTAAAGACACCAGATCCATATGAACCTACTCCCACCATGCCTAAGGATGACCAAGATGCTTACAAGAAGCACTCTGAAGATGTCATAGATGTCAAGTGCCTAATGCTAAGTGAAAGGAACTATGAGTTAAAGCGATAATATGATAATATGGATGTTCTTGAGATGGTTACACATCTTAAGAATATGTAACAAGATTAGGAAAGACAAGAAATATAATGTCTCAAAGGTGTTCTTTAAGTACAATATGACTGAAGGAGATCAAGTGGGGCCCCATGTGCTCAACTTGTTTAGGTATGTGGGAAACATAGCATAGAATGGGATTTCCCTTGGGCCAAGAGTGTGCCACATACATGATTTTGCAATCACTGCCTGATATAGACAATTTGTTCTTTGTTGTGGGTGTCTACTATTGTATACATTGTGGATTTTTTATTGTACATATGATCTTGGCTGTCGGCGCAGTCAGTGAATTCCATTGCCCTTCCTTAATTTAATAATATACATCAATTGCCCCAAAATATTTTTTTGATGGCATCCATGATCTTCATGACAAATAGGATGCATTAGGTACCATATAGGCATGGAGTGTGGACAATTGATATTTATTTCTAGTTTTAATTGCAACCGTGTGACTAGACAAAATTCTCAGTTGGCCATCTAGACTAGACAAGAATAAATTCCAGATGGGTATGGAATGTGATCCTTCTAAACGATGGTGTCCACCTCTACATGGTTCTAACAATTGTTCATTAGATTACAATGTGACACACATGCATGGTATCTAGATCTGATTTTTTTCGAGTTCTCTGAGGAACCAATAGATTACCAATTCCTAAAAGGAGAGGAACACAAGAGAGGTTTTTTAGAGGAATAGACGATAATGGATATTTAGCACTATTGATGATAAAAACGTACAAGAAAGTATTGCATCTTGGAGACCACAAATATTTGGTTAGCTTTCATTTGGGGTATCTTGTCACTGATTGTTTATGTTGTATCTAGGCAGACATGTGTAATATTATATGTAATTACGATATTCAATTGGAGAAATTATCTGAGGGTCTACAACCTTCCACATATTTAGAGTAGGTATCAATGATGAAGTCTTAGGTAACAGGTGGACTCATCATTATCTAGAGAATAAAGTGAAGAGGAAGGGTTTTGAGAAAACATGACATCTAACAGATATAGGTGGCTCACTATTAAATGGAGTAAATCAAAGGAGGTAGTTGGGAAGCTTAATATAGAATATGTACCTTGGACATAAGACAATAGAGATCCTACGAATTTTGTGGGATTAGAAAGATATAAATTTAAGAGGATTCCAAGGACCGATAAGGGGAAAACTACCTAAAGAGCATTATGAAGGCCCTAGATATAGGGTTTTGCATTTGGACAAAATGGCCAAAACGCCCAATTAGGATGGAACATAATGATGCGCTCACCCTTTATGGAAGATATAAATTCCCTTTCCAATTATTCAACCCAGGGAATCAGTGTGAAGGGAATGGGTGTGTTTGCCCTTTACTGGAAAAAATACATAGATATACACGAGGCATAAGAAAATTTTAAATTCTATAAATAAACTAAAGTGCTTACATATAAAAATTATAGCAACAAGAAAGAAAGACTTGAAAAAGATCACATGGTACTTGCAAGATCAAGGATACATATAAATATGAGAAATTACAACCCAATATTCTTATGAATGCCCTCATGGAGTTTAGTATGGTTCAAAACGTTCTTCATCAACATAATAGAGCATCGTCTTCTAGAACTAAGATCTAAAATTATAAAAAATGATAAAAGACAATGTAGTCATATTGTTATGCTATAAACTGATACAAACTCACTGGTTTAGTTAAGAATATGTGTTTGTAACAATAATACAACATGATTGCAAAGAAACTCTGAAAAGTGTTTTTAACGAAACAAAGCATATTTTAGTTCCAATTTCCATTACACGGAGTGTGGTAATGCTACATGGGTTAAACATGACTACTTCCTAAAAGGAAACATTTGTGAGTTATAGAATGAAAATTTTGACTGAGCCAAGACCCAAAGGAAAAAACAACCAACATGTTTATATCCTTATTTCCATGTAAGTGCACTATGGGTAGTGTTCTACTGTTCTGTGTAGGATCACCACGAGTTGCGCCCTTACTCATTAACCAATATGTTCTTTGAGAAGATGCACCAATACACATAATGAAAATATCATTTATGATCATGTTTGGAAACATAAGTATATCAAAATACACATGTATCCCTTGGGGAATAAGTAGTTTAGAAAGATCACATAGCCAAGAATCATAGAATGTTTTGCATACAAATTCATTACAATGCAAGACCACTAATATAACCAACAAGAGGTCAAGAATACCTTGTTTGGAGTCAAGAGAAATAATTAAAGTAGATCTTTTGAAATAAGAGTCATGTACAAAAAAAGTTTCCAAATCATTGGAAACATGATTTCAAGGATCAATACTGATCATCATTGTAAGTATTTTATTATCAAACTATAAGTGGAAACCTATATGATATCAACGTCATTATACAATATTATTATGCATGACTTACATCATAGGTTCAAATATGCAAATGGGTGTGTCACCTGGATAAAATGGACTCAACTTAAACCTAAAAGAATTGTATTCTAGAGTAGAATCATATTAAACCTAATTTTTTTAGATAAGTCAAAGAAAAATACTTACACTTTTTCAATATTATAAGTAAAGTAGAGTGACATTCATGCCTTGAAAATATTCATATTTCCACACTTGAATTTTTTTGATAAAAATACTTATGATAATTTTCTAAGAAACAAACCATTTTTGTGATTTTCATGATTTAAAATATTTTTTGGTCATGGAGAAATAAAATATTTACCTTTTCAAACAATCATGGACCACATAATCCTTCCTCTAATGATCAAGTTGGAGATGGAGTGGTGGTCATGTGTCTTGCAAGACCAAGAGGTGCAATGGGTTAGGATTGTGTGATGGGAGATAAAATAGTTTGAGGTTGTTGTATTCACTCACCGCTTCCACTCATAACAACGACTAGCCGTAGTGGTGTACATGCAAAAGTGTGATCAGGATGGGGCAAGAGGGATCAAGAAGGCTGATGAACATATGGTCAAGTTTGGTAGAGCTTGAAGAAATTGAGGATGGCTTTAACTCTCCCTGAGGAGGTGTAGAAGGAAAAAACTAAAGTGGAAAGCCTTGGAGAAGGAGCATAATAGGAGGAGGATTTAAGGTAGGAGACATGATTTCACCCTAGAAAGCCACCTGAGAGGTTATAGTGGAGCAAGGTGCATCTAAGAGGGAATAGATAGGGGTTTTATAGGTATTGGGAATCTGTATGTTTAGGTTTGGGTGCAATGGTTGCCGCTAGAGTGAGCAAGAGCAGATATAGAGTTTTCTACATCCTGCATCTAAACAAAGAATGTTTAAGATGATAATAGGATTGATCGTTAGGATAAGGTCAAGCAAATAAATAACTCAAAAATAGTCATTGACCATGAAAAAAGCATGAGTGAGGAGTTGGGTTTGTGTCAATCTCCTCTAGACAAACTTGGGAAAGATGATGACCAAGGAGAACATGATCAATGACCCAGTGTGTGGGCCCCAGAGATGGCCCACAACCACCAACCATGTTGATATCAAGCCCTTCATTTGTGCAACCCTTCAGTCAGAAAACAAAGACTGAGACTAGAGCGCTTTAGGAAAATAGAAGAAAAAAGGGAAACATCAATTTATCTGGAATTTGTGTATCTTTTTAAGAAAAAAACATCATGAACAAGAAAGTTCCAAATAATGTGAAATTTTTAACATAGATTCACATTACTATGTATTTAATTTAGGTAATAATTTAGAAGCATAGGATGATGGTGGACAAAAAAATGATTAATATAATATGAATAGTGAATTCAACTAGAGATATAATAATGAAAGAATATAATATATATGTATATATGTGTGTGTTTGTATCTATATACATACACATATATATACATACACACACACACACACACACACACACATATATATATATATATACATACATACACACACATAGAGAGAGAGTGAGGCGATAATAAACTAAAGTATTTCAACCCCAAATACAATTAGGTTTTAGTCTTTGGATCAGAGCCTATGATCTCTAAATTATATGGGAGAATTCCACTCACAACCTGTTGACCCCACTAGATATGTCATCAACCCATCACCTAGGCCAATAATATCTCTCATTTCCTTCCTTATACTCTACATGATTTTATCTCTTTACAACTGCTCGCACGGGCCCTACTCTATTGTGGCATCCAATTCCCAACTCTTCACCAACAACTAGCCTCCAATTATGAGGGTGTCATGTCCAACATGTTGGGTGGTGACCAGTGTAACATAAAAGGATAGATGTTACACCTAGAGGTGAATAGGGAGGGCGACCCATTCATTGATCTAGAACCAAGGTCTCTAACTATAACAGATGGATGCTTGTGATGGATGTCAAAGGAAACACTACTAGGGAATAGATGATGTCCACCATCAACTATACAAATAGTAATCCTATAATACTCTAGGAAATCCATAAGAATCTCACATCCAGAAGTGGAACCATAGGCATCTTGGTTATTATCATGTTCTGCATACCCTTCTGGCCTGCAACTTTACTGACAACACAATGGTCGAATACAACAACACAAAATTCATAAAGAGAAAATCTAATGTCGGCTCTATAGTTGGTGTGGTTGTTAGGATATTCTCTGGCATGATCACCATCATCATCGTGTCCATTCTATAGGGACTTCTACTAGCGGTCACATTGATTTTGTCCTACTCAATGAAGCACATGATAGCTGACAAGGACATGATTTGGAAGGTATTGTTGGTATGTATGCCTATAGAGCCAGTCATACAATGATTTTAATGTGGCATCATGTAATTGATTTGATTAATAATAAAGGCAATCTTCATCTATATGTTTGTTCAATTAGGAGATGATAGTATAAAATTATATATGTTTAAAGAATGATATTAGTCGATGACACATGTCTTCAGGTTGAAGACATGAACAATGAGATCATATGTATGATAAGAGTATATGCATTCTTGTTATGTCCATAATCACATATTATTGTGAAAACAATATAGACAACAATAATACATAAGACTAGAATGTGTGTCGACCGATGACAAAATCTCATTTGTCATGATATATGATACCAAGCCAAACACATAGGTACTTGTTAGAGAACAAGTGTACCAAGAACACCCACCTTGAGTGTGATACATGGAAGCCATTGAATGGTAGTCAGAATTAGCTCTCATAGTGATAATGGTGATTGTGTTTCTTAGACTTAAATCCAAAACACTCATCACATGTCATTTGATTTACTTTGGCACCATCCAACGTGACCTCAAGTAAGGGTTACCATAAGGGTTGTGGTCGAATGTGTTGTGACACATGATGAATGAGTGTGAGCGATGTAGATGGGATTTGTCCCTCCTACCTTTTTTGATATCCTAGCCACTTGATAAGTGAGACTGAGAAACATATGGTGATACTCATATGAATCAATATGTGATATGTGAGGTCACATGCATCTAAGATAGTCTGCTCTAGTTTAAGGATCATGGATTGAATATTAAGAGGATGACAATTCCCTACCTCAAGTTCAATATGGGTATCAGAGACAAAGGAACTATATGATCATGATAACACTAATCACATATATAGGTTGAAGTTGTTTCTAGCTTTCCAATTACTTGGATAGCAATGATGAATTGCTAGATACTTCTCGTTTCTTGTGATGTCATAACATATTATGGACACTCATTGCCAATGTAATTCGGGACCTATATAGTCAAATGCATAGTATGCACCTAGGATAAGAGTTTACTCATAAATAAGGTTTAACTTGGTTAATAAAGTGTTTATGTAATTAACTTAAACAACAATGGATGTCAGTTGGTTGACTGGAGTGTCCAGTCGACCTATTGGGAATGCCACTCGACTAACAAGAGTATCTAGTCAACTGACTAGGAAGTTTAGTCGACTAACTAAATGATCAATGAGATTGGATCAAGAAATTGATGATGATGTCATGATGTTCATTAGTTGTCATATTGAAAGCCAAGAAAAATCACATCAACAACCTAGTGTCCTGTCAACTGACTGACATGCCAATCGACTGAGTGGGAGTCTTGTCAACTGACTGATGGTTAGTGGCAACCAAAAATTCATGAAATTGGTCTCCTTATGTCTAGGGTTTATGGAAGACCTAGCTTATCCACTCCTATATAAAGGGGGTGGGGGTGTCAAAGCCTCTCAGTACAAACACTCCTCATCTCAACATTCTGGTAACATGAGAGCCAGAGGCATCTTACCCATTAAAGGGAGAGATAGCTAAAGGAGAGAAAGTCGATGCTAGTACGTTGAAAACACGAAGGGACAACTCCTACTAGAAGTTCTATAAAATGTAAGGAGTTCTCGATAGTTCGCTTGGACTACATAGAGGTGTGGAGGTTGTTGTCATCACACTAGGAAGAAGTTGTCCACTGCCATCCATGGTGATACACCAAGTTGCCACCACCAAAAATAGTCCAGGTGCTACTTGAGAAAGAAGCACATCACTACAAGGATTGTCGTCAGATTTGCTCCATGACCAGATATATTCCTTGCAACCTTCCTTACCAAATCATAGTTTTTGATGAGATTTACTAGTTATGGGGAATATGGAAAGAAATTATTTTTATTTCTACTTCCATATCTAGTATCATATTTCCCTATAGGTACCCACATATGAGACCATGGGGACTATCACAACCATCGATACTGACAAAATTAACACATGAACTCTCAACTAGATGAAATGAACATGTTTTTCCCTTGGCAGAAGACATCATTTGTGCATGAGTCAACTATGTTGTAATCATGAAATGTGTGTATGTGTGTAACATCCTTTGAATGGATGAATGAATGGGTGAATGTAGTTTCTCTCTAGTGGTTTTATTAAGCCCTTAACACAAGTTGTAAATGAATGTATTCATTTGTCAATTCATGTATAAATGAAGACATGTATTCAATTTTTACTTACCTCTCTATTGTGTACTTATGCAAATATATGGTCATGTTTGATTGATGATGGTTATCCAATGAGTGTCTATCTAGGAAAGAATAAACTATTGAAAAATTGAATCATGTATTGAACATACAAATTAGTGTGTAAAATCTTCAATGCTTGTTGTTCGTGTTACATAGTGGATCAATGTGCAATTCTTCTGGGTAAACTTGTTTATCTCATTCATTTTCTCTACCATAAAATACAAACAAATTTTCCATCTCCTCCTACAAATCCACCCAATAACCTATGACCATGTTTGTCTTGGTTGGTTCTCCTTCTATGGTTTTCGACACGTAAAGTTAAATCCATTAATATGAAAAAACATCATTAGATATATCTAGGTTTGCTTCTAAGCAGATTGGTCAAGGAATCTGTGACAAGGTGGTTTTTCTGGCTTAATTTCGAGGACGAAATATCTTTTAAGGTGTGTAGGATGTGATAGAATTGACTTTTGAGGTTTTGATTGCTCAATTTAGTGGTTTGATCACGGATTGGCGCTTGGAATAATCGAATCGAGTTCATATGTATATATGTGATGTGAGTAATCCTACTCGGGTTTACATTTTGACATGATATAATGATAGTTCCTAAAATGGATTCTAATCATATGAGAGTACTCCACTTAATTTTGAGAATCATTTGATGTTAATAATATGACTAATGACCATTGATAGACCTCAGTTCAATATATATAGCCTACCCTTTCGTTTAAAGAGTACCTTTGTTTGGTCTAGTCAGCGCTATGCTTAAAGCCCTGAGACGGGAGTGATCTTTTGGAAGTAAGGTTCTCTCCTCCTTAAACCACTCTGAGATCATGGAACCTGGAAACGAGAACCACACATCCACGATCGAAGATCGTGGGATGGAAGGAGACAGAGATAGGGTAGTTGCTTTTGGTGTGGAGGCGATAACCCTGACCCATCACTCACGTATATGAAGCTGAGTTCTACAACCCTCCCTCTCCGTTGCCCCTCCACTGCAAGTAGTCGTCGTATGAGGGAGGAGTTACAGATGCACACGGGGAGCCTTGGAAAGACAAGACGACATTGAGGAAGAGATGCAGTAACAGCGATGTTAGGGAGGAAGGAAGCGATCTGCAGCACCTCAGCTCAGTGGGCGGCTCGTCGGAATATGACCTGGCGACGTTCACACCCGGCGTGGAGCGTCAGACCAGCGAAGCCCCACGACGGCAGCTTCCTCGAGCTGCAAACTAGAGAAGAGGCCAACGACAATGCCAAAACCTAGGGCGGCCAGCCTTGCTGGACTACCAAGCAGCAGGAGGAGGCGACGCATGCAGGCGTCGATGAGTAGCAGATCGGAGAAAGGAGATCGTGAGAGAAGGAAGAAGAGAAGCGCCTGTGTCTTGCTCACCGGAGCAGATCTCAAAGCGTCAGGTGCCCTGGCTCTCATGCGAGAGAGGAGAACAGGCGGTGGCGGCGGTTTTTGAATCCAGGAAAGGCAGAGCACAACGTCCAGGCGCTCGTGGATGCTAGATCGCGAGGAGAGATCGCGAAGGAGACTGGGCAGTTCCAGATCTCATAGAGAAGATGAGACCTCCGACCCGTTGTGCACCGGAGGCTGGAGCTTGGCAGCCGAGCTCTGACCCAGCCACGACAGCGCCCGATTCAACAAAGAACGACGGTCATGGGTGCTGCGCTGAGGCACTAGGTTGACGATGACCTAAGAAGACTTGGAGGTGGCTAATCATCGTCGGGCTAGGGCCTCACGGCGGCAGGCGTTTGCAGCGCGGACGGGAGTCCCTGTTCGTGAGAAAGAAAGAAGAACATGAACCGGGTTCAAACGCAGACCGGCCCCAAACTAGGAAGACCTAAGCCGTAAACTGCCCAGACCAGTGAAGCAGCCATGCCACGTGGCGGCCCGCGATTGGCCCGAACAAGGTAAAATCCCTAAAATTCTCAACTCTTATATAATTCATAGAAATTAGTCTGTTCATCAGAAAAATACAAGTAAGGTATCAAAATTCTCAGAAAAATTAGTAGAACAATATGAAACCATCATATCAGTGTTTTGAAGCTTATATCACAGTGATATTAGGCAAGATGTAAAATGCTCTTTTAATGCCTAATAAATAATAAATGGAGACCTAATATTATGAGAATGTTTCCGTAACTCTTTAATAATGTTTATAATGCACCTGATGTCAATGATGATCATGTTGATGCACGAAATTATATATTTTGATTAATATGGCTAATTAGGGCTTTTAACCCTAAATAAAATGTATTAAATACATGCATGCTCAATAAATGATGAAATTCACAAAGTAAGCTCATATCAGTATATGAAACCTCAGTTTTAATTATGAGATCATAATGATGAACATAATTCATATTATATGAAGAGCACCCTTAATACATGTGATGTCACCCTAATATGGTTAAGGAAAGTGACATAATGTGAGATATGGTCACGTAATAATGTGACACATGAGTATATCCAGTTGATGAACTATAATCTGGAATATGACAGCAGTAAGATAAATATAAGGCAAGAATACAAGTAATGATGCACATATCCTAATGAACTAAGCTAAACCCTAATATGGATATAATTAGGGTTAAGATGAGATATAATAGGATGAGAACCTGATGATAGTATATGGTCTTGTTTTAATCAGGTTTAATCAAGGATATAGTTGATATCAGGAATACATATGTGATTAGGATGTCTCTTTGGAAGGTACGCCATTACCTCTTACTTGGCTTATTATACAATATGCTTGTGTTATATGTGTAGTAAAATACTTGGCATATGATATTGGATGAAATGATTGTTCTTGTATGATATGTTGCATGATTTTCCATGATTACTGCTATGAACACATCAAACATAATATATCTGTTCCATTATATGAAAGCACTAACTCTTTGGTAGTGTGCTTGGAAGTGACCTAACTCTTTGGTAGTGGTCACATTGTACATATGACCTAACTCTTTGGTAGTGGTTTGACCTAACTCTTTGGTAGTGCTCACCTTGTACAAATGATCTAACTCTTTGGTAGTGATCATAAAGGCCTGGATTTATAATGGAAAATAAGCTTAAAATATGTGTTCTCTTTTGTTAATGAATATCCTCGTGCAAGTATATGCTTTTCTTATATTTTTCTGTTACTGCCAAGTATTAATTTTATCTTATTGCCAAGATATGATGAGAGGTATATAAAAGACACGTAGGCGTACTCAGTACAATATTCATGAAATATTGTGCTGACGTGTACCGCTTGTAATCTTTTATATAGGTTGTGGTTATGCTCTTGAAGATCCAGGATAGTGAGAGTTGTATGGCGAGCTGATGTACAGGTGGACCTGTTGTCTTAAGATCCTGTTGTTTAGATGTAGTACATGTATATGTTAAAGTTTTCTGTTCAATATGTAATATCAAATGTTGTAACAATTCATGTTGTAATTATATGTTGAATGGTGAACATGTGTTGTATGGTTTTATTATTGTTCATGTACATGTGCTACTGTTGTTTCCTTCTGACTCCCTCGATTTTCTTCTTCTTAGCCTAGTGTGTGTGTTTAAATTGGGATTCTCGCTGAGGTGAGGGTTTCAATTTGGACGTCGCACATCAGATTAAGTTTTAGAAAATCCGGGGACGTCACAGGTGGTATCAGAGCATGAACAATAGCAAAGCCTGACATTTGCTCATTATGCAACTCAAACTAAAGAAAACCTGAACTTAATAATCTTTAGGGTTAGATTAGTCATCTTTTAGAGACTAGATCTGACCTAGCCTCTAGGTTAGCACCTAGACGTCCGAGAACTAGGTCTAGACTAGTGCTTGTTGCATAGCAAGTCCTTAGATGTCATTCTTTCCTTGTAGTGCAGCGGTATGGGACGTTGCACTATTTGGAAATGATGTGCATCAAGGGAAGAGAAACCCTAGACATATGGCGCTCGTTGTCTAGAGTAGCTACACTAGTCTACCCCTTGTTCTCATCCTTTTCACTAGTTTTCATGACACTGTACTCTCTACTATGTGTGGGACACTCGTTTTTTGGATTTGGTTTTTGATTCCAATCGGATCGAACCTTGATAGTTTTCTCTAACGCTTGTTTTATCGGAGAAAAACTATATAATATTTTATTATGTATATGTATTACAAAAATGTGTCCCCACACATGTACGAGTAGGAGGTGGTCATGCAACCTAAGTGAAAGTGATGACATCAGTCTAGAAGAGAGAGTAGTTCTAGATTAGATGTCTAGAGCATTGTTGGATATATATATGGTAGTTGGAATAGATAGAATAAGTTTGATGATATGATCTAAGTCATATATAGATGATATAAGATAGTTGTGATGATCTGTGTTTGTCTTTGAGGATGTAAGTTTAGTTTTGAGGATTTGAGATAAGTTTTGGTGATGCAAGTATGCGTTCCTTTATGAGATAAGATATGTTAGGTTAAGATGAGGTTGTGAGTCAGCATGAGCCTCAAGCTCTTTTACAAAGGAGGACCTCTAGTGTTGGGACCAGTTATAGGGTTAACTCCAGAGAGAGTGAGACCCATTGGGAGAAGGTTAGAGAACCTAAACTCCAAGATATGAGAAATATGAGATATGTGATATGATATGTCCTAAACTAGACTACTCCTGAGTGAATGAGTTGAGTTGCTTTCTGTATGATTCCTATAGTTTTGTTGAACCCTAGATGTCCTTGGGAGGACCAAACCCTAGAGACAGAGAGAGGATGGATACATGTGCATATGTGAGCATAAATATGAGTGCCTGCCATCTGGGTGAGGGAGAGAGCCCAAGACCCTGGAGGAGGTAGCTATGTTAGTTTCTATGATGCCTCATGCTCGGGTTGGTGGTTTCCCACATAGGAATCTAGTGGTGTATAGAAGAAAGTTTTGGGTAAGCATGTTTCATGGGTAGAAGACCTGTGATGAGAACATCATGTCATGGCACATTTTAGTTTGTGCTTTGTGGCTAGATCTTATGAAGTTGATCACCAGTGCCAATGAGGTAATCCGAGAACCCTAGACTAAGAGAGGAAAGATAAAGTTTATGCATATGAGATGCTCATAGAGTTGAGTTGGCTCAGAGAGACTGAGCATGGAACTACCCTCGTGGTATGGGTTAGGAGAACCTCAATTGGACTAGACAAAGTTTTTGATATATGTTTGATTAGCCACTCACATAAGCTTGTTTAGCACAGTCACAATATAATATATGCAAGATGTGATCTAATATTGAGATGTGATATATGGATATGATATAATGTAAATCTAGAGATGGTATGATTGATATCAATGCATAAATGGTTAACCATATACATGAATAATGATTATAATTTGATAGTGTTGGTCAATCTTGTGAGAATTCATTAATAAATGTTGTAATTTATTATGAGAAATGAAATAAGATCATATGAATGAAACATGTTACATGAGGTGTTAATATCAGTGCTTAATAAAGATGAAAAATATAGTTTGACAATTAGCACAACATAACGTTTATGACACCTTGATATGATCTAGATGGATAAAGCGGGTTAACTATAGTTAATACCCTCCTAAAAGGGCATATGTTGATGTTGAACATGTTCTAACAATGAGTTAAATAAAATGTTGAAGATACCTTGACGCATGAGTTAAACTTAGTTAACTCATTTAAAACATGGTAATATGATGTGAGAAACCCTAACGTATGGGTAAAGATAAAGCTGCAACCTTAATATATGAGATATGTAATGACATAACCTAAGCTCCTAAACCTTGGTTGAACCTTCTATGGAGTGAGGTTTCACCCTTGATGCTTTTGAAACCCCCCTAATAGTGCTTTGGAAACATGGTTCTAGGTAACCTAGCGGATAAGTTACACATAGAATAGTGCCCTACATGTGGATGAGAGCAAGATAAGGTTTTTCCTGGAAGTATGAGTCTGGTTGACTTTCGAGGACGAAAGTTCTTTTAAGATGTATATGATGTGACAAGGTGGTTTTTCTGGCTTAATTTCGAGGACGAAATATCTTTTAAGGTGTGTAGGATGTGATAGAATTGACTTTTGAGGTTTTGATTGCTCAATTTAGTGGTTTGATCACGGATTGTCGCTTGGAATAATCGAATCGAGTTCATATGTATATATGTGATGTGAGTAATCCTACTCGGGTTTACATTTTGACATGATATAATGATAGTTCCTAAAATGGATTCTAATCATATGAGAGTACTCCACTTAATTTTGAGAATCATTTGATGTTAATAATATGACTAATGACCATTGATAGACCTCAGTTCAATATATATAGCCTACCCTTTCGTTTGAAGAGTACCTTTGTTTGGTCTAGTCAGCGCTATGCTTAAAGCCCTTAGACGGGAGTGATCTTTTGGAAGTAAGGTTCTCTCCTCCTTAAACCACTCTGAGATCATGGAACCTGGAAATGAGAACCACACATCCACGATCGAGGATCGTGGGATGGAAGGAGACAGAGATAGGGTAGTTGCTTTTGGTGTGGAGGCGATAACCCCTGACCCATCACTCACGTATACGAAGCTGAGTTCTACAACCCTCCCTCTCCGTTGCCCCTCCACTGCAAGTAGTCGTCGTATGAGGGAGGAGTTACAGATGCACACGGGGAGCCTTGGAAAGACAAGACGACATTGAGGAAGAGATGCAGTAACAGCGATGTTAGGGAGGAAGGAAGCGATCTGCAGCACCTCAGCTCAGTGGGCGGCTCGTCGGAATATGACCTGGCGGCGTTCACACCCGGTGTGGAGCGTCAGACCAGGGAAGCCCCACGACGGCAGCTTCCTCGAGCTGCAAACTAGAGCAGAGGCCAACGACAATGCCAAAACCTAGGGCGGCCAGCCTTGCTGGACTACCAAGCAGCAGGAGGAGGCGACGCATGCAGGCGTCGATGAGTAGCAGATCAGAGAAAGGAGATCGTGAGAGAAGGAAGAAGAGAAGCACCTGTGTCTTGCTCACCGGAGCAGATCTCAAAGCGTCAGGTGCCCTGGCTCTCATGCGAGAGAGGAGAACAGGCGGTGGCGGCGGTTTTTGAATCCAGGAGAGGCAGAGCACAACGTCCAGGCGCTCGTGGATGCTAGATCGCGAGGAGAGATCGCGAAGGAGACTGGGCAGTTCCAGATCTCATAGAGCAGATGAGACCTCCGACCCGTTGTGCACCGGAGGCTGGAGATTGGCAGCCGAGCTCTGACCCAGCCACGGCAGCGCCTGATTCAACAAAGAACGACGGTCATGGGTGCTGCGCTGAGGCACTAGGTTGACGATGACCTAAGAAGACTTGGAGGTGGCCAATCATCATCGGGCTAGGGCTTCACGGCGGCAGGCGTTTGCAGCGCGGACGGGAGTCCCTGTTCGTGAGAAAGAAAGAAGAACAGGAACTGGGTTCAAATGCAGACCGGCCCCAAACTAGGAAGACCTAAGCCGTAAACTGCCCAGACCAGTGAAGCAGCCATGCCATGTGGCGGCCCGCGATTGGCCCGAACAAGGTAAAATCCCTAAAATTCTCAACTCTTATATAATTCATAGAAATTAGCCTGTTCATCAGAAAAATGTAAGTAAGGTATCAAAATTCTCAGAAAAATTAGTAGAACAATATGAAACCATCATATCAGTGTTTTGAAGCTTATATCACAGTGATATTAGGCAAGATGTAAAATGCTCTTTTAATGCCTAATAAATAATAAATGGAGACCTAATATTATGAGAATGTTTCAGTAACTCTTTAATAATGTTTATAATGCACCTGATGTCAATGATGATCATGTTGATGCACGAAATTATATATTTTGAGTAATATGGCTAATTAGGGCTTTTAACCCTAAATAAAATGTATTAAATACATGCATGCTCAATAAATGATGAAATTCACAAAGTAAGCTCATATCAGTATATGAAACCTTAGTTTTAATTATGAGATCATAATGATGAACATAATTCATATTATATGAAGAGCACCCTTAATACATGTGATGTCACCCTAATATGGTTAAGGAAAGTGACATAATGTGAGATATGGTCACGTAATAATGTGACACATGAGTATATCCAGTTGATGAACTATAATATGGAATATGACAGTAGTAAGATAAATATAAGGCAAGAATACAAGTAATGATGCACATATCCTAATGAACTAAGCTAAACCCTAATATGGATATAATTAGGGTTAAGATGAGATATAATAGGATGAGAACCTGATGATAGTATATGGTCTTGTTTTAATCAGGTTTAATCAAGGATATAGTTGATATCAGGAATACATATGTGATTAGGATGTCTCTTTGGAAGGTACGCCATTACCTCTTACTTGGCTTATTATACAATATGCTTGTGTTATATGTGTAGTAAAATACTTGGCATATGATATTGGATGAAATGATTGTTCTTGTATGATATGTTGCATGATTTTCCATGATTAATTCTATGAACACATAAAACATAATATATCTGTTCCATTATATGAAAGCACTAACTCTTTGGTAGTGTGCTTGGAAGTGACCTAACTCTTTGGTAGTGGTCACATTGTACATATGACCTAACTCTTTGGTAGTGGTCTGACCTAACTCTTTGGTAGTGGTCACCTTGTAAAAATGATCTAACTCTTTGGTAGTGATCATAAAGGCATGGATTTATAATGGAAAATAAGCTTAAAATATGTGTTCTCTTTTGTTAATGAATATCCTCGTGCAAGTATATGCTTTTCTTATATTTTTCTGTTACTGCCAAGTATTAATTTTATCTTATTGCCAAGATATGATGAGAGGTATATAAAAGACACGTAGGCGTACTCAGTACAATATTCATGAAATATTGTGCTGACGTGTACCGCTTGTAATCTTTATATAGGTTGTGGTTATGCTCTTGAAGATCCAGGATAGTGAGAGTTGTATGGCGAGCTGATGTACAGGTGGACCTGTTGTCTTAAGATCCTGTTGTTTAGATGTAGTACATGTATATGTTAAAGTTTTCTGTTCAATATGTAATATCAAATGTTGTAACAATTCATGTTGTAATTATATGTTGAATGGTGAACATGTGTTGTATGGTTTTATTATTGTTCATGTACATGTGCTACTGTTGTTTCCTTCTGACTCCCTCGATTTTCTTCTTCTTAGCCTAGTGTGTGTGTTTAAATTGGGATTCTCGCTGAGGTGAGGGTTTCAATTTGGACGTCGCACATCAGATTAAGTTTTAGAAAATTTGGGGACGTCACAGAATCTTATTGTGACATCCATTTGGGGGAGAGAGATATATCAGTATTTTTATTGTGTACATGTTTATCTCACTATAGTTTTCCATTCTGGGTTCACACAAACATGATTCAGCATTTTGATCCGACATATATCAACAGAAACCACAAATCAAAACAAACTAGCTTCTACTCAACCAGTAATATTGTTGGGCACATGCTGACCACAGGTTTTTCTGGTACTATTAGAAATTCATGGTAGTCATTAACAAAAGAAAAATGAGAAGTTCGACACTGCAGTGATGCCATGAGGTGTGTTTGGCATTGACGGAATACCCTTGATAGATAGGACATGGGCTAATTATAAATGCATAAGGTTGTAAGTTGTAACATCAGTTGAGAGAGAGTAGTGGATGAAACTGGAAGAAATTATATAAAGATAGTTTGTGGAGGGAGAAAAACACCATGGAAGAAAAAGAACATGACAGAAGAAAAATATTAAGATTTGACATTATTTTTTTTTGTTTTTGATGAGGTAAGTCAATGTATCATCCACCACCCTAGCACTACCTAGCTTGTGGTGGTACTACTTGCTACTCCCACTACTTATGAAACTCACCGACTAAAGGAGATAGGTGGTGGTTCTTTCTGACAGAGAGGAAGTCTGAGGAGGGGGCATGACCACATGATTTCTCCTTGTGAGCTATACATGAAGGGAGGGAGAGAGATCACAAGAAGTACTACTATGAGTAAGGAGGGGTGAGTGGGGTAGGTTGGGGTTAGTTTGAGTGGGGAGTGGATTCTCATTCATCATCTAGTTAGTATCCAATATGACAACCACACAGTTTATTATATATGGATATGAATACACTTTTGTGTATTCTAGAACATCTCTCTCTCTTTTACTATGTATATATATGTATGTATATACATATATGTATATATAGAGAGAGAGGAATTTATTTATGCAAAACTTTCAATAGTGTGAGCATGAGAAGAAAAGATATGTACATCCCCTTTCTATTCTTTGTAGCCAGATGGCGTGCCTCCCTTTAAAAACACAAAGGAATATGTGCATTCCATGTTTCTTTCTCATGAAATGCCATCATCCAAAATGATAAACACTGAATATCAGAATATAAAGTTAATCTTGTCTCTTTCCTATCATCTTTCATTGGATCATTATTTAATATTCAACTCCTTTAATCATTTGTCATGTATCTCCTTATGCTCCTTTTAGTTAGTAGACGTTATTTTCTTGGTGTGATGTATGCTAGTGACCAAAACCAGTCATCCTTGGGGGTTGTCACCTTGTTGTGATCCTCCAACAAACTTTTATTTTTGAGATCCTAAATATTGTCCATTTTTGCCCAAGTATTAACTAAAAATCACAATATGATTTTCCCTTTCCAACTATGTCATGTAAATTCCTCTTATTGGTTAGTTTGTCTTTCTCGTGATATCCAATGAGTAACTTCTAGCATTTCATTTGTTTTATTAAGACATTTTGGCATTTAATTTGGTATATTATGTAATTTCATGTTAGTATTTTAGCATCAAAAAGTTGTAATATTCTTGTACTATATAAACATAAGTAGGACAATTTATAACTCTCACTATGTATCACAACACTTTCTAAGATATTTTCTTTAATCGACTTTAGCTACAAGAAAGCTAGCATGGGCTAAGCTTAAAGTAGGTCCTACTAGTACTTTTGAAAAGGAGTTAAAGTGATTTTTGACTTTTGTACAAATATGAGACAAGTTTAGACCCACATTTCCCACTCCTAATATAGACTAGTGCCTCTTATATGGGAGTCCAATGTGACATTTTTGTCTCAGAGAATAAAAGGAGGGTATACTAACCTTGAGGCAAGTATGGTGATCATAAAACACACATGCACGCTTATGTACCATGTCATGCATATGCATAGGCATGTTCACATAGGTTGTTAGAATTGTCTTCCAAATTCCTTTTTTCACAAAATGAAAAACTAACTACAATGCAAAATTATAATTTCAAGAATTTCACTAATAGTTTTACAAAACAAACTCACAAAGTGTATCTTCATATTTCATAAATCCATACAAGAACAGATATGTGATCATTTCACTCCATAAGGTTTTACAAGAGGTCAAGACTTCTCTAGTGTTCTATAATTAAGGCTCATTGGGCTTCAAGGGTTAATCACTCTACATTGACTCCTATGATTAAACCTAGATGCCATTTTCCTTGCACCTACCAACATTATTTCTCCATATTTTTGGTTATATATAATTCTTATCATGATTAACAAAAATTGTACCCAATTCTACTCCCTTTCAAAGATGTCAATTGTTGGGTGGTGATACCTTGCGTTCATTGATCCACATCGATTTTGCTACTCAACGTCACCCTCACATGTATTGGATGTGTCCTTTTCATAGGTTAATGACCCAGTCTACTAGGAGAACAATGAGAATATGATAAGTACTAGAGTGCTCATATATCTAAGTAAAACCCTACAAATGGAAAATCTTGAGTTTCTAACTCTTCTCATCCTCTTGTTTTTCTTGATGATTTGATTACGATTTGATAACTTGGCATGTTAAACCTTGTAAATATCAATTACAAATGCATGTTATTAGATATATAATACTTTAATTCCAACATCAGATACCACACAAACTAAACTAGTTCAAAAAGTGGTAGATACAAGACAAAAATTTTGACTTTTATGTTAAGTCACATGGTAACTATCAAACTCCTATATGATGATTTTTTATGGAATATGTTCCAATACATTATTAAGTGACATAGAAATTGAGTTGGGTTGACAAATGCATTATGAGCCTCACCACAAAGGAACCAAACTACATCCACAAGATACAAAATACCATGTTATAAGTAGTGGATAGGTAAATAATATTGACAAATTGAAGAGAATTGTTGAAATACAAAACTCTATGATAGAAAAAGAATTATTTTCTCCCAATTAAATAGAAAAGTTACCCTTCATATCACCTACACAAAATAATTCCATGTTAGCACAATTTTTGTTGAACGAGAACCCAAGTGGTGTTTTTGGATTGTCAAAATTGTCACTTAGTTCACCAATGTTTCTTTAAACTGATAAATAAAGTGAAATGTGGTAGCCTAACCCTGAGGTCCTTGTAAAAGTCTATATCAAAATTCCACATTGGGATTTATATTAATGAGGGAACCACTTTCGAGATGGGCCACTGATGGAACTACATTGAAAGGGTGAGAATGACACATGGTGTAAGATCAACCACTAGTCATGTCAAATCAATGTGTTGTTCTATTTCATGGAGTACTTTGACCAAGAATCAAGCTCGATTGTCTTTATGAAGGGACACCTTGCTTGAGTATGTATGCCACTTCCCATCTATCATTAGGGTATCTATCTACTTAGACATTAACACCATTTTTCTTGGAAACAATTATTACATATTTACATATATATAAGTAAAATAAAACTAATTATAGTGTTACACACTTAAAGTACACAAATGTCTACTTAACTAGTATATTATTTTTTGTTGTAGAATTACAAAAAATTATCTTGGGAACAAACTAAGAACTATCATTATTCCATCAGAACAACACTTGGCCTAACATAAGAGAAAAGTACATACACAAAGTATCAATGCAAACCCAAAAATATAAACTAACTTGTTACTCTAAATAGGAAATCCAATACATGAGGTATGCATGAAAAGACATGTATTGAGTTAATGCACTAAAATCAATCAACTTAACAAGTTGCCTCAAACCTTTTGTCTTTGGAAGATAAGCCCATACAATTTTAATAGAAGATGTGACTATGTAGAAACTAGACCAATATCTGTTGATGTATTGTCTTCATCTACACCGGAAAAGAGTAGAATGATTAGCTTCTTTTATCCCTTAAGGACAAGGATTTGAACACCCATATCAGTGTTCCCCACACCTTACCTAGTTACAACATCTTTAGCATCATGTTAGAGTCATAAACATGAATGTAATTGACCAATCACTACATCTTAGTAGAGTCTATGCCGAAGGAACCCATACATGATGCTTAACCGAAGGATGAACACAATTTCTTGCACCAAACAATGAACAAACACTATGTAACGTCCCAGGATTTGAGGCCTTGGATAAAATGATCTTAAAAGGAATGATTGGACTACTCATATCACCAAGGTGCACTTATTATCGAAGACAACAAAGTGAGACAAGGAATTATCAAACCTAGGAGAAAGCATTAGTCTCATGCCCCTCACCCAAGCTCAAAGTCTTGGACTTACTGATATGGTAAAAACTAGAATGAGGATTCAGCTAGCTGACTACACATTTACAAATCGAGTAGGGATTATGGAAGACGTCCCAATCCTTGTGAGATGATTCTTTATCCCATGATATATTGTTGTGGTCAATATAGTGGACGATGAAACATGTCTGATGATCTTTGGAAGACCATTCCTCTCAATGGGAAGAGCATTAGCATATGTCGAGGTCAGGATTATCACTGTTTGTGTGGGATATGAGCACATTGACTTCCATGTACAAGAATGCATGAGGGGGCCTTCTCTTTTTGAGTCGGTTTAATTCATGGACAACTATTATCAATTCTGAGAAGAGGTACAAGAAGAGAACGCCATAGTAGATCTACTAATGTGAGCCCTCAACAACCCATACCTTAGTGTTGAAGGCCCAAAAATTGTTGAAATCCTCGACTATCTGAACCAGTAAGAAGAAGCATGTAGTGATGACGAGGAAGAAATAGTCAAAACTGTGTAATACACCTCTCTGGAACAAATATCTGAGGAGAAAGAGGAACACAAGCCAAATCCAGAGTTAAAGAAACTCCTTGAAGGTCTAAAGTATCAGTTTTGAGATGATGAGGAAACAAATTCTATAATCATAAACTCAACATTAATGGAAGACTAAAAGGAGAAACTAATAAATGAACTCAAGTTACATAAAAAGGTGATAGGATATTCTATAGAAGATATCAATGCCTTAAGTCTAATTACTTGCATGCACTGGATAAACCTTGAAGAGACTGCCAAACCCTTAGCTCAACCACAAACATACTTGAATGAAATGCATAGGGAGGTGGTTAAGAAGGAATTTATTAAGTTACATGATGCAAGAATTATATACCCAATGAGCGATAGCAAGTGGGTAAGCCCAATACATATCATGCCCAAAAAAGTAGGAATGAATGTTGTAAAAAGAGAAAAGGGAGACGAGGTAGCGATTGGAATTGTTATAGGTTGGCAAAGGTGCATCAACTATATAAAGATAAAAATTGCCACTAAGAAGGACCATTTCTCATTTCAATTCATTGATCAGGTATTGGAATGTTTACCTCACTGCTCATACTTTTGTTTCCTAGATGGATACCTGTGATTCTATCAAGTCCTATCCACCCAATGATCAAGAGAAAACCACTTTCACTTGTATCTACGACCCTATGTTCTCTGAAGGATTCCATTTGGACTATGAAATGCACTTGTGATATTTCAAAGGTGCACGATTTCAATCTTCATTGACTTCCTAGAAAATATCATTGAAGTCTTCATGGATGAATTCTATGTCTATGGAGATGATTTCAACAATTGCCTAAAAATTTGTGTAAGACCCATGAGTTAAGTTTTAGGGTAACCCTATTCACTGTAGCTTGATCATGCTTGTTAGAACCTTACTCTAATCCTTTGATGTGTAATATTGGCTTGTGGAGAGCTTAAGTTTCAAGTTTATTCTTGTTTGGATGATGTTTGTGCTTTATGTGCTAGTTTTGGTGAAAATTACGATTTACCCAAAGTGAGGAGGTTGATGTGCAATTTTTCACCTCTAGATTGTCCCCTATCTTCCTTGACATCATCTAGAGGAGATAAAAAGAAGTGGACTACTTGTTTGATCCTTGGATGAGGAGTATCAACCTAGGTGGTGATTAGGGTTTCTATGGGTGTTGAGAGTCTCAACCAATGTCTGTTTGGTGTGTTGTCTCAACCTAGAGTTGCAATGAAGGTTGATTTTGTAGGGTGTCATAGTCAAGAGACCTCCTCTAGGTTTTGGGGGTTATGACCTAGGTAGTCTAGAGTGGTCTTGGGATGAGATGTTTTCCCTAGCATATGTTGTCTCGACCTAGGGTTTGTGGAGGACCCTTGTCTCGACCTAGAGGTGATGTAAGGTAGTTGTGTCTCAACCATGGGAGGTTCACCCTAGCAGGGTCGAGACCACAACCATGTGGGTTGACATGCTGGTCGATACACTGCCTAGAGTGTATTACCATGTCTTGCATGTCATGCTTAAGTGGTTGCATGTTGGCCTTTCGAGTGGACAAGTGTCTCTTGGGTCCTTTAGTAATTTGACACCTCACCCCTTGCTCTCTCCCTCGTCTTCCCTCTATATAACCCCTTGTCTCTTCTTTCTTGCAAATCTTTTCAGCCATCTATCTTCTTCCTCCTTCTTTGGTTGTTCTTAGAGCTTGGTGGAGCAAGGAAGTTGGTCCTAAGAGCTTGGGGGATCAATCTCCTCTTGCATGTGGTGGTGATTGTGATATGAGCTCATCTTCCATCCTTGGTAAGTGTTTGTCTTCTAGGTTGATGTTTCTTTTGATCTCCTACCTTCATCTTCCTCTCTTTTCTTGGCCCTAGACCATGGTTCTTCCATGGTGGTCATTTTGTGAGAGAAACTCTTCATTACAAGGGTCATAAACCATGTTTTGACAAGGTAGACCCAAGTGTGAAGAAGATTTCTCCTCTCTTTCTCCCTTTCCCTTTTGGTTCAGTCAAGAATTTATTTGCTTCTTTCCTTGGTCTATCTTTGACCTTGGTGTCCTCTCCTTTTGGAGGTTCTCTTTTATCCAATATTAGATTTTTTAGTGAAGCATCTTCAACTCTTAGATCGTGTGTTTGGAGCTCTTGATCTTAGAGTTTGGAGCTCTTGGTGTGATCATCTTAAGGCAGGTTATATAACACTAAACCTACTCTATTATTGCTCTTCTTATTCATTTTATTACTATATTCTCTCTCTAAATTGCTTCCTCATCATGCTAGCTCATAATGGTGATCTCTAGAGTTTCTTTGGTAAAGACACCTTGCTTGGTTTGGTAGAAATCCGAAACCCTAATCTACGTGTACCCGATTTAGTAGATGATGAGTTGTGGTGGTTCTTCACTAAAGTTTGCCCTTAATCTTGCTCCCATGCATGGTGCTCATGTACCTAGAAGTTGGATAGATGTTAGGTTCGGTCTTTGTTACCTTGATCATGGTTTTCCCTTCTTTTTAAAAGGTTTTTTCTTGGTGGTTTCTTGACCTATGCTTTAGGGTTTGGTGATCGGTTTCTTGAGTTTTCCTTCATGGTGACCTTGGTCCTTCCCTTGGTTTCAACTCTATTTTGAGACCTAGATGGTGCATCTTGGTGTGGTCACAACAATTCCCTCTTGGTGTTCATGACCTTGATAGCTTTTGGTTGATATGCTTCTGTGTAGTTGTGTTTGATCTAGTGGGGTTAGGTCAAGGTTTTTAGTGCTTAGTGGCCTAGTCACCCCCGTGGTTGGTGTCTTGTTTCTACCTTTCTTGGGATGAGACTCACCCTAGAGTGTAGGATTGTGACCATGATGGTCTTGAGTCTCAACATGGGTGGAGGTCAAGACACCCTTGGCATCGAGACATCTTTGGTCGAGGTGCTTTGTGGAACCCTAACCCTAAGTGTTGCAAACACAACATGACTTAGAGGGTGGAGGTCGCGACATGTTGGTGGATGGTCAAGACACAAGTGTCGCGGTCGTGACATGGAACATGATGGGTGGTCACAACCTATGTGGTTATGTGGTCAACCTAGGGTAATGGAAGGTGGATGAGAAGCACATGTGAACACTTAAATGATACTCATAAATGAATGATACATAATCCATATATAATGTTGTTTAGAATGTTATCTAATCAACTCTAATAATGTTTCCTAATCTGGTTTCACCCTCTTTACCTTTTGTAGTCTCTGGGATGGTGATGACGGGTGAGGTTTTTAAAATTTATATTTTGATTTCCTCTACATCTATTATTTTGGGTGTGGTGGTTCCTTCGTATGGGGTTTGTTGGCCAGTCTTTTGGGAAGGCATAATACTACCCTCTTTCTTATGGTTTGCTTTATAGAAACTTTGTTAGGTTCCATGTTGCTCAGCTGGCTTACTCATGCTGGTATTTTGTAGAGATATCATCCTTCTAGTTTCTTCCTCCTTGAATATGAGTTTGTTTCTATCATAATTTTATAATTTTGGGCGGGGCAGATAGTGTTTTGATCTGTAGAATCTATATTAGTACTTCAATGACTACCTTGACCTCATCAAAAAGTTTGTAGCTCTAGGTATTTTGCATTATTCAATACATCTCCTTCTGCCTGAGGAAGAATCTTAGATCATTGGGGTACCCTAGGTGATGTGGAACTTATGTAATCATGCCTTCCATGTAGAAATCATGGGAGCCTTTAGGCCCAACTAACACATTTTAGCTTGTTGATCAATATAATTCCTATGTTTAATGGGCTTGCCTTCCATCATACTCCAAAGTATGTGGAGATCCAATCTGGTCACATTTCATGTATTTGCTCTAAAGGTCAGGGTATTAGTGAAGAGTTTGTGCACGACCCCCATAAAGCTTGAGTTCATCATGTCAGCTTTAGATTGACCAAAATTGTATTTTTAGTCTCGTCACAACCTTTCCCATGTTTTATCTATTAGGAACGCCATGCATACATATCTCCCCGTGCCTTATTGTCTCATTTGGCTAGCTCAATGGAATCCATGAAGATTGAATTGATCCATTTTTCTGTTAATATGTATTCCTCCTTGATAATTCACACTTATAGTTTGTAATCTCCCCTTCACTCCTTTTCTTCTTTTCTCATCACTGACAACTTATCTAGGGACGACATAAATTTTGGGGTAAGCTCATCATAGGAAGTCTATTTGTTGAAATAGACTTTATAAATCCCTATCTTGCCTAGGTTCTGCTTTACCCTATCATAGATTCCTAAATTCTTCAGGGTCTTTACATCACCAAACCTGGTGGCCTTAAAGTTCTTCTTTCTAAATATCTTGCCCCAGGTTTTGCAGTGTTCATCATTTCTTGACAGGAAGTGGGTTTCATGTTGTTCCTTATAGACTATTTGTTGTTTGAGGAATGATGTCAATGGCCACCATATGTTGAGGTGATGTTACTTCTATGGTCGTTCCTTCTATAGATGTCTTGGCCACTTTTTGAAGCCTCACTTGGTCAAGACATGGTGCAACCCTTTTTCTTGGGTTCTGAACTTCCTCAGAAGGCGTGTATTTAGAAACCTCAGTCCTTGTATGTTCTTCCTCACTTCTCGATTCCTCAAGTATTGTCTCAGCTAGCCTCTACAGCCTGTCTGCTTCCATGCTTGCCTTGATACTTTCTCGGGTAGCATGTTCATGTTGCTTTATGTATGCTAGTGCTTCATCTTTCATTCTTTGGATCCTTTCCATCTTCTCAAGAGTCATAGACGCCTTGAGTTTTTTTGGTGTTTTCAGACTCCTGAATCACTTGGTTATTGTTCTGGTTGCATGTCATCTACTTTTTTGTAGATACTCAAGTATCTCTACTAAGGTTAGTCCAATAATATTAGTTTATTAGGTCTATGATACTGAGTGTTTGCATAGATAAGCTAATAGTCAATGACTATTAGGGGGTTGATAAACAGATGATTAATTGGAAGAGACATGGTTATAAATGAATCGATGGTTTTAGCTCAAGCTAACAACCTATGACTTTGACCTTGGGTTAGGGTCAGCAACCAATGGTTTCCACTGATGCACCTACAAACGATGGTGGGAATGTGGATCAACAATCGATGGCTATGACTTAGAGTCAACAATCGATAATGGGAATCTATGGTTGGAAAGTGATAAAGGTTCGATGGTTTGGGAAGTGATGGGAAACAACAAATGTGGTAGTGTAAAGACCCCACTTCCTGGTAACCCCCATTTAAGGAATACCAAGAAGTCAGAGCCACTATCCAAAAATAGGATCAATGGTTTTGTAAATAATCAAATATAATTAATAAATTCTACCAAAGACTAAGCTTACAATAGGATAAAAATTTACTTTTCACATACCTTTCAAAAATAGGAATATGGACCTTCTACCCATTGTAGAGTTCTATCTAACTAAATCCTCCTTTAATATATTAACTTTATTCTTCACAAATGCCACTTTACTATTTGTCGACTTTTAGATATTCCTAAAATTCGAACAAACAAAATGTTGGTCAGTATAATGAATTATACTGGTATGTGGGGGAACCAAAATCTTGCATCTATTTGTAACAACATAATGCAACCGAATTATTGCTTAACAGATCAATCTTTACGTATTAAACATAACTACTCAACCCCTATAAATCCTTACCTCTGTGTTGTCCCTGCAGTGTACATGGATACTACCTGTCTCATATGGTAGATCTCAAATAGCCCCTATGATCCTACCTCACAGGTAGACCACGACCTAGGGTTGTGTAGTCATATGGTCCTACCCAAGGGTAGACCAACACATCAACTCATGATAACATGATGATCCTACCCCAAGGGTAGACCATGTACTAGGTCATCATCATCAAAGCTACAGAGGAGGACTAGGATCTGAGCTAGTCATGCACATATATTTATGGTGATAGTCATTGTCACTTTATAGTTACATGAAATAAAAGTAAACCAAGTAGTTATTTCTAAGCAATCAATAAAACCTCAGAAATTGTCATGAAACTAGAGTGATTAGCCATAAGTGAAACCACATACCTGACTTGGAGATATCACAGGAAATAAGCACAATCCAATCCAATCAAGATGTCTAATCAAACAAGACAAGCAACCGATCAAGCAATCTTGACCCTGAAAATAGGTATAAGACTTAATTGTTACCATCTCATCCCAAACAACTCTTTATTGACTTGGGATACCTTTCTAAGGTTTCTAAGTCTCATTAGGATTCATTAGGGATTCTTAGATCAATTTCTCAAACTTTATCCTTTTAAGGTCAATAAACCCTAAAATAGCTTTTCTACTCATAAAAATCCTAATTGCTAAATTAAGGTTTCTAAGCCCATTAATGCATATTCATGTACATGGAACCCTAAAATAAGCCAACTATGCATAAAGATCATATATTTAGATCTAGTTCTTCATTTTATTAACTACAAGTTAATATTGGCTTAAATCATCCAAAGAACTCTACTAAAAATCATTAATATTAAAATTAGGGTTTTCCAGTACTAACACCATTGAAGGTGACAAATTTAAGTAATTTTTGAATTGCAAGAAAAATTAGGCTTCAATTATATTTTTAATGGATTCCTTGCATTTCTCTGATCAACTTACATATATAGCATTATTTCATCTGAGTTACTAGTAATTAGTTAGGATTCTCACAAAATAAAGATGAGATGTCCAATTAGGAACATCCACATCAATGTTTAACTTTTTTCTATTTATTCCAACCAGATAAAGATTAGGAGGTAGGAATAACCTCTTTACCCCCATTGGTGATGCAAAACCTCAACGACATTCAAGTCCTTTGTCCTTATGCCTCCTTCCTCCTTGCGCCTTCACGCTATGCACAGGTGTTGCGGCTGCTGAGCTGACATGGCAGATGGTTCTTCTGCCTAGTGTCTCTACCACCTCCTGTTTTCCACTCCATCTACCACCCTCACA
The DNA here is from genome assembly GCA_963693085.1 of Alisma plantago-aquatica. Classification (NCBI taxonomy): domain Eukaryota; kingdom Viridiplantae; phylum Streptophyta; class Magnoliopsida; order Alismatales; family Alismataceae; genus Alisma; species Alisma plantago-aquatica. Next base: position 401,346,423 of record OY856414.1, on the reverse strand, counting down.
CACTGTCATCCTCCTTCCCTCCTCTTCTCTCAGCACCATGGACCAAGACGCAGAATCTGCCTACTTCCATCGTCTGGTTTACTCTGGTGGGCGCTAGTCTGTAGGGAGTATTCCTCTCTCTTCCATGTTAGTCACCAATTTGCCTTCTTTCTTGGACACCATCTTGGTCTCAAATCACCCTCTCCTTCTCCCTCATGACCACCTGGTATCATCACCATAGCCAGCATAGTTGTCCCTCACGGCTCTGGCTAGGCGTTGTGCAATCCTTCACACATGGTCGTCAACCAGCACCGTTGTGCTTGGACACAAAGGCAGACCCTACTGTAGAGCGCCTGATCAATTTCTGTCCATGAAGGCCTTCCTCAAATAGTGTTCTTCAACTGCCCCTCCCTAGCCGTGGTGATGCTGATGGATGTTGAAGAGAAGTGCACAAAGAAAAGTTGCATGCTACGATCAATGTAGAGATAGTTAGGCAGGGGTCCCTTCGATCAAGTTAGGCTATGGTTCTTTATATAAGTCCTAGGAGTCTCTAGGGTTAAGGGTATGATAATAGGAGGGGGAGAGATAGGCAAGGTCTCATTTAATTTTCAAACACACATGGGTGAGAGACACCCTCAAATACCATGATTCATTAGAAAGGAAGGTGATTAAACATATTAATCAACATGCCTTACTCTCGCATAGCAAAGACCTTTCAAAGTTACACAATCCCTTCTATTTTGGAATCGACAACCAAGAGTCATAGATAAAATCACATCTCTATATGGTACTCACTAAATGATTTGATCCTTAAATCATTAGGAAAGACTTCATGCCTTGAAATCTAGATTGTTCTTCTCTCTCTCTTTGATATATCCCTTCAATAAAAGATGAACTCATTAATCTCTTTTTCAATATATATCTAGTGTGCAAGATTTATGGTATATCTTTTCCCATACCAAAACATGCTCTTTTTAGAAAATTAAAAAAATTATTATCATCCTATGAAATATCCTTTTCCTCCCACTTCTAGAACTCTCTTTCTTTATTATTATTCCAAATAATTTCTTATTTATTTACCCATTGTCCATTATTTTTGGTAATTCCTTTATCATTAACGTTTCCATTCTTCCTTTAGTCAACAACCAATAATAGATTATTAGGAATAGCAAAACATGTAAATTCCTTTTATTTCCTTAACTTGTGCCATATAGGCTATTTGCAAAGTAACATTTCTTGAGCCTTTATATGAGACATGGGTTGCCCCATGCCATAAAGATAATTAGTCCACCGATAAAATCATTTGAGGGAATTATTTATCAAACCATGGTTTTATATTCGTGTAATTCATTTTTTTTTCTAGAATTGAGGATATAATATTAACAAAGAAAATATTGCAAAGGAAATCCATTCAATACAATTTCCCTAATCATACATTTATTGGAGAAATTGCATTTCAAACCATGCAAGCCCAAAAATTGGGGTTGTAACAGATAGGAACCGATGGTTTCTCCTAGAAGGTGGTGAAATGTGATGGTCATTGAGAGTCAAAGTTAGTGGTAGGTGAAACGTCTTCTGATGGTTTAGGAAGAGATACTAAGGAGACGATAGGATGCTACAGAGAAGATGGTTAAAGAGAGGAAGGTGGAAAGGTCGGTGAGCTTGTGAAATGGAGATGAAAGGTAAGGAGTTAGGACTGTTATCAATTGTTGATGACGATACCCAAGCTTCACTTTCCTTATGTATCGTCTCTTTCACTCATGCCATTGAGGTCTTTGCTTGGAGGTTGGGTCAACAATCATAGACAATGATTGGTGGGGCATCTTGGTGTTCATCATGCAGTCATCATTGGCGTCTTGAATGGAGTTATCCTCAGTGAGTCATCAACTAGCCAGAGGTCGGGATGACGCCTTATGATGGTCTTTTACAATGTGATTTCAGTCGCCCCAGCTCTTGAGTATTCGTACAACTAGGGTTTGCAAGTGTGGGATGCATAGGTCTCTCCAAGACCTTTTCTAGGGGTTTTGTGAACAAGGCATTGGGCAACTATCAGATGTTGCCTTTGAATGGTGAAGTGATATGATGACTCATATGTGAGAATGCCTTCGTCAAGATCTAATGGTGTTACCGGTCAACATTCTATGGTTCCCCACATCTGAAGGTATGACAATTCAATGGCTAATCTAAACCTTCAGTTGTTTTAGCTCGATTGTTGGCTCAAATGCCCATTTACATAGTTATTCTTGATTCATGGTGTCTCGGTTGCATGCATTCAATGGATTTACAACATTGGTACCTTATGATGGTGACACTAGCATCTTTGCAAATTAATGGTTAGGCAGTGTACTTTGAAGTATGATGGATGGACTAGACAAATGTGATTTGATGGTTCCCTTCAAGGGATTGATGGTTCATGTACATGGTTCCTGAAATGAAAACATGAGTTTGATATTTTCCAAATTTTATTCTATGTACACTAGAAATTACTAAATAAAATAAATTTTGTAACACTAATAGTGAAACTTGAGATTAGACACTTATGAGAAATCTAATTATTCAAAAAGACATAAAGCAGAGTAGAAATTTAGGAAATATTGTTGAGGAATCCTTCAATTTTCTTCCAAGAAGTGATAATGTATGGTCTTTAGCTTGATGTTCTCTTCTTCAAAATTCTTCCAGTGGTGCTAGTGGAGGCTCCTCCAAGTGGAGTGTCGATCTTCCGGTGAATGCTTCATCTTCATAGTATCTCTTCACTCTATGTCCATTTACCTTAAACGTCCTAGTCTTTTTGCTACAAAGTTCCATCATCCCTAATAGATATATTTTGGATATGGTGAAGGAACCATGCTACCTTGATTTGAGCTTGCCAGGAAATAGTATGATGCTAGAATTAATTAGGAGGACTTTATCTCATTCTACCACATCCTTCCTTTTCAAGTGGTCACCATGCCAAACTTTTGTCCTTTTCTTATAGATTATACCAATTTCATAGGCGTGTAGCCTAACCTCCTCCAATTCCTAAAATTGTAGAAATCTCTTTTTTCCTACTTGATATGGATCCATGTTCAAGAATGTGATGGACCAAAAGGCATTGTGCTCTACTTCTATTGGTAAATGGAAGGATTTCCATAAATCATCCAGTAGGCAGTAATCCCCATTACACCCATAATGCATCATCAAGCTTTATTGACCAGTCTTTCTGAGTTCTACTGACTTTTTTCTCTAAAATTAGCTTGATTTGGTGATTTGACACTTCCACTTAACCAAACATATGACATGGATGATTCTAGGACTCTAACACTAAAATACCACAAGAAACACTCCCAACCTTAGCTGCTACTGTCCTTCTTGTTGTTGCTCTGCTTCAGTTGCATGATCTCTACCTCCTCATACGTGTACGCCTTAAAGATGTGGGAAACCCACGGGGTGAGATTCCAAATCTCAGCAGGAGATCTAACTCTTCACCAAAACTATTATAGCACAGATAAAGTGAGTAATGAGAAGAAGTAAATTTATATCTATGATAAGTAGATTCAAATACGAATGCAAGTAGGGTAATTAGCATTCAAAGCAGATCAAGTAACTATAATAGAGAAATGGAGCATTTTATAAACTAAGAAGGAATATGTAGGGCATGTACATTTTCTACCAACCAAACTACACATAGTCAATGGAAGAGTCAGATTCCATGACCTTCCTAACACCTCCTAGATAGCACGAGAGTGACACTATAGTAGTCATATTAGTCAACCTGTACAAGCGACATATAGTAAACAAATGGATCGACTCATGCATGGTCGTCAATATTTTACAAGGGAACCAGCTCACGCATGGTCATCCCAAAAAGGAGTGGCTCACGCATGTACATCCATATATCACAAGGGAATCATCTCATGCATGGACGTCCCAAAAAGAAGGAGTGGCTCATGCATGGCCATCCATATCTAGCAAGGAAACTGACTCATGCATGGTCGTTCCATATATCACAATGAGATCGGCTCACACATGGTCATCTCTTAGTTATGTCAAATAAGTGTTTTTTAGTATCAATCAAGTTATAATGAACCAAACCATAATAAGCATTATGAAGATAAAGGCATGGTACACCTTTTAAAGATCTAAGACTACCAAGGTGTGAACTTGTCACACTATCACCACACATCAGCTCGCAACACAACTCTCAACTATCCATGGTTGTTCAAGGGCATATAGCCACATCACCTAAAAAGAGATTATATGTGGTACACGTCAGCACAATATTCAAGAATATTGTACTAAGTATGCCTACGTGTCTTTTATATACCTCTCATTACTAAGAGTTGGCAATAAGATAAAACTAACACTTGACAACAATAAACAAATATAACAAAAGGCATATACTTGAACAAAGATGTTTTGTTGACCAAAGGGAACATATATTTTAAGCACATTTTCCATTATATATCCATGCAGCGACCGCCGAAGGTTTTGATGCATTCTATTGACTCTAAAGGAGCTCAAGATTAAGGCCTTTATGACTAACTTACAAAAAGTTAGATCATATGTACAATGTGACTGACTACCAAAGAGTTAAGTTACTTCCAAGCATTGTACTACCAAAGACTTTAGTCCTTTCATATAATGGAACAATTATATTATGTTTCATGTGTTCATAGCCATATGTATGGAAAATCAGGCAAGATATCATACAAGAACAATCATTTCATCCAATATCATATGCCAAGTATTTTACTACACATATAATACAAGCATAGTGCATAATAAGCTAAGTAAGAGGTAAGAGTGTACCTTGATCAAGATAATCTAATCATCATATAATCTTGAATCAACTATGTATCCCAGGTCAAACCCTGATAAAGACAAGACCATACATATCATCATTAGGTTCTCATCATTACTTCTTGTCTGATTATTACTTGTATTCTTATCTTATCTTCTTGAGATTAGGTTACTGGTCTTGGATTACAAATTAATAAATAGAATTTGATTATATATAATTGTTTGCACATATCAACCCTATGTTACATGCATTAACCCAACTAGAGTTTTCTCAACATCTTAGGATCATTTGTTATGTAACATTATTTATATGCATAATTATGATCTCATAATTAAATATTGGGTTCCATATATTATTATGAGCGTATACTGAAGTTTCCAAGATTTTTTGAGCATATAGGTATTTCCTACATTTTGTTTACGATTATTAGCCCTGATTAGCCATATGAAGCATATTACATAATTTCATGTTGAAATATCAACATATCCAACATCATATGGATTATAAATAACACTTGGAAGTTACTGGTGAATTATCATGATTTTAGGTCTTCATTTATTATTTATTAGACATGAAATGACCATTTTACATCTTACATGATAACCCAGATATTTAAATATTGAATCTTTGATATTGTGGTTCTATTGAGCTAATTACTACGAATTATTGAAGATTTAGGTATTTGTTGAGATTTTTACCTTTTTTGCCAACCAAAATCTGCCACGTGGCTGTAGGGATCACACAACTCCTTCCTTGAGTCAACTGGTCTGGACCCGGTATGGTCTGGGAAAAGGCCGGTTCAGGGCTCTCTTTTCCTCCTGTTTCACGCGAGTCTCCTTTCTCACGTTCTCACCTTTCTTCGGATTGTAGGGATGATGCGATCTCTATACCTCATAGATACTGGTGCTGCTGCGTGAGGGAAGATTCAAATAAGGGATCATCAACTATATCATCCTCCTCGCCATGAGATACTACAACCAATAAATTTTCTAGGCCATCTACTCTATTGTCGACCTCTCAGGATCTAGTGCGGCTACTTTAAGTGGGTGAGAAGCTCGCATGCGCCTCCTATGCACCTATGGTCTGATGAGGCAAAATGGGTGGGGGAAATATTCTCTCTCTCCACCCATCTCTGAAGCTTCGCAAGCTAAAAAGCATTTCTAGGAACTCACTTAAAGGCCCGGATTGAGTCACGATGCACAAAAATTGGGTCGACTCACCTCTGAAGTCAACCTTATTCTCTGACGACATGGGATTCATTGGCTATAGGAGTCACAATCTAAGGAAAGGATAGGTAGTCTGGTAGCTTCTTCTTCCTATTGAGGGTATTTAACCTGCTCAACTTCTTTTAAATTTTCCTCTATCTCCATGTATTTCTTCCCGACACTGCTTGCAGAATGAGGTGGAGAGATGGCAATGAGAAGAACATAGTACTCTCGCATTAGGTGGTTTCATATCCCAAACAAGGGGTCAACTGGATATATTGATGATTTAGATGCAATTTCTTGATCAGTTTTCTCCCTGGCCCCACGATCATGGATGTGGTGGTGTTCTTTCTCACTGGATGAACTTCCACCCCTATGTTCCAGGGGAGCGTAATCCAAAGATGACATATGCACCATTAGATCAGGAAATACTAGAGTTAGAGTCTGTAATCCCAAAGCCAGATTTGTGGGTTCATTGTTACAAGGACCAGGATAGTTAGATCTGATATCTAGGGCCAGAAAAGGGCCATGTAACCAGCTCCAAACAAAAAGTGGCACATGAAACCAGATTAAACCTAACTTAGGTCTATAAATCCTCAATAATGCACATCATTTCACACATTTCAAACCTAAATAACTTCTTCTGGGATCCTCCAATTACCACTAAAATTTAACCATAGCTTTATCATACCTCAATGGCACAATCCCTTTAATTTTGGTGCCAAAACTCAACTATTTGACCATTCAATTAAATACTTCACAAACATATAAATTTAAGGATCTTAATCATGATATAAATATTGTTTGACATCCAAACTTTGACAAAACACTTGGAGCTCTCAAAATAACTCAACATGCATGAATTCATTTTTGTCATTGGACATTTAAGGATTCCAAAAGTCCACTCCATCACATCTGCTCTAAATATTTTTAATGTAATTGTGAATATGTTTGCATTAACCATGTAGGTGTAGAAGATAGCGGCTGATATTCAGCCCGTACTCAACCTACCACAACAAATGCAACAACTAGCTACAAATCAAATGTAGGTTATGCAAGCATTGATGGGAATGACAAAGGAGTTCACCATTATGTAAAAAGAACGAGAGGATCTATGCCTAGAGAACATGTATCTATGAGATGAAGCAACCAAAAGGAAGGAGGCTCCTACAACTAGTGATGATACGTCCTTGATGAGCTAACATACAATCGCACCTACAATATCATCTGTCGCATCAGCCTATATTGACGTCTATCTTAAGGATTATATGCCTTTTGCTATAGTACACATGGGGCAGGGTGCAATTTAGGGAGGATAAGCAACTTCATAATGCACCATTTCACTGAGAGGTGAGGAATATAAAAGGAGCAGGGAAGTGCCGGCTGGGGAAGACTATCTTGCCACTTCCCCAGACTCACTCGTGCACTCCACCAATGATAACCAAGATGGGGAACCCAGAGCACTGCTCAACTAGGGTGTCCTACAAACCACCCTCACTGAAGATTTAGAAGCAGTCAATGAGAAAGAAGTCACATTGAAATACCCTGAAATAAGAGGGGAGGCAACAAAGACTACCAAAGACGTTATGGATGGGCTAGATCTGATTTTTGACTACAAGGCTTGACCGCCACCATCTGACTATGATAGCTTTGTAAATGAGTTGTTGTTACATGAACCTATGATGCAGGGGCACTCCCCATTTCTTTTGAAGAATAAATCAAGTCGCTAGAGGATGAAGCTGATGATGGAAACCTGGACCACATGTTCCTAGACGCACCTTCAAAGCAAGACTACCTAGTACTTCCTAATCTTCCCACAATCTCATGCTTCAAAGACAACTAAAATTTGGTAGCACCACCACCACTTATGTGTAAAATGGCTAGCTTGGACATGACTTGTGTCATGCATGTTGGTACATGCCATCCATGTTCTAGCTAATGTCCTGGACGATGAGAAACCCATACAAGACATAATCTACATCTTTAATCAGTACACTATAACAAGGAAAGATCTGTGTTTAGTGTTTAGGAAGAAAGAAAATATAAGCAGAATCTTGTTTAGGTCTTGTGTTGGACCATTATAGAAGGAGTTATGTAGAGAGACAAAACTAGGCTTGTCTTCAATTCGACATCCAACCCGGTAGCCTAGTTGTACAAATAAAAAAGCAATGTGAAGACCAATCAAAGAGCTTCATGAGACTATGAAAAAAACTAAAGACTTAAATTTTATAACATTACCATTAAAGGATTTCAATCACTGGCTCCTAACAGTGGTTGATCTTTCAACAAGAAGAGTCATTACTTACAATTTCAGTGTAAACAACCTGCCCTGCAAAAAAATGGTCTTCAAAAAGCCAGAGCACAGAACCATTCAAGAGGTCCTAACTCGTCTAAAAAAACTAATCCAAGGAGTCTTTGGATGGTATCATCTAAATTGGAAGAAGTCTCCATTGACTGCATCATGACCCAAGAAAAGGAAAACTCAGGGATAGTGCATTTATAGCACTGTGGATGATAGAATCCCTAAATAGGGGAATTCCACATGAGCATATAGTAAATGAAGACTTCCATGCATACAGAGGAAAATATGTCATGGAAATAATCCATGATAGATAATTTTTCTACAACACACATACGAAGGACATTCCAAGAAGGATGTACTCACTCATCCCCTTACCTATAAGAATCATGTTGAGAGAGTAACAAAAGAAACTTTAGGAAGTAGTAGAGTTCTCTACTCCTGAAGAAAGCACAGTTGACCCAATAGTCCCTCCCTCCACCTCAAAGAAATCTACATCCCCATCACAGGACTCAAGTATCCCCCCCACCACCCTCCAATGAAATCACCCTGAATGTCACTATTGTACCTCCTCGAACAGACACTACTATAACCAATACTTCACATGAACATCAAGTGATCACACAAGAGACAGAAGAAACATCAATAGTAGACGTCACAGGAGAAAAGCCCCTGTCACGTACAATCTAGGGGTTGACAAAGAAGAAAGGACACAAGAGGAAGAAGTAGATGCTCCAACAAAAACATCTAACTAAAAGACAATGGTCCAAGATGAAGAAGATGCCACTGAAAATCAACCAACAGAAGTACCAGAACTAACAAACAATCATGCACACTTTTGAAAACTTTGATTACTAGCATGTTATGGATTATCAGTTGAATAAGTCACCTTTCTATTGAATGAATTGGGACCATGAGAGGAAGACGTCATAATAATCTTCAAACAAGAAAATGTTCAAATACTGCTTCCAAACCTTGAGTACATCTTAACAACTAGAGGTTACATGACCATAAACATCATCATAGCTTGTCAGTTACTTCTAACTGACAAGCTCCTTGGTGTGTACATGGCCTTTTATGAAATAGACATGGTCCTTATCCTAAAGGAGTCAGGTGAACTGCAACACCTAATTGATAACTTGCAATACAATGTCCCATGATGAATATTTGTACCTATTCTGCATGATGGACATTGGGCACTATTGTCAGTTGATACAGCGAACAAAAGAACTTTCATAACAATTCTGATGCTATGTTTAGCATGAAATATACAACATATCACAAAATAACCATTAGCGAGATCGAGAAAAAGATTTCCCAAGTGTCCACAGAGATCATAAAACTGATACAAATGTACGGTTGTCCCATGCCAGATGATCATTTAAAGTTTAAGAAGCCGTAGTTCTTTCATAGGAGCCTGCAACAAGAATCTCTTTATGATGACTACAGTTTTGACATTTTATTTTGTTTGTAGATGCTAACGACATTGGATCATAAGGTGTGACACTACCAATATGATTACCATCATCATATTTGAGGCCAATACACAATGAAGATCTTATCTTTGGAATGGGCACAGTTAAAAGACCAATTCTAACTCGCCAGTTCTAGATCAAACTTATTCTCTAACACCTTGAGGAAAGGGTGGATGATAAGTTTGGAGTGTGGATTTGAACAAGCAAGGTTGGTGTGTTTTTATGCTCAACATTTCAATTCCATTTTAATTTTCCATTCATTGCTTTACCTTACCCTTTGCTTGCAATATTTTAGCAAAAACTTTGTCAAAAGTTTTGAACATTATAAAATTTTTTAAAAGCCAAATGGCTGATTCTAAAATGTGTATATTCTCACCACCTTGGAGGAAAATTTTGATGCATAAGAAGTTTTAAAAAGGAAAATTTTTAATCCAATTTTCCTGGGTGTTATGACAACTACCTAAGAACTTCTTGTCCTCACACTATCTTATAGCGTAATCATTTCAAGAGTAATACATTGTGCTACAAATTCACTTAACAAAAACTCTTGTGTATAACCATGTCTCTATGCCATTCTTATTTCAAGACTTTGTAGATAGCAATAGAATGACACTATACCTAGTGATCTCCCTAAAAAAAGGAGTACTTAAACTACTACAATCTTGATTGACTACACTAACCTCCTAGTATAGGTTGGAAAATCCATACCTCTTGTAGATAGGGGAAACATTTACCCCTTCTAGTATAAAATTCCCACTTTGGGATCAAAAGAGTCTTGGTGGCCCAAACCCATCTGTAAAAAACCAAATCCTATCATCCCAAGCTTGTGAGCAAGAATAAAAAGCAAGCATAATAAAATCCTGAGAGTTGTGCCATATGCAAAAGATGTTGAGGGGCACAAGCCCGGAAGCCAAACTTAATCACCTACCTTTTGAAGGGAAACTTACACAACCACCCTACTTTAGATTAGGACCCAATTTGGGAACACTATCATACAACACTAATAATGGTTGAGCAAACTTGAGAAAGGAAGGAAGCATTGCAGTCTTAGCCTACCCCAACACAATAGTTAGGATCTCCAAAAAATAAATGTTTAGTGTGAAAGCTACCCCTAGCATGACCCATGCACAAGTACGACTAGGAAAAGAGGTTACACGTACATCATGAAGGGAACCCACCTTCTAAAATGAAGGGAAAAATATAAATAAAAGTCAGGCAACTCTGGGTGTAGGGGAATGAATTTAGGAAAATAATAAGCTGACTAAGTAGTCAAATAGATCTCTTAACCTGACGATGGCATATGGTTATGGTTATAAGAAGAAAATCACCAAATAAATAATTTCATGGTTCTTTACTCGATGTCTTGATTCTATCTGTTAGCTAGAGGACAAGCTAGATTGTAAGTTGGGGGGAGTTGATAACATCCAATTTTGTGGATGTTTCATGCCTTAATTTACTCTTCACTCACCCTCAGTTATATAAAGTTACCTTCACTTTCTATTATTTTTCGCAAAAATATCTCTTATTCCTTGTCTTGAAGGTAATTATAACATTCTATACTGTTAACCTAACTATTAGAGGTGCCTAACATGGAGCGGGGAACCCATCAATTCCCATAACCAATGGAAGCCACAGAGTAGCTTCCAACATGACCGTCAGATCACAAACTGATGGCCCTAATCTGGGAGGACATTCTGTTCACCCCACTCTCAAACCTATGATAGGTTTGTGTGAACATCGAGTGTACACAACCAATCCCTAAACCTGGCCTCCACATCTATGCATCCATTAGATGTCAAGATTTGGTGGCCTCCTTGGGCAACCATCTTATCAACCTGACCATCGGTCTCCCAAGATGATGACCATTTGATTACCTACTGTTAATACCCATCAATCCTCACAATCAGTGGGTTACCTGGTCTAGAAACCAATGGCCACTGTAGTCCATCAACTGATGGTAGGGTATATTTCACCAAAGGTCTTCGAGTCAGGGTCATGACTCGATGGCCTGACTGAACGATCTCTCCAAGACTGTTAAGCACGCACCTCGAGGCACATGCCTATAATCACAGTGCAAGAAAAAGGGCAAGGACATATGGGAGCAAAGCCAAGGGATGTGAAACATAGAGGATGTCGAAGTTCTATCAGAGATCATCCTCACCATCTACCTTGGGACAGACCATCAGTTGTAGGATGAGAGTTTGACTTCTTTGTTGATTGATCTTACTCTTTACCACTTCACCTTGCGCAAGGCCTTCTTTAGAGAAAAGGAGGACAATGAGTAGGAGTGGAGTCCCACCTACACTGTGCCAGATCTAGATTTAGAGTGCATGACCATCCACCTTGAACGTTCTTAGTCATTGTTGCTATATCTCTCGTCCTTCCTCTGGATCTATCTCCCAGTTCATATTTTTCATCTTGGCAGTACCTCATGTATCTCACTATTTGTAAATTCATAAGGCTAGTCACCAACATGTGTGGCTAATCATATTTCTTGGGTTGGCAGTAGCCACTAAGGCTCTCCCAACATGTAAATATTAGCATCCATTTGCATATATACTCTTAGAAATGATTATCGCTATACACTTGTTCTTATTTATTCACTTGTAAGCTCAGCTAGAATCTTGTGATGTTTGATTGTTAGTGCCTCTAAAGAGGAGTACTAAACCTGATCTAAGTGTTATGAAGTTGCATGAATGCATGTGAATGTAGTAGTGCTTAAGCTAATGGTCATATGGTTATTTTATAATTGTTAGTCTCCCTTCTCGAGAGAAGACAAACTCATAATCTAGATCTATACTAAGATTGAGAGAGGAGGGAATACACATATATGATGATATTTTGTAATCTTGCTAAGGGTATACAAAGGGTGTGAATATTTCATATTGGTTAGAGACCTTATACGGTGAAACCCAATCCAAGTTCATATCCATAATTGATATATTATTGTTCATTTCTATTTCTTGTTTCATACTTGTGTGTTCTACTTTGTTTGGTTGGTTGGAGTGACATCATTCCATAAGGAACACCATACTTGATCCTACTCTTTGATGGTGTAATTGAGCCAAGATTCTACATTCTTAGCACATACCACTCCTTGTACCTATGGATCGACCTTGATCTACTACATCAGACCCTATATAATAGTTGTAGGGGTATGAGTGTCGAGTTATAAATTCAAGAGTCTAATTACTCTAAATCTTCTCCTTTTTGGATGTGTGATTTAGGACGATTACTTACTATTTATGAATCTTGTTTTGGATATAAATCATTAGCTTATATAGATAATCTATTTCCTTATTCTTAAATGTATAGTGTGGAATCTAATCTTAAAATGTTGATAAGTTATTGATGTTGTCTTAGCAGCTTGACTATTTTTAGCCCATATCTTCTGAAGATCAAATCAAAGAGCAGGCCAATCTTGTCACAACCAAATTTCTCAATGGCCTTCATCCAGCGTATTCTCTAGTGAGCAATATTATCTTGGTCAGTGACTCCTTTGCCACTCTACAAGATGTCTTCTCTCATCTACAGTAGTCTGACGTCTGCCACTTGACTTATACTCCACTAAGTTTGCAACTTGTCATTGATATTCATGCCCATTGGTGAGGATGTGTCCATGGGGGATGTCCCCACTAGGTAGCAATGCACTTTCTACAACAAGTTAGGTCATCAAGAGGAAAAGTTCTATCAAAAGCACGATCATCATTATGGGCAAGGTCATAACAATGAGACGTCACATGTTGCCTAAGGATTAGATAATCAATTATTTACCATCTATTATGCTGAGTATGAGAAACTTCTACAAGCCTCTCAACATGCTCCTCCATAGTGTGCAAGATCTGAGGATTCTATCACCATGCAATTTGCTGCAACATCTGCAACGCATTTGGCCTCCAACAGAGGTAATATCTGGACCTCCATGCTGGCATCCAACTCTCCTTGGATTTTTGACTCTGGGAACACCCAAAATATGAGTGGTATGAGACACCTTCTTTTCTCCATGGAACCTCATATTCCTACCTCATATTTCACTCTGGTATATGTGTTCATTAAAATTAGACAACAATGTGGTAGTGCTAATGTCTCTCCTAGTCTCAAGCTTCAATATGTTCAATATATTCCTCATTTCACTTAAATTTAATGTTAGTTGCTAAGTTGGTTGATGTATTTACTTGAAATGTCACCTTTGGTATTCATGATTTTGATGCAAGGTTCTCATACTTTTTGGACTTTTGGTTCGGATTCTAGAGACAATGACCTATATTACTTTGATGATGTTATTCTATCTTTTGTTCTTCTTGTGAGCACACCTCTTCCACTGCACTAATGTTACGGTAATCCCCTTCTTGATAAGTTGAAGCACTTGGATCCCTCTTAATCTAGTTCAAAAAGTATTCCATGTAACTCGTGTGAGTTTGGGAAGCATCATAGGATTTCATTCCTGAGAAAAACTAGTCTTTGTTGACTCAAAATGCATTTGTCATCAAATGATGTTGGGAGATATGACAAGGTATTTGATCTGGGTTTCTTTCTATAGGGACAAATATTGGAGGACAAGAGGTATTCTTCATGATGACCATCCCCCTGATATGATTCTAGGCTAAAACCCATCACTACTTTGGCAACACATCTGGAAGGCCTTCTCTCTATTGATGAGGAACATGTCATGGTTTGTTGGGCAGGAATATTTTTCCTTTTCTTTTATGAACTGGTGCGAGTCTCCTCTACACCGACTGGCCAGGATAACTAGTTTTGTGAACAAGGAAATTCTTGTGTCTTCATTCTAGAGGGAGGATAGAGGACAGAATTGGGAAGAGATAGTAAGAGTTTTGTCTAATAAAGGTGTTAGAATAGTGGAAGAGTCACAACCTTTTCTACTGGAGAAACTAGATCACCCAGGGTGGAGAGTTGAACAATCAGGGTTGTTTTCCCTAATATCGGATAAACTCGTATTGCAACTTCTGAGGGTGATAATAGGGGGCAATGAGAACTTACACTTAGGTATGGGGCAACTAAAACCACCAAAGATCCAGCTCAATGACCTAGAATTTTTTGAACCACACCCTTCCTACTAATGAGAGGATATCATTCCGCATGATCCCTTAGGCCTCTATGTGTTTGTGTTGTGCAGATCCTAAGTAAGAAACGACTCAAAATCTCTTCTTTCTTAGTGACATGGCATGTTTCCTATGGGGTGAAGTGAAGAAGCTATTATAGATGAACAATACGCCATTCAATGATGTTGAGGACTGGTTGTGGCTATTCTAGGATGAGGTGGGAGTTTCATTAGTAGAGGCATGGCTTAGAGGAATGTTCAAATTCTATTATCTGGTTCATTTGGAAACATAGGTGTGAGATGAAGTATGATGGTAGAAGAAGAAGCAAGGAAAGGCTTTGGGGGAACATCTTGTCCTACCTATGGTTCATCTTCAAATGTGAAGTTTCAAAAAATGATTATCTAAATAGGCTTGGGATGTTTACAGATGGGATGAGATAATGTTAAAAGTCAAACATCTGGAGTTATGTAAATGGCACACACCTGACAAAACAATGTGAAGGTCAATCAAGCTTTCAATGATAGAATCCAAGGAATGAAATAGAGGAACTCATGGATTGTAGTCGTGGTGCAAAACCATTCTTGGAGACTAGTGATGCCATTTTGAATAAATCTTAATGCCAATCATCACCATAAGGTAGGTCTAAAAGATGTGGTGATAGCTCAAAAGGCCTTAAAAAAATACCATCTAAACTCGGTAATAATGAAAATCAACTGCAATCTGCTTAAGGAGACGTTTTGGAGATATGTGATGGAACCCTAGCGGTTGGATCAAATGGTGGACATCATGAGATCCATTTTAAACGATTGATTCATCATGGGATTTCTCATCCCGTGGGAGGTCAATGTTGCTGGTAAGGAGATGGGAAGTGGTATTGAGGATCATGTAAATTTGGTATTTTTTCATGAATCCTCTACGCTAGCGATGATGGTGAGGAAAATGCTAGAGATGGATAGAAGGGGTATACCATACATAGCTCATGTATGGAAACATACATAGGTAGTTCTACTCTTTGGTTTTGAGGAATTCACAAAGTACATTTTGTATAGCCTGTATTTTTAGGTGATGTGAGGGTGTTGGGTTTTTGTGTTGATTCCTTATTTCTTTTCTTGCTATGACTAGGGTTAGGAGGTTGTTCCTAACCTTAGTGTTTAAGGTTGATGGTTTCCTTATGGATGTAATCCTTTTCTTTCTTATCCCATGTGAGGAGTGTGGGATTAATCCAATAGACTCTTGGCTTCAAGAAAATATTTCTTGGTGGCTAGTTTGAATCTAGATTTGGAAGATTGAGTTTTTCATTCACAAAGACATGTCTGTTTGTTGGACAAGCTTGTGTGCAAAGGTATAGCCTTTATACTTTTCCATTTCTATTGTTCATATTCATTTTATAGTTATGATAGATACAGCAACTAGAGTATAAATGGAAGATTTTTCTATTATTATGTTGTGCCCCCTTCCTAAAAATCCAACAATAATTTGGTGCCTTTCGTGTTATTTATTTTGATATTGTATACGATCTCAAGACATTATTAATTATTAAGTGTCCTATAAATGACAAAGAATGGCCATGTTCTTTGTTATGAGTTATATGGATGTCATTGTTTTTATCGCTTCGAGGGCCATCTAAAAGTGTTAAGTGTTAATAGAACTTATACAATATATGTGTTTGATTCAGAAAAGAATTCATATATTGATGCATATTTACAATATGTAGTTATTTTGTAGAGACTTGGCTCCAATTTCTACACATTTGATGCCCTAGATGTAGTATGGGAGGACAAAGATGATTTCTTTGTAAGCGATGTTGAAATACAAGTGTTCACGATTGTAAAAAGATATCAATTGCCACATTTGTTTTAACAATGTTATGCAATGGATCATTTTTTTGTCAGACTGTAAAAAATTATGAAATTTAAAACAATAGGAATAGTGATGAAATCCTATTATTGGTGGTGGTAGTGTATGGAAGGAAATATAATATATATATATATATATATATATAAGGTCAATGGAAGAGCCGACTGTCAAGACCTCACCTTGTCTCAGTCAGTATGAGATCACTTAGATTTAGCATGACATCTTGTGTCTGATGTAATTAGCTATGTCGGGGTATAGTGGCATATTCGCTATAGAGTTACAGTCGTAGTGTGTACTCTCTTCAGGAGAAGACCACTAAGATTTCCCCGATTATCTGAATGACCACTGAGCGATTCTAGTTTAGTTTCATCAAGAAGTCCACTGAGCAACCTGGTGTATTTGGGGAGTCCACTGAACACCCTTATTTAGTTTAGGGAGTCCACTGAGCACCCTTATATAATTATCACATATTCAAAAATATGCATTCTGAGTAAAACTCATTTCACCATTCAACAAATGCTGACACTGAATGGATCTATGGTCTGGGAAACTACATGATAATATTTGTCTTTCTTAATTAAATGCATTACTATATCTTTTAGCATCAATCAAGTTACAAGAAAGAATTATATCAAATCCTACAAAGAAAAGCATAATTGCATTTATCAGGTACTTTCATATTCACTGAAACACATAGATCACTTAGAATCTCAATCTCTTATCATCATCATTACTTGGGTATTCAAACCCTTAATTCATCACTGAGTATTGTCACCACTTAGTAGATGATCATTACCTCTAGGTCATTAGACCAGAGTTTTTATTCACATAGTTCACATAGCTCATTGAATCTGTATCATATAACATCAGAGTTCTTACTTAGCCATGCTCATTGCCTTATGATACCTGCATGGTTAGAATATCATGCTATCAACAATTTCAAACACATGTCTTAACCATGAAATACTAAATAACACATTCTCCCTAATGAATGAGGATTATAATCAACCGATTAGGGTTTCAAGATTTTATTAGTAAATATTAAGCCATATCTCATACTCCACTCATCTCACGAGTATTATTATAAATTCATCACATAGTTAACTTTCCAATCTTAGTTTCTCTCTCATCCTCACTAGGATATCAATTACTTAATTCACCTCTTAGGGTTTATTCACTTATCTTTATCAAATTGAATTAAACTCATTGTGTCTCAATATTGCATTAATCATATACATCACTTAGACAAACCTAATAAATAAGAGCATGTCTACCATATCAGGTAGTTTGGTGGATAATGTTATGCTATCGTGTTTGAAGATGCATATATCATTATAACAAGTATCTGTATTAATAATGTGGTGAAACCACACCATCATATTAGGTTTAGGGCATATCCCTTATCACCATATCGTTTAGTCATGTTGGGTTAGCTATCACTTTAACTTTTATCATCTTAAATCAACCTCATATCATATAAGAGTTAGACCTGAAAAACCACTAGAGAGGGGGTGAATAGGGTTTTAAAATAATTTATCAATAATTTAACTCAAACAACCACAAATGAGAAACCAAGAAGGAGACAAAGGGTTTAGAGTGGTTCCAACCTTAGCAAATACTACGGTTGTCAGTCCACTACCCGGTTGCTTACCCAACCGGGATTTTGAAAGTATCAATTTTATTACCTTCACAAGGAATTACATAAAATACAATACTTTCTTACACCCCTTGAACAGCATTCACTTGAAGTAGATGCTCCAACCCGAGGTATCCTTCTTGAAGTAACTCCAAGCTCCCCCTTGAAGTAGCCTTCCTCTTTAGAAGTAACCTCCCGTTGCACCAGCCTTCTTGAAGTAGCTCAAGGTCCCCTTCTTCACCAAGAAGATCTCCAACCTCTCCAATCCGCAGCCTCCAACCTAGGAGTAGCAAGGAGAGTACAAACAATAATAGTGAACAAGAAAGGAAAATGGAAATTACAACTTATCCTTTGAAGCACAAGGCTTGATTTGCCTAGATCAAGCGTGTAGATCTCCTAACCAATGTGTATGGAATTGTGATTGTTGTGGATAGGAGATGCTAGCCTATAGGACACGAAATTTGAGCTTAGAGAAGAAATAGCCAATTGCCAATATACTCAATTGCTCACAAACAGGTTGCTCAATGTAAGTGTATGCTCAAAGATTGCTCAAGTGTAAAAACAAGTGAGTTTAGGTGTCCTAAGGCATGTCCTATTTATAGGAATGTCCTACAAGTGCTTAAGGACGTTCTAGACACATTCTAGGGGTTTCTAAGTGCTTAACTAGCCGTTAGGTACATGTTTGTTGCTTTAACAATGGCTAGTTAATTAATTCTGCAGTTGCTGTCAGAGTCCATCTCGGTCGACAGATGCCTACTCGGTCGAGGTTTTGTCGACCGATAGTCTCTCTGGATCAAGTATTTGCAACGTTCATCTCCAACTACCAACTACCTTATCAGTTGTGTCTAACGGCTACTTGGGTCTTTGTCGGTCGAGGAGTTTGTCGACCGAGAGTGTCTCGATCGAGGATTTTGTCGACCGAGATTGACCCTGTTTCAATGTTTCAAATAAAGACATTAAGTGTGTGTATGAGTGTGCATATATGACACTATTGAAGGAGATGACCTATCTAAGTTTGGTGTTTAGCTAGGGAAAATCTAACGCTTGATTTACATGAAGTCTAAGTACTTTGTACATTATATGTTTGTACAAGTTTTTTACAAATTGATTACATTTCATGAAAATACAAACATTAAGCATATAGATTTCCCGGATGCTTTGTCATCCACCTTATTCCTGCAACACTCAAGTAGCACGTTAGATCATTAAGAATGAAATGTTTGTCATTATCAAAACAAAAGGGATTTACATATGTCCATTTAGCCAACAATCTCCCCCTTTTTGAAGATGACAAACATTTCCAAAATATAAATCAACTCAAAGTTTAGCTTTATACCTGAAGTTTACCTTGTGAATTTCTTAAAATGTGTGCATATTATTCCCCATGAATTATGGAACATGAAATCCAATTCTTTAGGGAATATAGCAACTTTCAATGTAGAACCAAGAGTTTGTGAAACTCATTTATTTAAGTTTTGCACGTTTTAAGATTTATGTTTATTTCTCCCCCTTTGTCATTTCAAAAAAATATCCGTTAAAAACAAGAAAACTCCCCCTTAATTAGATGTCCCATCAAATCCAATGAAACAGATGTCCATTAAAAACAAAAAGTGATGCAAATAAGAATATTTTTAAGACACACAAATATCAAAGAAAACATCTTCTAAAGGAGTGATAAGCAGTTGCTTCCTGATTTTGTTGAATTGGTCTAGTGGAAGCGGTTTTGTAAAAATATCAGCCAATTGATCTTCCGTATCAACATGATGAAGGGAAACATGATTCTTAGAGATATGATCCCTTAAAAAGTGATGACGGATTTCAATATGTTTAGCTCGACTGTGTAAAATAGGATTGTGTGCTAAGTTTATAGTGCTCGTGTTGTCACAAAAAATAGGCGTAGATGAAAGAGTAAAATCATAATCGTTTAACACTTGTTGCATGTAAAGCACTTGAGCACAACAAGATTCGGCTGCCATATATTCAGCTTCAGTTGTAGAGAGGGCAACCGTGTTTTGTTTCTTGCTAAACCAAGATACTAAAGCTCTCCCTAACAAGAAATAACCACCACTAGTGCTCTTGCGATCAAGTCGACAACCAGCATAATCAACATCAGTATAAGCTTTAAAATCCAAGGATTGTCCTTTTGGATACCATAAACCAAAACATGTGGTGCCGGCTAAGTATCGGAGAATTCGTTTAACTGCCTGAAAATGAGAGTGCATGGGTTGTGATTGAAATCGAGCACAAAGACCAACGGAAAACATGATGTCCGGTCTAGAAGCAGTTAAATAAAGCAAACTACCAATCATGGCTCTATATAAGGAATCATCAATAGGTTCCCCATTTTCATCCTTATCAATTTTAATAGAGGTAGCCATAGGAGTAGTAGCATGTTTGCACTGATCCATCCCAAAACGTTTTAGAAGTTCTTTAGTATACTTTTCTTGGCTTATAAAAATCCCGACAGGCGTTTGTTTAATTTGGAAACCAAGAAAGAAAGTTAGTTCACCCATGAGGCTCAGTTCAAATTCTTTTTGCATAATATCACTGAATTGTATGCACAATGATTCATTAGAAGCTCCAAAAATAATGTCATCAACATATATTTGAACAACTAGAAAATCAGATGTATATGTTTTGAAAAACAAAGTAGAATCTGAATTTCCAATAGAAAAACCATTATCAAAAAGATATGTCTTGAGCCTTTCATACCAGTTCCTAGGTGCTTGTTTTAAACCATAAAGTGCTTTCTTAAGTTTATAAACATAGTCACCTCTTTCCGGTATTTCAAAACCAGGTGGTTGGGCAACATATACTTCTTCTTGAATGATTCCGTTTAGAAATGCACTTTTTACATCCATTTGGTAGAGTTTGATGTTTTTATGTGCAGCAATATCTAGTAACATTCTAATAGCTTCAAGTCTTGCTACTGGTGCATACGTTTCATCAAAGTCTATTCCTTCTTGTTGATTATATCCTTGTGCTACTAACCGAGCTTTATTCCTTATTACTTCTCCTGCCTCATTGAACTTATTCCTAAAAACCCATTTAGTTCCAATGATGGTTTTATCTTGTGGTTTAGGAACTAAATCCCATACATCATTTTTTGTGAATTGGTTTAATTCTTCTTGCATTGCTATTATCCAATAGTCATCTTTAAGAGCTTCAGATATGTTCTTAGGTTCAATAATAGAAACAAAGGCCATGTTTGCAACATCCTTAAAGGAAGACCGAGTTTTGACTTTATCATTTGGATTTCCAATAATTAATTCTTGAGGATGATCTTTAATAAGCCTAGGTATAGGTTGTGTTTCAGCTTGGTTATTGTTTGTAGTATCTTTCTCACTATCATTTGGTATATTTAAGTTCTCGAATTGATGAGTGAGATCAACTATTTTAGGATTTCCTGATTTTGATTCTTCATGAAAAGAGACATGAATAGATTCCTCAACTTTACTAGAAATAGTATTGTAGACTCTAAATGCTTTGCTAGAGGTAGAATATCCAAAAAAGAATGCTTTATGTGATTTAGAATCAAACTTATCTCTATCTTCTTTGGTATTTAAGATATAGCATGTGGATCCAAAGGTATGAAAATAGTCAACTCTAGGTTTCTTAGAATGTATTATTTCATATGGTGTTTTCTTCAAATGGGAGTGAACAGTTACTCTATTTAACACATAGCATGCGGTGTTTACAGCTTCAGCCCAAAAGGTTTTAGGTGTGTTATATTCGAGCATCAAAGTTCTAGCCATTTCTTGTAGTGATCGATTTTTCCTTTCAACTATACCATTTTGTTGTGGAGTGCGTGGAGCAGAAAAATTGTGAGTGTACCCTTGAGATGTGCAAAATTCTTCAAATACATGATTTTCAAATTCTCCACCATGATCACTTCTAATGGTACATATTTTGTTTTGTAATAGATTTTCAATCTTGGAACAAAATTTTATAAAAACATGAATAGTGTCATCTTTGGTTGCAAGAAAATGTACCCATGTATATCTACTATAATCATCGATAATAACAAAACAATATCTTTTGCCACCAATAGATTGTGTCCTCATGGGTCCAAATAAATCCATATGAATTAATTCTAAGGATCTACTAGTGCTAAGTACATGTTTAGGTTTAAAAGAGGTTTTTGTTTGCTTTCCCAAAGTACATGGTTCACAATTTTCAACTTGATCAAAAGATAAAGTAGGCAAACCACGAACAAGATCATATTTCACTAGCTTTTTGATAACATGTGAACTAGCATGTCCTAACTTTTTATGCCATAGTTGTAAAGTATTTTCATTTTCAAGTAAGCATTTTCCTACTACAGATTTCATAGAGTTAGGTCTAAGAATATAAAGGTTTCCAACTCTTTTTCCTTTATAAACAACATTTGTAGTGTTTTCTATTAATAATTTGCAGCAGTTTTTGTTAAATAGAACATCATATCCACTGTCACATAATTGACTCACACTTATTAAATTATGATGCAAACCGTCAACGAGTAAAACATTCTTGATTTCAAGGTTTGTACCAATATTACCTATTCCAACGATTTTACCTTTACCATTGTCTCCAAAGGTGACTGTTCCACTCTTCTTTTCTTCAAAAGTTTGAAATGCATCCTTGTTTCCGGTCATGTGTTTGGAACATCCACTTTCGACCACCCAATCTTGCATTAAAATGTAGGTTTTGGTACCCATGTGATGGTCCGGTATGGTTAGAAGCATTTAAGTACAGACTGAATAAAAAATTCTGATTCAGAACTTCAGTCAGTCGACAACTGTTTGACCGACTTCTCTCTCGGTCGACCAATCATAGATCGAGAAAGTTGATGTATTGCAAATTAAGAACTGAAGAAAAACAGAAGTTCTGCTCGGTCGACCAATTTTCGACCGAAATGGTTGCTGTTTTATTTCTGTAGATTTTAATTTGTTACAGGCATCTGGTCGGTCGACAAAAGTTCGACCGATTATATTTTCGGTCGACAATACTTCGACCGACTAAGTTTCTATTTTCAGTACAACAGTTCAGAAAATTACCATAATGCATGAAACCTTTTATTAATTTGAGATAAGACAATATAATATGCAGAATTGAGCATTTGATCATATCTCAACTGAATTGTATTTGACTCTACTAAGTTTGGAGTTTTGGAACCCAAACTAAGTCGAAATCCTTGGTCTTATAAGGGCATGAAAATGAATAATGTCCAAGACGTAGACAAAAATGACAAGTAATAGAATCAACTTCATTTCTCTTTCTAGGAATTGTGTTCTTAGGTACAAACATAGTCTGAGTCTTGGATGCTTTAGTTCTTTTAGGTTGATTTTTCTTTGGAGCATATCCCAAACCTCTTCTTCCATTGAAACTGGAGGAAATTTTCAGAATGTTATTAAGGATCTCTTTTCCTCTTAAGTCATTTAGGTTTCTTTGTAGCTTTGCAATGTCATCCATCTTTTTGTGTAAATCTTTTCTTGTTTGATCTAAATCAGATAATAGGGAGTCTCTTTCTTTTACAACATTGTCATAGTCTAGATGGTTACATAGAATTGGTTGGGTCTGAAAATCATTTAGTTTGGCTAACAATTCAGTCTTTTCTTGAGAGAGAAGATCAACATTTGTTTCTAGAGTAAGTAACTTTCTAGTGCAGTCATTTAAAGATGTTTTTAAAGACAGATTCTCAAGATCAATGTTGTTCTTTTCAGAAGAGAGATCATTTAATATAGCATATAACTCATCATTTGTTTTGGTAACCTTCTTTAGTTTCTTCTTGCAATCAACATACTTATCATGAGTTTCTTGCAGACTAGCAATTAACTCTTCTTTAGGAAGATCAAGAAGTCTTACCTCTTGAGAGTCCTCATCATCTTCTCTTGCCATTAGACATTCCACCTTTTCTTCTCCACTTTCACTCTTACTTGACTCGTCCCATGCAACTTTATAAGCTTTTTCTCCCTTCTTCTTATGTGAGCTTTTCTTTCCTTTCTTTGCTTTAGGGCATTCATTTTTGAGATGTCCTTTCTTTCCATACTCAAAGCACCTAGGAGGAGAAGAAGAACTAGAAATTTTGTTAGATTTAAATCTTTTATATTTCTTACCATTGACAATCAAGGCTTCTTCTCCTTCTTCTTCACTTGACTCCTCACTTTCTGGTGTGATGATCTTTGAAGCTTTTAGAGCCACATCCTTCTTTTTTCCTTGTTGAAGTTCACGCTCTCTTCTTTCTTCCTCTTCTAGGGTTGCTTCATGAGCTTCTAGATTACCAATGAGTTGCTCCATTCTTAGTCGAGTGAGGTCATTAGCTTCTTCAATGGCTGTTACCTTGGGCTTGTATTTAGGAGGAAGTGATCTAAGGATCTTTGACACCTGATCTTCTTCAAGAACAACTTTTCCTAAGGCATTCAAACCATTTACAATAGCAGAGAATTTTGCATACATTTCACTAATAGTTTCATTCGGATCCATACGGAAGTGTTCAAACTTTTGTTTAAGCATGCTAATCTTAGAATTCTTAACTTGAACAGTCCCTTCATAAGTTATGGAAAGTCTATGCCAAATCTCATAGGCTGTATCACAATTTGATATCCTATTAAATTCTCCTACTAAAATTGAACAATATAAAATACTTACAGCCTTTGCATTCATTTGAGCCGATTTTACCGTATTAGTGTCCCATGCTGCATATTCCACTTGAGGAAGCTCATAAGGGGTAGACACCATTCTCCATATATCCCAGTTAATGCCTTGGAAGTAAAATTGCATCCTTCTCTTCCAGTAGGTGTAGTTTGTTCCATCAAACATAGGAGGCCTAGCCACAAGTGTTCCTTCAAGGTTGAGGTTGTTGAGTACCCCGTCACCCATTCTTCAAGACTTGGTTAGGGTTCCTTGAAGCCTGCTCTGATACCAATTGAAAAACCACTAGAGGGGGGTGAATAGGGTTTTAAAATAATTTATCAATAATTTAACTCAAACAACCACAAATGAGAAACCAAGAAGGAGACAAAGGGTTTAGAGTGGTTCCAACCTTAGCAAATACTAAGGTTGTCAGTCCACTACCCGATTGCTTACCCAACTGGGATTTTGAAAGTATCAATTTTATTACCTTCACAAGGAATTACACAAAATACAATACTTTCTTACACCCCTTGAACAGCCTTCACTTGAATTAGATGCTCCAACCCGAGGTATCCTTCTTTAAGTAACTCCAAGCTCCCCCTTGAAGTAGCCTTCCTCTTTAGAAGTAACCTCCCGTTGCACCAGCCTTCTTGAAGTAGCTCAAGGTCCCCTTCTTCACCAAGAAGATCTCCAACCTCTCCAATCCGCAGCCTCCAACCTAGGAGTAGCAAGGAGAGTACAAACAATAATAGTGAACAAGAAAGGAAAATGGAAATTACAACTTATCCTTTGAAGCACAAGGCTTGATTTGCCTAGATCAAGCGTGTAGATCTCCTAACCAATGTGTATGGAATTGTGATTGCTGTGGATAGGAGATGCTAGCCTATAGGACACGAAATTTGAGCTGAGAGAAGAAATAGCCAATTGCCAATATGCTCAATTGCTCACAAATAGGTTGCTCAATGTAAGTGTATGCTCAAAGATTGCTCAAGTGTAAAAACAAGTGAGTTTAGGTGTCCTAAGGCATGTCCTATTTATAAGAATGTCCTACAAGTGCTTAAGGACGTTCTAGACACGTTCTAGGGGTTTCTAAGTGCTTAACTAGCCGTTAGGTACATGTTTGTTGCTTTAACAACGACTAGTTAACTAATTCTGCAGTTGCTGTCAGAGTCCATCTCGGTCGAGCAATTGTCGACCGAGATGCCTACTCGGTCGAGGTTTTGTCGACCGACAGGCTCTCTGGATCAAGTATTTGCAACGTTCATCTCCAACTGCCATCTACCTTGTCAGTTGTGTCTAACGGCTACTTGGGTCTTTCTCGGTCGAGGAGTTTGTCGACCGAGAGTGTCTCGATCGAGGATTTTGTCGACCGAGATTGACCCTGTTTCAATGTTTCAAATAAAGACATTAAGTGTGTGTATGAGTGTGCATATATGACACTATTGAAGGAGATGACCTATCTAAGTTTGGTGTTTAGCTAGGGAAAATCTAACACTTGATTTACATGAAGTCTAAGTACTTTGTACATTATATGTTTGTACAAGTTTTTTACAAATTGATTACATTTCATGAAAATACAAACATTAAGCATATAGATTTCCCGGATGCTTTGTCATCCACCTTATTCCTGCAACACTCAAGTAGAACGTTAGATCATTAAGAATGAAATGTTTGTCATTATCAAAACAAAAGGGATTTACAGATGTCCATTTAGCCAACAAGACCATTATCCTCATATCGGGTATCGAGGTATATTAGAGTCTCATACCATGTACAAGAGTACACCATATCGGGCATACCATTATGGCTTTACCATATATCATTCAAGATAATATAAGATAATATTATATTGTTTTCCTACCTTAGGTTGTCATATCAGTTTTCCATCTCAAACTTCCATATCACTTTTCTATCTTGGATTCCTATATCGGTTTCCTTCTTGGGTTATTATATCAGATTTCATCTTGGGTTTACCATATTGTGTCCCAACATTGGGTTTCCATATCGTGTTCTCCTATTGGATATCATATCATGTTTCCATAATTGATAAAAAGCATGAACTCAAAACCTTTTTAAACTTTCAAGGTTCAGATCTTGTATTATAAAAACTTGATAAGATGAATACTAAATTTCTCTTCAACCCATCATAAAGTAATGGGGTATATCGGGTTTCAAAGGAAATGGGTTTCAAAATATATCAGATTTCTATCTCATCATCTAGGGTTTTTCCCATATCGTGCAAAGGTATTATTTTACCCTTGTATCATGTATAAAATATGGATAGATATTTTTCCATATCTCCTCCCATAGGACCTGTCTTATAAAATATGACCTACCTTCATATCGGGTAAACCTCCATATCGGATTCCATATCGGTTTTCAAGAGTATTCAACTCATATCGGGTTTTTCAATGATGATGTCATCATCATCAACCTCAAGATCCTTGTATTAGTATTCTAAACCATGGACAATAGTCCTAGTTACTTATTAGAACTCATGGATATATCAATTGATCAAAGAAAATCAAAATTTGAAAGAAATCAACAAGTGGAACAATATTGAAAAATAGATAATAATATAGATGGGTTCAAGTTATATAACCCACCTCTAATGTATCTTCCAAGCTTCAAACTTCAACTCCTCACGTTCCAAGGTTGAAGATTAACCTCTCCAAGATCCAAGACTTGAAATCCTTGCTTTTACACGATATCTCCTCTCTCAATGGCCGATATCACCTTTGCTAGGTTGTTATGACCTACTTGGCCGATATCTTTTATCCTTGGCCGATATCAAGCTCCACCACTTAACTCTCCTCACTAATGCATGATACAAGAGTGGCATGCATGATATCTAGGTGAAGGTTACTAACAAGATTCGAAAATCTTACTAACAAGTGAAGGGCAAGGTATTTATACTTGAGGTTTATGAAAAAGAGTGTAAGAGGTGTCAGTAGCTTAAGCTACATCATGCCACCTTGACATGCATGGTCAACACATACATTTGCATGCATCCCGTTATTATCTTGCCATGCAAAAACAAAAACTCAAGGATAATGTAAAAGATAAAGATTGACTCTTTTAGTTATCTTCTAAGGCAAGTTTTCTTCCATTAACTATATTATTATATTCAATTCCATCTTTTCCAAGACAAGTTGCAAGCTGATTCATATCTCTTCTTTGAAGTGTCTTTCCCATCATGGGCAAAGATAAAACTCAACAAAACCAATAAGAAACTCTTCGTATGGCTCTATGGCCAATAGGGACTTCCACTCTAAGTCCCCAACTCGATATAACTCATATGTATAGCTTCCAACTTTTATATTTTATTGGTCTTTTCATTATGAAAAGTGATAACACTTTAAGATGATTCAAACATATTGTCTCCTTCTTTCTCTCTCCTCTAGATAATACTAGGTAAGAGTAAAAACAATCGAGAGGTGGTAATTTGCACATCAACCCAACATTTTGTATATATTGCAATTTGTACCACAATTGATGCACCAAGTACTTAGCATTACAAGTTCTCACTTAGAATTTAGGCTTTGCACAAGCCACCACTTAGCATCATATTCTCTTTCATGTTATTAAAACACTTAGAATACACTCAACATGTAACATTTACACTGTAACCCTCATCTTGGATAAATTGCAATTTTCACTTAGATTATCATATAATGCACACATAGTTTGCATATAAGCTCAAATTTGAAAACAAACTTCACAAGGCCTTAATTACTTTTCAAAAGATAAGAACAAGTTTGTAAGTAACTTACTTAAGCAAAACATCTAGGGTTAGGCCATAACCCAGGTCAGGGGTGTTACATTCCATGTTGTTCCATAGATAGCTTTTGAGTTGTCTATTGCCTCATTTCCATTTAGGAATTTTCTCAGTTGGTTTTTCAAAAAATTTCACCTTGTCTTTAGACTCCAAGATTTCTTGAATAGAATTAAAATGGAGCATGTAAATATCTCCATTCAATTTTATTATCAAGAGAGCAACATTGTCATTATAGACAATGGTCTTAGGTGAATATTTTCTATCATCCTTTCCTTTAGATAGGATGTAAAAGTCACATTGGTAGGATAATAGTGTAGAAAGATATCAATGTAGTCGCACTGGTAGAAAAATTGTGAATATGAGAAATAACTAGTAAGAAGCATAATGAGAGATAAGAAGGTCATAAAGAAGCATGGCTATGCCAAAAAGAAGCATGGATGTAGGCACTATTACATAAATGAAGCATTATGGTAGGAAGAAGATAATATATCCCTAGAAATTATTGACACTTACCCATGTATTTAAGGAAAATACATTGGGAGGAAACAAAAAGGGAAGAATCCGAGATTTCTACAACCACGTTTTTAGAAACACAATCTATCATACCAAGATTGACATGCCACCAGTCAAATAAGTGGGTGATGGAGAAGGGGATGAGTACTAGTCAAATTCCCAGAGAGGTTGCTATGCCAGACAGTACCCAATCATGGGGACATGCCCAGATGCAACTCCAAAGGGGTCGGTAACCTACGACTCTCCTATTGAAGATCAATCAAATGGGAATAGATACTCGTAAGATCCAATGACAACAAAGAAAGTTTGTTGGAAATCACCAGCTGGCCAGAGGGCCGCAATAATGGCTGACCCGAGAAACCATCCCATAGACTACAGTAGTGTGGCGATGCACTAACATGTGATTGACATCCGTTCAACTAGTGGAAGTGATGACTACATGTCACATGTGTTTTGGGTGGTTGAGTGTCGCATGCGGAAAGTGTTTGGCGGACAATAGGTGGGGGTACTTTTAGAAAATCATGGAAATAGATTAGGCAGCAAAAACAAAACTTTAATATTCAATTCCCTAATCAACAAGATCTCATCAATGCCTATGAGATGGAAAAGAGGGTTGCAAGAGATATACCTGGTCTTGGATTAAGTCTGGTAACAATTCTTGATGTAGTAGTGTGCTTCTTATCCAAGAAGCAATGTGCTTCTTCTTTAAGAACAACTTGAACAGTCATCGCCAACATCCTCTTGGTTCCACACCACATACGACAGTTGACGATGTCCTCCAAATGACAGGCAACAACCTCTTGCCTCTAGAGTAGTCCACACAGACCACCGAGAACCTCATGTTGTTCTACTAGAGAGCTAACGGGAAGGGGTTGTCCCATCAAACGCCAATTTACTATGATTGATTCACTCTCCCACAATTGTCTCCTCCTTGTTGTCCCTCCCTATGATGGGTAGGACTTTCTTGGGTTCTCTTGGTTACCACAACTAGATAGGACAATAATTGTGATAACTTATTGTTGTGTCTGGGAAGCCCCCAATATGCCTCTATTTATAGGAGGGCCATGGTCAAGATTTCCAGTTGATCTGGGAGTCAAAAAGACTGAATTCACAAATTTTCTAAAAACTGCAAACAACGAACCAGTCAGTTCATGCATAAATTGGTCAGTTCATTCCACTAATAGGTTGGTTTGTGCTTATTTCCTGTTCTGAATCACATTGGTATTCAATGTATGATTAATACACAACATGACATCATCACTAATCCTTGATCCAATCACATTGACCATTTAACCGGGAGGTTCATCACATGAATTGATCGTCTCAATCCTTGAACTGGTTGGTTCACTTAGTGAATCGGTCAGTTCATGCCCTCATTCAACCATTGATTATCCAATGTTGTTTCCAATTGACCTGACACTCCAACCGATTGGTTCAACACTTGAATCGATCAATTTAGAGTCCAGTCAATCAATTTTGAACCTCAGTTGTTTAATTGAATACCTAAACACTTTTCGTAATCAAGTTAAACAACATTCATGAATAAAATCCTATTACAAGTGTATCCTATGTTTGTGACCCTATAGGTCCCAAATTTATACCCCCTCATTGTCTATCATATTGTCGTATTGGCTACAACACAAACTAAACTAGTTCTAAAAATGGTAGATAGTAGAGAAGAATTCCAACTTCCCATCCAATTGATGGAAACTATCAAAATCCTAGATGATGACCCTTTTTGCTTGACGAGATATGTTCCAATACGTGACCCAATGACACAAATATCAAGATGGTATGCAAAAACACACCATGAGCCTAATTACTCAGGAACCTATCTATGTCCTCAAGATAAATCATTTTATTTCATAAGTAGCTGACAACTCGTAAACAATATTGGTTTTATTGAAGTGAGTTGTTGAGATGGGGCAATTAATTTGATGAGAAACTTTTATTTTTTAACAACTTAGTCAAAACCAATATCCTTTGTAGCACCTCTACAAAAATAATTCTAGTGATAACACACTTTTTGTTAAACCATCACCTAAATTGGTGGTTTTTAGGTACAATGCTAATACTTTCTCTTAGCAGTGTAGTTTAATAAGAAACAATAAAAGAAAGTAAAAGGTAATAACCTACCCAAAGTGCTCATAAATCTCAAACCAGACTGGGATTTAGTCTGAATTATGAAGTGAACCCTTTTCCTTTGAGTCAGCTGATGAGAAACATCTTGATGATGTTCATCTTTGGGTCACTACTTTGTTGTCCCTTCTAGTATTGGGACATGAACCTGTTGATGGTGATTTTCAACCATTTTTGTCCATTGTTAGATATGTTCCACTTATTTTTCTATGATATGATGTTGACATTGAATGTGTTTGTGACATTGATTGCAAAGCTTTGGTGGAACTCCTATGTTCATTGTTGAAAGGGAGACACCTTAGGACGTTTTTATTATGTTTGGCATTGTGCCACGATGAAAACATCTGAGAAGTGTGACTCGATCCTAAAGGTTAAACGGTTGAAGGGGCATTTCTTTGGGAATAACACATCTTATTCTCATGAGCGGTGGCAGCTAGTGTGTAACACCTGGGCCAACTGCCCAAGTCTCTAGCAAGGTTTCAGGAATGACGATTGGCCTCACAGACCACCACTAGCCTTAACTATGCACTTTAATATCACTCACGTGCAATCCAGGATTAACTTCCCGACTGATCACCCATCTAAGTACTACTCCAAGTGAGCACACTTAACTATGGAATTATTTAGTGACGGGACCCGAAAAAGGAGGTGTACCTTGGTGATATGGGTAGTCCAATTGTAACACCCGGGCCCAGTGCCCTAGGCTCTAGTAGAGTTTAGGGAATGACGACTATCCCCATAGACCACTACTAGCCTTAACTGCGCGCTTTAATCTCACTCATGTGTAAGCCAAGATCAACTTCCCGACTGATCACCCATCTAAGTACTACTCCAAGCTGAGCATACTTAACTATGGAGTTCTTTAGTAATGGGCTCCCGGAAAAGGAGGTGCACTTTGGTGATATGGGTAGTCCAATCATTCATTTTAAGATCATGTTATTCGAGGACTCAAATCCTGGGACGTTACAATCTCCCCCTCTTAGACTCTTGACGTCCTCATCAAGACTCAACTATGTGGCCTCATAACAGTTCCCCATTTCAGTGCAAACCCAACATGGCCCATGGATATCCAACTCCCGATCACAGAATACCAGCGCAAGGGTGGCTACCTCACCATGGACAACCCTTTCCAACATGCCTGGACCGCATGGCTCAAGACCGGCATGCCACATGCCCATGTGGGCCCCACCTACTAGAGGGGAATTGGCTCTGATACCATTTGTAACACTTGGGCCCAATACCCTAGGCTCTAGTAGAGTTTTAGAAATGATGATTGGCCCCATAGACCACCACTAGACTTAACTGTGCACTTTAATCTCACTCACGTGCAAGCCAGGATCAACTTCCCGACTGGTCACCCATCCTAGTACTACTCCAAGCTGAGCACACTTAACAATGGAGTTCTTTAGTAATGGGCTTCCGGAAAAGGAGGTGCACCTTGGTGATATCGGTAGTCCAATCATTCCTTTTAAGATCATGTTATCCGAGGCCTCAAATCCTGGGACATTACAATCTCCCCCACTTAGACTCTTGACGTCCTCATCAAGACTCAACTATGTGGCCTCCTAACATTTCCCCATTTCAATGCAAACCCAACATGGCCCATGGACACCCAGCTACCGATCACGGAATACCAGCGCAAGGGTGGCTACATCACCATGGACATCCCTTTCCAACATGCCTGGACCGCATGGATCAAGACCGGCATGCCACATGCCCATGTGGACCCCACCTACTGGAGGGGAATTTGCTCTGATACCATTTGTAACACCCGGGCCCAGTACCCTAGGCTCTAGTAGAGTTTCAGGAATGACGAATGGCCCCATAGACCACCACTAGCCTTAACTGCACGCTTTAATCTCACTCATGCGCAAGCCAAGATCAACTTCCCGACTGGTCACCCATCCTAGTACTACTCCAAGCTGAGCACGCTTAACTATGGAGTTCTTTAGTAATGAGATCCCAGAAAAGGAGGTGCACCTTGGTGATATGGGTAGTCCAATCATTCCTTTTAAGATTATGTTATCTGAGCCCTCAAATCCTGGGACGTTACAATGGTATCAGAGCCTACCTTACTTTCTAGGGATAGGAAGAGGAGTTCCTTAGACCCTGAGGAGGTATAGTGTCATGTTGTGAGGCCTCATACCTAGATGTTTGTCCTTGAGGAAGGCTCAACTAGGAGGTGTTGTGGAAGGATAATAGGACATGCATTATGTACCTCATACATGCTTGGTTCGTTGTTAGAATGTTGAGTATGCAGTTGGACATCTTTTCCTAGACCTATAAGTGGGGGAGTAGTAGTACCTGGTGTACCTAATGCTCATGATGAGATTTGAGTTTCTATAGATTCGAGCATGGCACCCCTCATGTTTAGAGGAAAGGGAAACCCCTCAGATTAAGGTGTATGTTTGATGAACCCCTACTCATAGGTTGGTGACATATGTATGTATGATGATGGTTCAATGTGAAGAAATAGAAACACGTATGACCTATCAGGGAGACCTAGCATGGTTTAGTAGGTGGTCTTCTTGTTAGCTATGCACCTTAGTAGCTTTCTAGGGCTAACCATGCTTGTGTTGATGTAAACCCTGGACATAGGGACGTTTGTGACCCTTGCTGCTATTAGGATATAGTATCCTCCCATCCTGGGAGAGGGATCCTTTTGTAGGGTATGTACCAGCTTTTGTTGGGTTTGAGATAACCTAAAGAGGTCTCGTAGGATCTTGAGAATCTATGTGGAGAGTATATAGTATGAGAATGAACCAACAGATCCATAGATAACCATCTCTAAGTGCATGTAGATGGGGCCTGACCAAGGTAGGTAGGTCGCCATGATCCCTATGAAAGGATGTAAGTCAGACCACGAATGCCAAGAGAGATGATGGAAACTTGGGTAAGGACCTAGAGGATATGACTACAGACCTAGAGGATATGACTAAGGATCGTGTGGTGACCCAAGTGTGTTTGAGACCAGTTCTCCATGAGAGAAAACCTGATATTGAAATGTTCATGATGTGGAGACATGTGATGCACGTTTCAAATTAGATTGGAAGGTGTACTGGCAATGTGGGATGCACTATCTCTACTCTTAGAATGGGAAGAATGTTGTGTTTGGACGGCCGCCAAATGCTTATTTCCTCTTGTTTTGGGAGTGAGAGATAGGACAATATGCATGCCATACACCAAGGATAAAGATGAAGTGAGTGGAAATGTTTCTATGATAATAGCATACCCTTGTGGAGTGTACGATATGTGGATGGTTTACCAACATCAAGAGAACTAAGGTAGTCATCTTATAAGGATGTTTTTATCATGAGCTGTATGGAATTTATGAGTTATATAAGTTTGAGTTTGATGAGCCCTAAGTTTTCTTGATGAAGATAGACCTAAAGTCCGAGATGAGATGATAAGTGGAATACATGGAGGTCTATGTCTTCACAGTTACCTAGCACATAAAGATGAAAGGTGGTAATGGATGCTCTTATTGAGACGCAGCTGCCTAGTTTAGCTAATCGAAAGGCTAGAAGAGGTGGCTAGGTGAACCCTAAGTTGTGAGATATGTTTGGCTAACACTTAGATGCAATGAGATACATTGATCGAGTTAGTGGTTGCTTGGTTAGCCAGCCAAGGGCTTGTTGTGATAGAAGGATGGTTGTAAAATCTCAGATGCACTTCCCTAGAAAAGAAGGTGATGAAACCCACGACTAGAGTGTTTTAGGGATTATGAGGAATCAACCTTGAGAAATCATGACATATAGTAGATCATGATTTTAAGTTCACCATACACCATGGTACTACTAAGATAGTATGTTGCAGTAGTACTTTGGATGACTAAGATGAAAAATGTAAAGAGTTGCATATGGCGTGTCTCCATGCATGCCAGGAGGTAATGGACGGACACTAGTAACCCAGTGAGTTGATACAAAGGATAAAGAGTCCCCGAGAGGGAATGGGAGTTGATCACTATGGATGTTGTGGTGAGTCTCCCTTGGACCGAGGAAGGTTAAGATGCAATATGGGTTATGGTAAGGTCGCCTTACCTAGATTATAGGTAAGAGAAAGAGAGAGTACTGTCAAGGGACAGATCCGGTTGAACTACATATAAGAGAGAGAGAGAGATGGTTCAACTACACCATAATGAGAGTTATAGGTCCTTGAGTGTGATCTAAAGGTTCACTTCCATGCGGTTGAAGTAGGTACATGAAGAACTCAATGTTAATACAGATTATCACCCCTATCTGATGGTTAGCATGATCCTGACTAGAGGGTCTAATGAGAGCATGTGTGCTCGTTCAGGGAGATATATGGGGACAATTCTCATCCTATGAAAGTTGTGATGATAGACACCATAGCCAGCATCAGAATGTAAGAAGCTCTGTAAGGGAGGTTGTGTCGGTCACCGCTTCATGAAGATGATGTCAGTGGAAAGACCTTATGAAGGTCAGAGAGACCACAGTGAGTACAGATGAAGTCGCTTTGATCATGCGATGGCTGAGAAAGCACAGGGGCGACATGAGTATTGAGTTGATGGGAAGCAGACTGACATGTAGTTCACTGTAGGAGAATATGTGATATGATGATCCGAACCCTCTGAGCTATAGATGAGAAAGTTGAGTCCCCAATACATGGGTTCATTCGAGATGGATTGCTGGAGATGCTTGTGTGTAGCCTTACCCCTCAAGATAATGTGATGTATGATGTGTCCACGAGTTCAATCTCGAGAACTATGTCAGATACCCGAGCCATGTGCTGAACCATGAACCTATTAAGATTTGAGAGAGAGGGGATGAAATGTCCTGATTCACCTGTGAGGGTATGAGATACAAAGGTGAGAGAGAACTCAGATGTAAGAATATAAGATGAGGAAGGTTCTT
Organism: Alisma plantago-aquatica; assembly: GCA_963693085.1. NCBI lineage: Eukaryota > Viridiplantae > Streptophyta > Magnoliopsida > Alismatales > Alismataceae > Alisma > Alisma plantago-aquatica. The sequence continues at coordinate 401,310,216 of OY856414.1, read as the reverse complement.
GGGAAGCACCATGGAGAGGGTAAAGCCACATGGGATCCATGATGGACATGAGGATGCCTTATCCTTCTTGTTTGTATGTTTGATGGAATTTTGAGGGAAAAATTCCTATAAGAGGGGAAGGATGTTACAACCTCAATTTTGCATATGTTTTCATAATTGAAATGTAACCATTTTATGAATATGGACCTAATTGAAAAGGTTGTATGCTTTGCTTCAAAGAAGGGATTTCTTTGCAAATCTCCCTTTTGATAGGAATTTCGTGGTTCCTATTACAATATTAATCCAATAATGGATATAAAAGATAATAAAAGAAGAAAAGTCCAAATAATGGAGAAAGATACAAGATAATGGATATTAAGCAAAATATTTGGAAATCTCTAGAAAGTGACATTAATGGCCACAATTGAATAAATTTCATTTACATATGACTTTAGTGGAAGAAATAGGAAAAGAAGAAAAAGGAAATTAAAGATAAAGAGAAATACTTGAAAATAAATCTTTTAGTTTAGAAGATAATGAGAAATAATGGATGTAGGTGCTTCTAGAAGGATAATGAGCATCCTTCAAAAAGGATTTCGAAATATTAGTATTTCTTGGGGTCCAAGGAGTCCCCAATTGATAAGAAGAAAGAGAAAATACAAATAATACAAAAATATGAGGATAATGTGCTACATAATTAATGAATTTTTGGTATTATCAAAAGCGGTAATTTCTACTATAAGGAAGTATATTTTCGTGGCCAATGTATTAAAAGCCAAGCATAAAGATGATAAGAGAGATGATTTTTGAATTCCTAATATCTAAAGAATAAAGATTATCAAGGAGATAATTAAGAGAGAGAGAATACTTCTTAATTAAGAAAAGTTGGTTTCCTATTAGGAAAAGACTTCATTTTCTTCATGGGAAAGCATGTTAAGGCATTGCTACCCTCCTCTATATAAGGGGCAGAACCCTTGGCCCAAGTCTAAGAGGATCCCATGCATCCTTCTCTCTCCTTCTTCTTATTTTCTCTCAAAACCCTAACCAAGAGGGTATATTGCAATATCAGGGGCAACAAGTAGCTGTGATGGGATCTAGATAGAGGCATGAAGCTCCCACGACAACCTAGGATGATCGGCTATCATCCCCACGCTCTCGACATCATGCAGCCACCTACAGCAGACCTGCACGACCAACCAAACACCGCAGGCCTTCGTTCTTGAAACCAGCCACCTCGGTCATAGCTGGGGACTTCTGTAGGTACGACCGAGGGTGGCAGAAGTAAAGGGACCCTCACCAGTGCCCTTTGGGTCCATGGAAGGGGAGGAGGAGACCCCCATGAGCTGTTGCCATAGGCAACGTTAGGTCTTCATGATGAGAGGGAAGACCGTGTAGCTTTTGATAGATCTACCCCTCCGTGTTGTATAGAACCAAGGCACTGCACATGGGTATAAGAGTAAATGAATTATATTCTCGGCCGGCTACATGGTGCATGGGAAAGGCTGACGTGGCAGCCTCCCATTGGTCCAAGTAAGTGAGTTTTGTAAAAATTGTATCTAATTAATGGTAGCTCGGATGGATACATATAATATATGAATTTTTTCTCAAAAAATGTGAGGAATCCAGTAAAAATAGATTTAGATCCTAATTCGTTGTGCAATTTGAAAAGTAGTTGTTGTTACCAACTTTAATGCATTAATGCTTAAGAAACTCTAATCTATGATGATTAATAATTTGGGAAGGGTTATATGGATGTTTAGAGTTGATATTAACCTATTTATTATAAAAGGACACATTAGATCCAAAAGGATAATGATTATGCATAGTTTAATTAATTTAAGGTTCCATATACACAAATATGCTTTAATGGACCTTGAAACCCTAATTGAGCACATATTGGTTGAGTTCATGTTACTTAATTATTGAAATTGAGTATTTGCAACCTATTGGATAGTTAATAATGAATTTGAACCTGATCTAGATGTTTCTTGCATGATTTAGGGTTTTATACCAAATAAGAATGATTAAGCACTTAGAAACCCTAATTTAGAGTAAAAGAGAAAAAGATCACTTTTAATTTGATATATGTGATAATTTTATGTTGGAAGATGATCCTAATCCTGTTGAATGAAATATGTTAGAATCATTAGGGTTCAAGATGTTGGATCAATGGTCTCTAGAAGGGGGGGGTTGAATAGAGCTTCACAAACTTCAAAAAAATGATTAGACCACCAAATTATATTAAGTGCAGAACTTAAACCAAAATAGCAATTTGATGTCCTAAAACTAGCATACAAAGCAGGGATAAGAGACAAGGAATAGCATGCACTTGAACAGGTGGTTTAGAGTGGTTCCATGTCCTAAACTTAGGAGCAATGTCAGTCCACTACCTAGAGTTGGTTAGGCTCTAGGATTTGTAACTTGGTTCTCTTATATATATCACACAATAATATTACAAGCTACAACAACCAACCATCCAAGGACTTATAAATCAAGCCAAGATCTTCTACCTCACCAAGGACTTACCCACCAAGCAAGTAGTCTTTAGCCTTCTTCAAAGGACTTACCCACTCTTGCTCTAGTCTTCGGCCTTGCAGGAATTACCCATCTTGCTTGAGCTTTGCCTTGCACCTCTCCTTCTCTTGGAGAGCTTTAGCACCTTCCTCCTTCACTCGGAGGCCTGGAGCAGCTAGCCTTCTTCTCCTTCACTCGGGGAAGAACAGCAATCTTCTTCTCTTTCACTCGGAGAAGAATCTTCAAGCAATCTTCATAGGGAATGGAGATGGGGGAAGAGGAAAGGAGAGCTTTACAACATTACAAATGATAGCTCTCATACATGGGGACCTAACTCACTCATACTCATGATTTTGCTTTGAAGGTAGAGAGAGAAAGGGGCTCAAGGGATTAGAAACCACTCAACTAAGGCTAGGACCAAGCATATGTGAATGAGCAACCTTGGAATGAAGTCCAAGAGGTCCTATTTATAGTTGAAGGTGTCCCTTTGAGGTTGGGAGAGATAAGGGGCACAAATTAGCCGTTTTACAACTTGCAACGGATCTATTTTGAGTTCCACCTACTCCTCCAACGGTTGGAATTGCTTTTTCTGCATTCCAGTACAGTCTGATCGGCCGAGTTTCAATAAAGGCAACTCGGCCGAACCACTAAAAGACAAGGCTGAAAGCTAGACTGTCGGCCGAGTTCCTTTGGAGAAACTCGGCCGATCGGTCAACTTTCAACTTGGACCGATCAGTGCATCGGCCGAGTTTCCTAGCTTAGAAACTTGACCGAACAGGAATCAGCTGAGTTTGTAACTCGGCCGATTGCAACAAAAATTCCAGAATATATGGATCGGCCGAGTTTGGAATTCGGCCGACAAAATCCCTGTTATGGGTATTTTGGAATTTTCGTAAAACTGTACAAATGATGGATTTTTGAGTCCCAATAATTTTATCCATCTTAGTTACAATGCAAAACATGAGTATAAGTGATTACATCAATTGTTCTAAGCCAATAAGGGCTATTTCCCAAAACAGTTAAAAGTCACATGTTTTGCATGTGCTGGATGAGTAGCTTTTGAGTTGAATGTGATTCTTTTCTTGTACCTAATATCTGAAACAATCTCAAATAGATTTGTTAGATACATATGAATGGAATGGTTAAGTCATTATCAAAATATGGGCAATGTGTGACACCTAGGTCAACATTCTCCCCCTTTTTGACAATGACAAACCATTCCTCAACATATTGAAAAGAATGTGAAAATTATACCTTTTCTTTGGGAATTGCAAGGGGATGCAAAAATGATCAATTTGAAGTGCTCCCCCTCAATTCATGCTTACTCATGCCTGCATGGTTAGTTAAAAAAACAAGCAACCAAAGCACATATGTATACTATATGATTCTAAGCAAGTCTAGATGCATTTCTGTTAATAGACAAGAAAAGAACCATACAAGCAATAGATTCAATATGATTGAGCTTTTTTTCTCCCCCTTTGTCATCTCAAAAAGGCAGGGGGGAGGTAGAAGAGCATAAAAGCAAGGTCTTCTCCATAGAAAAACAAAAACACTCAATCGATCACAGTAAGCTCACAGAGACAGAGGAAAACCAAGATAAACAACTAAAGCATGCCATAATCAAAATATGGAAAACACTAAAAGATAAACCATACAAAGCGTTCCCATAAAACATAAAACAAGACTACACGGAAAGCATAGAGCAGAAATAGTACAACTCAGATGATGTGCCTAATTTATATAGTGCAAACATAGTCCAAAGAGATACAACATGGTCATCTAAGACTAAAACTAGATACATCATCCCACTAAGCTAACTACTCTATGTCTATGTCATCAACAGCAGCATCGATATCCTCATCTGGCCGGTAGTCCTCATCTCCGTCGTCAGAAGGAGGAGCAACATCCTGTGTAGCCTCGTCATCATGATCAGCATCGTTGTCATCATCCTCGTCATCAGCATCAGTCACAGTAGCCTCATTGTCTTCATCAGCATCAGTCTCAACATCCTCCTGGTCAGGCATATCCTCATCTGGAGGACCAGAAGCTCGCCCGGGCCACCTAGCACTCTGCTCGGACCAAGACATGCCTAGAGCATGTAACTCATAGGCAACCTCAAGGGGAGGAGAAGAAGAGGTATACTGGGCCAGAATCTCAGACAGACGACCACCAGGAAGCACCAGAACCGGGGAAAGGTGTCCACCTGCAGAGGGCTCAGCGGAAGCAGAAAAGGGTGGAGCAGGGTAAAACTGACTATACGCATAGGAAGCGTAGTCACCACCGGGATATGGCTGGTAGGTGGGATAAGGCTGAGGGCAAGATATATGCATGGAGGACATGATATGGCAAAGGTCCTGATGAAGGTGTTGCTGGACCTGCATGTTGTACTCTTGCTGGTGCATGAGATACCCCATAAGGGCCTCATTTGAAACATGAAAGTCAGCAAAGGCAGGCTGAGGTGGAGGCTGAAAGGAAGGCTCAGGTGGAGGGGGTGCGGCTGAGGAAGGTGGAGGTGCAGCTGAGGATGGTGGAGGTGCCTGAGAGGAAGATGATGCACCGGGGGTAGGAACACTCTTCAGGAGAGTGGTCTCACTGATATCAACACCTTTGCGATCAGGTCGGTAGAGGAGATCGGCAAAAAGGGATTTACCAGTGGCATGTTGGAAAAGACCACAAATGAGGGCAGGATAGGGAAGATGAGTGCCCTTTGTGTTCTTTCCAGAGTCAAAGCATGTCATGTGATGGAGGATATAACGTGCCCATTTGACTCCTTGATGCTTCAGCAAAAGATACATCATAACAGCCGTATTCTCAGCAATGTCCGTCTGATTTTTCTTAGGATGGACATTGCAGCTCAAGATAAAGGCCAGGATGCGGTGAGGAGCAGAAAGAGCAGAGGAAGGCAGAGTACCCCTTTTTGTGTAGGGAAAGTTGGGTCGCTTGAGAAATTTATGGATATCAGTCAAGTCAACCTCAATTTTCTTATACAAGTCATCAGGGTAGAGAAGATCAAGATATTGAGGATAGTCAGCGATCCATGATGCCGTACCGACATTACCATGAAGATAAAGATTGAAAGAACGCTCGGTGATATGGAAAGGTTGACCGGCAATCATGGACGTCAACACAATAGAAGTGTCCACAGATGGGACCAAAGTGTCATAGTTCCAACGCAGATTGGCGTAGAACTCTCGGACAACTTTGGAACTAGATTTCAAATTGTGGAAGCGAACATCTTCTATGCAAAACGGATCAAGGTGATGAGTTCGAAGGATTTGACAAGCTTCATAAAGGTCAGGGTGAAAGTTGTTAGGTTGATGGAGAGCTTGAAATGAAAAACGAGTGCGAGGGAGGAGCTCTTGATATCTAGTAATAGCAGCTTGATCAACAAAAGAGAGATTTTCGAACACAATATACCTTGGAGCAAGAGGGGTTGCCTAAGCAGGGGAAGGGACAGCTCTCTTCCGTCATTGGGACCTCATGGAGACGAGATGGAGGAAAGAGAGCTGAGCTCGTGGAGAAACTAGGCAGACGTAGCCCCGAGAACAGCAAGAATGAAGAAGCAAGGTCGATCGGAGGTAGAAACAGCTGGAACGAGGTGAGAAAGGGCCAGGGTTAGAGAGGGGCGGGTGCTAGAGCTAGAGTTCGGTCAACTTTTCTCTAGTTGAGAGGGAGAAAGTCGGCCGATTCCTATATATATAAAACTAGTCTGCCGCCGATCGGTCGAGTTTGGGAAATGGAAACTCGGCCGATCGAGCGCACAGGCACCCTGAAGCCCAACCGATCGGTCGAGTTTGAAACTCGGCCGACCAAAACCCTGAAGAAGGAAAAGCTAAAAATCTAGCCCTAATCTCAAATGACCTAATGCAAAAATTCTTTTTGGTCTAGTTTGTATATTAAGGATATGTAGGCACATTCCCATCATCATAGGGTACTATTTGTCGATTAAAACCCGATTTGCGAGAAAAAGCCCGAAAAAGAGACAGAACTAGAAGAAATTTTAGCTAAAACAAGCATCTTGAGCAATCAAAGCATTTAAAGCAAGAGCAACAGATATAAGATGTAACCAACTAATTAGAGAGCAATTCAATATCATCAAGAGAAATTATGAGCAATTTTGATCTAATAAAATTAAATTGTTCTCTAGCAAGTGGTTTAGTGAAAATATCGGCCAACTGATTTTCCGTATCCACATGTGTGATATAAATATCCTTTTTGACAATGTGGTCACGGAGAAAATGATGGCGAACTTCTATGTGTTTAGCTCTACTATGCAATATTGGATTGTAAGAAAGATTGATTGCACTAGTATTATCACAGTAAATAGGAGAAGCATCAAAATGAATGTTGAAGTCTTGGAGCATTTGCTTCATCCATAGGACCTGGGCACAACAACTTCCGGCTGCAATGTACTCAGCTTCGGTAGTTGATAATGCCACTGTGCTCTATTTCTTGGAGAACCAAGACACCAAGCATGGTCCCAAGAGGAAGCAAGTGCCACTTGTGCACTTTCTATCAATCAAGCAACCTGCATAGTCAGCATCACTATATGCCACAAGAGTAAAGTCCCTTGACTTAGGGTACCATAGTCCAAAATTTGGAGTTTTGGCTAAGTACCTCAAAATCCTCTTGACAGCAATAAGATGTGATTTCCTAGGGCTTGATTGAAAGCGAGCACACAAGCCAACACTAAACATTATATCAGGTCTAGAGGCAGTTAAATAAAGTAAACTTCCGATCATACCTCTATAGAGCTTCTCATCTACCTTTTCACCTTCTTCATCCTTGTCGAGTTTTGTGGTGTTTGACATTGGTGTATCCATCGGCTTCATGTTCTCCATCCCAAAGCGTTTGAGTAGTTCAGTTGTGTATTTGCCTTGGTTGATGAAGTTTCCTTCCTTTGTTTGTTTGATTTGAAAGCTGAGGAAGAAGGTCAGCTCACCCATCATGCTCATTTCAAATTCACTCTGCATAAGAGAGCTAAACTCCTTGCAAAGATCAAGGTCAGTTCCGCCAAATATAATATCATCAACATATATTTGAATTATGAGAAAATGGGTAGAAGTGTGTTTTAGAAATAAAGTACAATCAACTTTTCCCATGATATACCCGTTATCTAACAAAAAGTTCTTTAGTTTCTCATACCAAGCTCGAGGTGCTTGTTTGAGTCCGTAGAGAGCTTTTTGCAAGAAATATACATGATTGGGTAACTTATCATTTTCAAAGCCTGGAGGTTGAGCAACATATACTTCCTCCTCGATTGTTCCATTTAAAAACGCACTTTTAACATCCATTTGATAAAGCAAGAAATTTTTATAACTAGCAAAAGCAAGTAGCATACGGATAGATTCTAATCTAGCAACAGGAGCATAGGTTTCATCAAAATCAATACCTTCTTGTTGATTGTAACCTTGTGCTACTAACCTTGCTTTGTTCCTTACCACTTTTCCTTGCTCATCAAGCTTGTTGCGGTAGACCCATTTGGTGCCAATGATCTTTCTATCATTTGGTCTTGGCACTAAGGTCCACACACGGTTCTTCTCAAATTGCTCAAGCTCTTCTTGCATGGCAAGGATCCACTCATCATCACCAAGGGCCTCTTTGATGTTCTTTGGCTCTAGTTGGGAGATGAAGGCACTATCTGCTTGTTCTATTTTGTGAGCAGCTCGTGTCCTCACTCTCTCAAACAGATTGCCAATGATCAACTCCTTGGGGTGATTCTTTGCAAAGCGGGGAGTGGGATCCTTCTTTTCTTCTTCTTTTTCTTCTTCTTCAACCTGCTTACCTTTGTCTTTGATGTTGATCTCTTTTAAGATAGGAATGATTTCATCTGCAACATCATCATCACCAATATGCTTGCTACTAACAGGGTTAGTTTCAATAAATTTAACATTTATAGATTCTTCAATTTTAGATAGTTCAATGTTAAATACTCTAAATGCCCTGCTAGTAGTGCTATAGCCTAGGAAGAAAGACTTGTATGATTTCGGATCAAACTTGTCGAGAGAATCCTTGGTGTTTAAAACAAAACAAGGACATCCAAAAACATGAAAGAAATCAATAGACGGCTTCCTACCACGCCATAGTTCATAGGGGGTTTTCTTAAAAGTCGGATGTGTGAAAACTCGGTTTTGCACAAAACATGACGTACTAACGGCTTCAGCCCAAAACTTCTTAGGAGTATCAAACTCAAGAAGCATGGTCCTAGCCATCTCTTGTAGCGATCTATTCGTCCTCTCAACAACTCCATTTTGTTGAGGTGTGCGAGGAGAAGAGAAATTGTGCGAATAGCCTGATTTTTCACAAAAACGTTCAAAAAGATCATTTTCAAACTCTCCCCCATGATCACTACGGATAGAAACAACATGGCAAGAAGCTTCATTTTCAACTCATTTACAAAAGCTCGAGAAAACATCAAGTGTATCACTTTTAGAAACGAGAAAGAAAGTCCAAGTATATCTAGAAAAATCATCAACAATAATAAGACAATACTTGGAGCCGTGAAGTGTTTGTGTTCTCATTGGTCCGAAAAGATCAATATGAAGAAGCTCAAGAACTCTCTTGGTACTCATGACTCCTTTGGATTTGAAGGAGGATTTGGTTTGTTTCCCTTGTGTACAAGGTTGACATTCCTCATCCTTTTCAAAATCCAATTTAGGAAGTCCTCGAACCAAGTCCTTTTTGTTCAATTTCTTCATTTGATGCAAATTCACATGACCCAAACGACGATGCCAAAGCGAAAGATCATTTTTATCCACAACTAAGCATCTATTTAGTATGGGCTTAAGAGCATCGAGAACAATCACATAGAGATTACCATTTCTAGTTCCCTTATATATAACATTGTAGGACAGGGAATCTAGAAGCAAGCATTCTAAAGAAGTAAATAGCACAAGATAACCATTATCACATAATTGGCTAACACTAATTAAATTGTGATGTAGGCCATCAACAAGCAATACATTTTTAATGCACAATTCATTGCCTACATCACCCTCACCTATAACCTTACCCTTCTTGTTGTCCCCAAAGGTTATCGATCCTCCTTTCTTTTTCACAAATTTGTTGAAATGGCTGATTTCTCCAGTCATATGCTTAGAGCAGCCACTATCAACAATCCATTTTTTTTAACCTGCAAGAAAAGAGGATGTCGGAACCCAACTCAAACTTTGGGGTCCGGGGTTAGCTTGGGGACCCATTTCATCTTTGGGTTGGTCCCCTTGGGCTTGTAAGGACAATAGGTAGAATAATGATCATCACATTTGCAATGAATACATACCATGGGGTTTTTAGAGTCGGAAGACTCTCCATTGAAGATTGGAGGTTCCACACTCTTTTTCTTACCCTTCTTCTTCTTCTTACCTTTTGGAGTAGTCTCATTATATCCTAGACCACTAGTACCAACTTGTTTGGTAGAGTGCTCTAGAACATCATTTAGGGATTTCTTACCCGAAAGAAACCTTTGCAAAGTAGATCTTAATTTAGCATTATCATCACTAAGATTTATAACAGTAGTAGATAAACTAGCAAGATCTTCTCTAGTATAAAAAAGGTCGGCCTCAAGGCAGAGGGCTTTAGTAAGAAGAGAGTCTTTTTCTAGAGTTAAGCTAGCAACTTCATTTCTAGGCAAGATAGGTCTAGAGGATAAATCATTTGTTTGAGCAAGCAATTTAGCATTTTCAGATTGAAGAACAACAATTTCTCTTTGATAAGAGTAAACTTCATCTCTCCTAGCATCATCAATAAGCTTAAGTTCAACATTTTCAGTTTTTAGAACATCAATCTCATCTAGGCAATTTTGGTTCTCTATCTTAAGCTTTTCAATAGTTTTAAGATAAGTACCATTCTCAACCTCTACTCCATTATATTGAAGTTCAAGGTCAAGAAATTGCCCTTGCAAGGAATCTATGCTATCAAGATGTAATTTCTCATTTTTATCAAGAATATCAATCTTGGCATAAAGATCATCAACTATCTTTCCTAATCTTTTCCTTTTAGCTTTACATTTAGCAAAAGATGATTGACATTCATTAAGCATTTCAATGAGAGTTTCCTTAGATAACTCAAGTAAATTTTCATCACTTACCTTGCTTACCTCACTTACCTCAATTACTTCTTCACTAGTAGATGCCATGAGGGCAAGATGACATTCTCCATCCTCGGAGCTTGAGGAACTTGAAGTAGAAGACTCCTCCCATGCCGCATGAGCTGCATCTTTGGATCGTCTCTCCTTCTTGTCCTTCTTCTTGTACTTTGCTTCTCTTTTGTATTTGTCATCCTTCTTGTGGCTGCTCTTATGATAGCCCTTCTTGGCCTTTGGGCAGTCACTCTTGTAGTGGCCTTTTTGACCACACTCATAGCACCTAGGAGTTGAGGAGGAGGGCTTGCTCTTGAAGTGTCTTCCTTTTGAGTAGTTGGCTTCATGATCATTTCCACCTTCATCTTCACTTGAGGAAGGGCAGGGAGACTTCATGGAAAGTTGTTGTTTCCGGACCATTTCTTCAACTTGGGCTTTGAATGTTGTGTCCTTCATCTTCTTTGATTCCTTCTCTTCTCTTTTCTCCTCTTCCTCTTGCTTGTCGAGCCTAGGTTCATGTGCTTGGAGGTTACCAACCAGCTCCTCGATTGACAACTCGCTCAACTTGTAGACTTCTTCAATTGAAGTGACCTTTGGCTCCCATCTCTTTGGAAGAGATCTCAAGATCTTGGCATTGATTGTACCTCTATCCATGACACTCCCAAGGGTTGCAAGGCTGTTCAAGATGACATTTAATCTTGTGTACATATCCGCAACTCTTTCATTCTTCACCATCTTGAAGTTCTCAAGTAGACCGCCAAGCATGTAGACTTTGGCCTTCTTGACTTGCTCGGTCCCTTCATAGGTGACACACAACTTGTGCCAAATCTCATGCGCCGTGTCCCAAGAAGAGATGCGGTTGAACTCCGATGGTGTAAGGGCGGCATAGATGATGCTCACGGCTTTAGCACTGAGTTGAGCACGCTTCATCTCATCTTCCGTCCATGTGGTGATGTTCCCCTTTGGCTCTTCATACTTGAGATGGACTATCTTCCACATCTCGTAGCTCACCCCTTGGATGTAGAATTGCATCCTTCTCTTCCAATATAGGAAGTTTGTGCCGTCGAAGACCGGGGGTCTCATGGAGAAGCTTCCTTCAAGATTGAGTGACCCAAGAGCCGAATCGCCCATCTTCTCCTACTTGTTGAAGTAGCTTGGAGAAGACCTGCTCTGATACCACTTGTTGGATCAATGGGCTCTAGAAGGGGGGGGGGTTGAATAGAGCTTCACAAACTTCACAAAAATGATTAGACCACCAAATTATATTAAGTGCAGAACTTAAACCAAAACAGCAATTTGATGTCCTAAAACTAGCATACAAAGCAGGGATAAGAGACAAGGAATAGCATGCACTTGAACAGGTGGTTTAGAGTGGTTCCATGTCCTAAACTTAGGAGCAATGTCAGTCCACTACCTAGAGTTGGTTAGGCTCTAGGATTTGTAACTTGGTTCTCTTATATATATCACACAATAAGATTACAAGCTACAACAACCAACCATCCAAGGACTTATAAATCAAGCCAAGATCTTCTACCTCACCAAGGACTTACCCACCAAGCAAGTAGTCTTCAGCCTTCTTCAAAGGACTTACCCACTCTTGCTCTAGTCTTCGGCCTTGAAGGAATTACCCATCTTGCTTGAGCTTTGCCTTGCACCTCTCCTTCTCTTGGAGAGCTTTAGCACCTTCCTCCTTCACTCGGAGGCCTGGAGCAGCTAGCCTTCTTCTCCTTCACTCGGAGAAGAACAACAATCTTCTTCTCTTTCACTCGGAGAAGAATCTTCAAGCAATCTTCATAGGGAATGGAGATGGGGGAAGAGGAAAGGAGAGCTTTACAACATTACAAATGATAGATCTCATACATGGGGACCTAACTCACTCATACTCATGATTTTGCTTTGAAGGTAGAGAGAGAAAGGGGCTCAAGGGATTAGAAACCACTCAACTAAGGCTAGGACCAAGCATATGTGAATGAGCAACCTTGGAATGAAGTCCAAGAGGTCCTATTTATAGTTGAGGGTGTCCCTTTGAGGTTGGGAGAGATAAGGGGCACAAAATAGCCGTTTTACAACTTGCAATGGATCTATTTTGAGTTCCACCTACTCCTCCAACGGTTGGAATTGCTTTTTCTGCATTCCAGTACAGTCTGATCGGCCAAGTTTCAATAAAGGCAACTCGGCCGAACCACTAAAAGACAAGGCTGAAAGCTAGACTGTCGGCCGAGTTCCTTTGGAGAAACTCGGCCGATCGGTCGACTTTCAACTTGGACCGATCAGTGGATCGGCCGAGTTTCCTAGCTTAGAAACTCGACCGAACAGGAATCGGCTGAGTTTGTAACTCGGCCGATTGCAACAAAAATTCCAGAATATATGGATCGGCCGAGTTTGGAATTCGGCCGACAAAATCCCTATTATGGGTATTTTGGAATTTTCGTAAAACTGTACAAATGATGGATTTTTGAGTCCCAATAATTTTATCCATCTTAGTTACAATGCAAAACATGAGTATAAGTGATTACATCAATTGTTAAAAGCCAATAAGGGCTATTTCCCAAAACGGTTAAAAGTCACATGTTTTGCATGTGCTGGATGAGTAGCTTTTGAGTTGAATGTGATTCTTTTCTTGTACCTAATATCTGAAACAATCTCAAATAGATTTGTTAGATACATATGAATGGAATGGTTAAGTCATTATCAAAATATGGGCAATGTGCGACACCTAGGTCAACACAAGAGCAATTTTTCCTAACTAGGGTTTGTAGTGATAAAAGTACAAGAAAAACCCTAACTGCAATGGAAACCCTAAAAGTGGAATAGAAACCCTAGGAAGCAAGCTAGTTTTAATAGATCTTGATGACATGATTTATGATAGGAAATTATATGCATATTTTAGGATCTCTTTGTGTGCTTGATTTCTTATTGGATTTCTTACATTGATTGGATTATTTCTATCCCAAATCAGCCTAACATGTATGTGGTTATTTATGATTAACAACTTTAGTTTCATGGGGTTTTCTCAGATGATTGATCGAATTGAATGCAACCTATCTGCTTGGATGTTCATATATGCAAATTCATAAAGTTACTATGATAATCACAATTATGTTATAAGTGTGTATTCTCTCACCTACATGCCACCCTGATGGAAGTTGCAATTAGGTCAAGCCCAAGAGGGAAGACCAATGGGTACCATGAGAGGTGACCCCAGGCACCAAGCTCAGGATAGAGAAGGTGGCCTTATGATATTGCATGACTAATGGGAACCATGAGAGGTGACCCCAGGCACCAAGCTCATGATGGAGAAGGTGGCCTTAAGTCAATTGTAAAAGAGAAACCCTAAGGAGGGTATTCCAGGGTTAGGGCAAAAGCAATGGAGATTGACACACAGAAAATGTAAATTGGATTGTTAATTAACTTGATTGTGATATTTAGGTTGTTAGCAATATTTGTGAAATTTTATTTGTCCCCACATACCGACATATTCATTTATGCTGACCGACGTTTTGTTTGTCGGAGTTTTAGGTACAATATTGAAAAGGACAAATAGTAAAGTGGCACATTGTGGAAGTAAGAATTAAAGTGCAATGATGATTAGTTAGAATAGATTCTAGCTGTGAATAGAAGTTAAATATCCAAGTTTTTAAAAGGTATGAAAAGTTTTATTCCAGCCTTTCAGTATAGTTTGGTAGAATTATATAATTATTATTGATTATTTGTCGAACCTTTAATCCGATTAATTGGGATAACGACTCTGACCTCTTGGTCTCCCTTAATTGGCGGTTACTGGGAGACAAGGTCGTTACACCAATCGTTCCTTTTAAGATCATTTTATCTGAGGCCTCAAATCCTGGGACATTACAATCTCCCCCACTTGGACTCTTGAAGTCCTCGTCAATGCTCAATTATATGGCCTCATAATATTGCCCCATTTCAGTGTAGACCCGGAATGGTTCATGAACACCTAGCTCCCAATCACGGAATACCAACGCAAGGGTGGCTACATCACCTGTCTGGACCGCACGGCTCAAGACTGGCCTGCCACATGCCCATGTGAGCCCCACCTACTGGAGGGGTTTTGGCTCTGATACCATTTGTAACACTTGGGCCTACTGCCCAAGTCTCTAGTAAGGTTTCAGGAATGATGACTGGCCCCACAGACCACCACTAGCCTTAACTACATGCTTTAATATCACTCACGTGCAAGCCATGATTATTTTCTTTTGCATTCTTCTTTCCCTTGGCTTTTTCTTTGGCCTTATCCTTCTTAATCGATGCTTCCTCATTAGGTTCTTCCTCTGTTACAACATTCTTAGGTTGAAGTTCAATGTCAGAGTTACCTTCTTGAATAGTCTTTCTTTTCAGATTTTCTATGACCTTCCTGGAATGGAGGGTGGCCATTTTTTCACTTGTAGTGTTATATGGTATATTTCCCTATAGGTTATTAATCAGTTCTCACAACTATGCTAGTTGTTGATCAATTTGTTTTTGATGGGTGTGCATGTCAGCCATTATGCTTAAGACACTTGTGTTAGTGATGGCACTTTATGTTAATTGTTCATTCACTGTGTCTTGTCTTTTTGCCAACTCGAAAAGTTCAAACACCATGTCTGGTTGGTTGCTGCTTTTTTCTGATTCTGGTTTTGGTCTGACCTATTTGAACTTCTATTCTAAGTTTGGCCATGCCCTTGATCTTGATAGGTGATTTTGTTTTGTCGATAATTTGTATTACGGGTGAATGTAGTTGGTCCCCCGCCTGTCCCAAATCTAGGTGCTCCTTTAGATGATATGATTAACTAATGGGAATTGTCAACAACATCTTTGTTTTCATAATTGAAATCAGAGTGATCTGGTCTTTTGAAATTAACATAAGAAACATTTTTGGTATCTTCTTCGTCACTATCTTCATCATGTTGAGTATAGATACAGTTATCAAAACCATGGTCTCCTTCTCCATACCTAACATACTTCATGACTTTCTTATCCTTTCCTTTTCCCTTATTTCTAGTGTCGTTCAACTGCTTAACATATGAAGAGATCTTTTAAATTTGGTCAATTGTGGTTTCCAGTTCCTTCGACTTGGCATTTGTTCCTTCCAATGTTGCTTTCTTGGTTGTACCTCTATCGTACTCCAATCTAGCTTGTAGAGAAGCCATGTTATCAATTAATAACATACTTTCATTGGATTCCTGCCTAAGAAATCACTTCCTCCTACTGCATTCAATGAAGTTCTCTTAGCAGTGGTAAGACCATTGAAAAAAGTACTGACTAGAAATCCCTTATTGTAATTGTGGTGAGGGAATCCCTTTAATACTCTTAGAAATGCTCCCATGCCTCGTAAAAGTTCTCTCTAGGCTTTTGCATGAATGTAGTTACCTTGTGCATTTTCCTGACGATCTTCTCAACTAGGTAGAACTTGGTGACAAATGTGTCAGTCAAGGGTGCCCATCCATTAATGGTCTTGTTAGGTAGAGAAAAGTATGATGACAAGGATTTGTTCCTTAAAGAGAAGTTAAACCCTTTACACTATATCACCTCCTAGGGCACCCTTTTAATATTAATGGTGTCACAAATGTATTCAAAGGAGTCTGGGTGGTGTTAAGGGATTTAGCATGGAAATTTCTTCCAAAAGATTTGTTCTAAATCATGGCGATCACGGATGGTTTTAGTTCAAAATTTGGAGCATTGAATATAGGAATGTTGATTCGGCACCTCAATTCATTGTCGTGGGTAGGATCCAATTCATAGAGAGAAGGGCCTCCATTAACATCAGTATTATTATTGTTATAATTATCATTGTTGTTGTCATCCTTATTATTTCTCCCATTTCTCCTTGCTCTAGGGTGACACTCTTATTCATGGCATTGTTCTTCACACTCCTAATGATGGGGTGATATTGGTATGTCATGAGGTGGATTCTCAGCTCCTTCCTTGTCAAAGTGGTATTCCTCATGATCAAATTCTATCTTTGGTGGAGGTCAAGGTTGATCAACTCTTGGATTTTAGCCTCCTGCTTGATATCCTCCCTTGTGAGGAGGCATCTTGATTGTGGTTGGATGGTTGTATTCACTATCTGTTCTCTTCAGACTACCTAAAATAGTTCACACGAGCGAGTCAGAAACAAGACAAATGAAATGAAGCATTAGATATAGTTAGTGATAACAAACTAAAACTAGTGCAGTCAAGTCTATTACCTGACTTGAGGCACATGTGTATGGTGAGTAGATTCAGGTTCTTAACAGTACTAGTTGCCTTGTCTCTAACAACGGTACCAAAAAGTTGATCGGCCTAAATCACACGTCCAAAAAGGAGAAGATCAAGAGTAGTCACTCTTAAATTTATAACCCGACACTCAGGTCTATGCAACTACTATATGGGGTCTGGTGTAGTCGATCAGGGTTGATCCACATGGATAAAGAGTGGTATGTGATAAGAACGTAGAATCTTGGTGCAATTAGACCAATCAAAGAGTAGGATTAATTATGGCATTCCTTAGGGAATAATGCCACTCTAACCAAACAAACAAAGTAGAACAAGTAAATATGAAACAAGAAATAAAATAAGAGAACAAGTAGAAATGAAGAGTAATATATAAACTCTGTATAGGAACTTGGATTGGGTTTCACCGTCTAAGGTCTCTTATCAACATGCAATACTCGCACCCTTTTTATATCCTTAGAAAGATTACAAGCAATCATCATATATGTCTATTCTCTCCTCTCTTGAGCTTAGGATGGATCTAGATTATGAGGTTGTCTCTCTATCTAGAAGGCAAACAAACACTCACAAAATAACCATATGACCATTAGCTTAAGAACTCCAACATTCTCATGCATTCATTCAACTTCATAACACTTACAAAAGGTTATTACTACTCTTTTGAGGCATTAACAATAAAAAATCACAAGATGGTATCTACGCATAAAGTGAAGAAATAAGAACAAGTGTATAGAGATAATAATTGATAAGAGTGTGTATTCAAATGGATTCAAGTATTTACATGTTGGGAGAGCCTTAGTGGCTAATCCCAACCCAAGAAATATGTTTAGTGACTCATGTTAATGAGAAGCCTTACAAATTTACAAACAAGGAGATACGTGAGGTACCTCCAAGATGAAAGGAAGGAAATAATAATAGGGAGATAGTTCTAGAGGAAGTAGGAGGGGAGATACAAAATAAATGAACGAGAACAGTCAAGGTGGATGGTCATGTGCTCTAAGTTTGGATCTGGCATGGTGTAGGGGGACTCCACTCCTACTCATCGTCCTCCTTTCATAGAAGAAGACCGTGTGCAAGGTGAAGTGGGGGAGAACCAAATCAATCAACAAAAAAGTCAGACTCTCATCCTATAACCAATGGTCCAGCCCAAGGTCGATGTCAAGTATGATCTCTGACAACATATCAACATCATCCGTTCTTTGCATCCCATGAAATTGTGTCGCATATGTCCTATCTATAGCTTTCTCTCCTTGCCCTTTTGCTTGCACCACAAGTATAGGCATGTTCCTCGGGGTGTAGGCTTAATGGTCTTGCAGAGACCATTCAGTCATGCCATCAAGACTTGACGCCGACTCGAAGACCTTTGGCAAAATCCATCCTCCCATCATTTGATGGACCAGAGTGGCCATCTGTTGCTAGACTAGGTAATCCATTGGTCGTGGGAACCGATGGGTATTATCAATAATAATTTGATGGTCATCGTCTTGGGAGATTGATGGTCAAGTTCATACTATGGTTACCTAGGGAGGCCATCAAATCTTGACATATTATGGATGCAAATATTTGTAGGCCAGGTTCACAGAAACCATTAGTTGTGAACACTCAATGGTGACACAAACCTATCATCAATTTGAGACCGGGGTCAATAGAATGTCCTTCCGGCTCCGGGCCATCAGTTTGTAATCTGATGGTGAAGCTGGAAGTTGCCTGTGGCTTCCATTAGTTATGGTAGCTGAGGGGAACCTTGCTCCATGGTAGGCTCCTCTAATGCTTAGGTTACCTACATAGAATGTTGTAGTTACCTTCAAGACAAAGCATAAGATATATTTATGTGAAAAATAATAGAAAGTCAAGGTAACTAAGTACAAACAAGGGTGAATGAAGGGTAAATTAAGGCATGAAACATCAACAAATTGGATGTTATCAGTAAGTCTACCATCTAGAAATATAAATCATGAAAAAAAAAATTCATTTCATAATCTCCTTGACTTGTCATCTTTCATTCATTCGCCCTGAAACTACTTGTCTTATACCTCACCAAGTAGAATTCACCACACCTAATTATCGTGCCAATGACTCACGACCACTATTTAGGTTTAGACAACCACCCTATCCATCACATCCTGCCAAAAGAGGCCCAATCTCTCATCTCGGATAACAAGATAGGAACAAACATTGCATCATATCAAAATATCACATATTTTTCATATTTCACATGTTTCACACTTTTCATTTCATCATAGTCTATTCCTCATGGACACAGACTATCACAATGGAGAATTTAGGGTCACTAGATGACTCATCCCTAAGTCATGTTGGTCTAGCCGTCAATATCTTGATTACACATTATAAAACCTTCTCATAATACTATGATTACTACAAGGAGATTTGTTTCATTTCCCCACTGTGGCACTTTGGGGAAACTCATATTCAGGGAACCCAACTTGATGTGTCATCATTTCCCTTGTTATTAATCCCATTTTTCTCATGTTAAAGAAATTTTAGATCATCAAATATCATGTATATATTCTCACATAACTAGAATAATATAAAGGGTTAACAAGGAACACAAGCATTATATCAATAAATAAAACAATCAATGATTTACAACAATTTTGTTTCTTTCCCATTTCTACATCATTTCATATATTTTATCAATAGTGGGCTACTAGCCCGAGACATCATCTCATCATCCTACATTTATCCTAAATAGGGTTCCACAAATGTAATTAGTGTATGTTAATTCCATTTCAACATATTCCTCATCTACTCGTTTCATATCATATTTCTCATCAAATATGCATAAAGACATTATACACTACAAAAAAAAGATGATTTAGCTACGATTGTTTCAATTACATTTAATTTATGTGTTGCGAGAGCTATTTTTACTTATAAATTATAATTGTGTAACTTAAATAATTATATCCACCTTAATAAATAAGATGTAGCTATAAATTGTACTCGTTTTAATTGTATCAAAAAAAATGTAACGAGAAGGCTAGACTAAAGGCCAAAAAATCCCGCACTCTCTCGGTCTCTCCCCATAAACCCCCGTGCATTGTGAAATGGTTTGAGCATATCCCAGCCTCCGTGTGACCTTGTCACATGAAGCCAAGGACTCTCGATGCCACTACTTCCCCGATCGCCCGAATCTAATTGCTGCCTACCTCCCCCGATGCCGTCGATCTGATCTGATCGGATCCCAGCCGCCGATCGGAGCCCAGCCACTGAGCGCCTCCATCGACCCCCCATCAGCAGACTTCCCTTTCCGAGCCCCCCATGGAGGACTTCACTTTTCGACAGCCGCCTCCCAGACTCCGACCTGACCGTGTGAAGCAAGATTCGTCTTCTACATAGCAACTCCCTCGATCTCCTGCCTCCCCTGAGTTGAGCCTCTCCACTGCAAGGTATCTATAATCTTCAACTTCTTATTGTTCTTAAAAAGACCGAACTAATCTGACTATCATAGCCTATCCATTGTGCTTGTTTGGTCTCGATTAGGGCTTGTGTAGTAGGAGGTAGCTACAATTCATTACAATTAAATGTCCAATCTTCAGATCAAAATTTTATTTAGTTGGGTGTTGTGAGCTGCAGTTAGGCCCTGTTTGGTACGATGATAATAGATCAAACATAATCGTATGTTTCAAACTGTTATGTTTGTATTTGGTAGGATGCGTAATAAACTCCACGTTTATGCTCCCATTCATTTGGTATGTGAATTAATTCACACAACAATTGGTTGTCCTAATCTCAATAAAATTTGTTGCCGCAGGTATCTTCGACTAGTGTCGTGTGGTCTGTGGTTGTCATTATCGAAAATAAAAGGTAGCATAGATGGAAAGCACTGTAAAAATGACAGGAAGTTCGGTCTGCATCTGACCGCACCCAAAAGGGCCGCAACACCAACTCACTGATTTTGGGGCAAAAAGTGAAGATGGGTGTAACTACAAATCAATGAATTAGACACCAACACAACTACCCAAATATAAAACACAACTGAAAAATAGCCAATTGAATGTTAAGAACTGCAATTACACCCTACCAAACTGGCCCTTAATTGAATTTGTTATGCATCCAAACTAGTCATGTTTCTTCACGTTATCAGCACTAGGGCATGGGGGTTCCAGAATGGGGAGCGAGTCCTATGTTTGCATTTCCTATGTGATTTGGCGGGTATGAGAAATCATAAAAATAGGAATTTGGGGAGGGGTACTTCCTGAGCTAGTTGCATCCACCCCGTCTTTCTCCTCTCTACGTTTGATTTTTCTTTGGTTAATCCTTACATTGCCCCTTCTTCGACAGTCTATGAAGTCAGGTGTTGGCAGTCCATGAAGTCCAGAGCTAGAATAAGGGAGATGGGTTGGTATTCGAGAGGAGAAGAGGGAAGAAATTTTCAAGCAATGTTGTAAACACCAAGAATATATTGGTGAGTTATGATGATGTCAAAATTGGAACAAAAAACTGAATATGACAATCAACATTTTTCTAGTTCAGAGGGCCCATGAACTAGGGAGAGTTGTGGCAAAACTATTGGGAATGGAAAAATAGTCAGGACCAAGATACATGTAATTCACATAATTTCGTATGAGGACTAGATTATAGAGCATTAAAATTATGTCTGCTATGTAGAGCTTATTTGGTATTTACTATATTCTAATGATTCTGTTTTTGTGTTGTATTGTTTCTAAACAAAAGGAGCCACACATGTCATATATGTGTTTGAGTTGTATAGTAGGATTATATGGGACTTTTAGTTGGGTTACAATTGGGTGTTACCATGGAAAAAGTATTGAGAATTTTGTTTAAATTATAGAATTGTTGTACTTCAAATGATTAATGACCTGAAACTACATGACTGATGGGAATCTACAATAGCACAGAGTTACAAAAAATCTTAATGAACAATTTATATAGGAGCCTTTAGTATTGAAACTAAGTTATGTAACAATTTTTAATACTTTGCATTCTTACCCTTTGTTTCTTAATTGTTATAGGTAGTCATGATAGATAAAATTTGGATCCATGAGGAACATAGAACAAGCACGAAATATTTACTTGGGTTGGTTAAATTTATAGAGCATGCATTTTCAAAATCCAGTAGAGATGGGACTATCTTATGTCCTTGTAAGCAGTGCTTAAATGTGCATAGGCAGAATTGACAGGTCACAACTGAACACTTGTTATGGAATGGATTCTTGACAACCTACATAAATTGGATTTTTCACGGTGAGGGTTCATTTGATAGCTCTGAGGATTCACAAACACAAAATGACCCATCCAAGGATGACATGAGAGACATGTTGCATGACGCGTATGGAGTATAACAGGATGGAGAGAATATGGAAGATGACGACCATCGATTTGTATTTGTTGATGATGCAGAAGATGAGCAATTTTACAAACTGTTAGAGGTTGTTGCACAAGAATTGTACCCTGGAAGAAGGAAGTACTCTAAATTATACATTTTTGTGAGGTTGTTTCACATAAAGTGTGTCAATAATTGGAGTAATAAGTTATTTTTTGAGCTGCTTGAGCTTGTAAAGGAATTGCTTTTAGAGGGTGAGACATTGCCCGACTCTTATTATGAATTTAGGAAAATAATCAGGGACCTTGGACTTAACTATGATAAAATCTATGCTTGCAAAAATAAATGCATTTTGTATCGAAAGGATTTTGCAGATATGACTTCATGTCCAAAATGCAGTGCTTCTAGATATAAAGAAATCAAAAGTGATGAAGTAGGTGTAGAAAATATTTGTATTAATAAGAAAGGAGTTCCTTGTAAAGTCCTACGCTACTTTCCCTTGACTCCTAGATTGAAGAGATTGTTCATGTCCTCAAAACTGTCACCCCTAATGCGGTGGCACAATGAAAGTCATACCAAGGATGGGATTCTTTGACATCTAGTAGATTCTCCAGCATGGAAGACATTTGATAATATGTATGCTGAGTTTGCTTCTGATTCTCGCAATGTTTGCTTTAGATTAACTTTTGATTGATTTAGTCCCTTTGTCCTCATGAGTCTATCATATAGCAATTGGCCCATCATATTGATTCCATACAACTTGCCACCATGGTTGTGCATGAAGTCTCCCAATTTTATCATGTCTATGATTATTCCCGGTCCAACTCAACCCGGAATGGACATAGATGTCTACCTACAACCATTGATTGAGGAGTTAAAAGAACTATGGGAAGCTGGTGTTGATACTTATGATGCTGGTCGTAAAGAGGTTTTCAAGTTGCATGTTGCCTTACTGTGGACGATAAGCGACTTTCCTGCATATGGTTATCTATCTGGTTGGAAAACTAGTGGGTATCTTGCATGTCCTTTCTGCAACAAAGACTCATGCTCATGGAGACTACCATATAGTAAGAAAGCATGTTTCATGGGTCATAGGAGGTTCCTCCCAATGGATCATAAATTTTGTAAAGATGCTTCATCATTTGACAGAAAACAAGAGTTTAGAAGTGCTCCTAAGATGTTGTCTAGAAGTCAAGTTCTAGATCAAACTAGAGATGTAGATAATTTACTATATAACTGGAGAAAGCGAAGTATATTTTTTGAGCTGCCATACTGGAAGCATAACCTTATACGTCATAATCTTGACATGATGCACATAGAAAAGAATGTATGTGAGAGTTTGATTCACACATTGCTATGAATGGAGAAGTCAAAGGACACTGAAAATTCTTGATATGACCTCGAAGAGATGGGCATAAGGCATAGACTTCACATTATCAAGGACGGAAATAAAAATATCATCACACCTTCATGTTTTACTTTGAAGGAGGAAAAAGAATTATTTTGTAAGCTGTTGAAGTCTGCTCGAGTTCCTGATGGGTATTCTTCTAATATAGCTAGAAATGCACGCGTCAAAGAAAGAATTTTGATGGCATTGAAGAGTCATGATTATCATGTATTGATGCAACAATTTCTCCCATTAGCTTTACAAGTAGCGTTTCCCAACAAAAATGTTAGAGTCATTGTAATTGAGTTGTCCAAGTTTTTTAAAGGCTTGTGCTCTAAAGTCATAAATCCAAATACTTTTGAGAAGTTGGAATCTAGAATAGAAGTTACACTTTGTAAGCTAGATAAGATTCTCCCACCATCATTCTTTGATGTGATGGAGCATGTGGTCATTCATCTTCCATGAGAAGCGAAGATAGCAGGACCGATATTCTATCATTGGATGTACCCCGTAGAGAGGTAATCTTTCTAACAATTAAATGTGTTCAGACTTTGCATCGATCGTATGTGATGTCCTTACAAAATATTTTCGTCTTCATATTGTAGACATTTACACACTTTAAAAAGATATGTGTGAAATAAAGCTGCTCCAGAAGCTTGTATAGCAGAAGGTTACTTAGTAGACGAATGCTTAACATTCTATTTGAGATATCTCTCGGGAGTTGAGACAAGGCTCACTAAATTGTCTAGAAATAATGTGGAAGATGAAGATATGGATAATGATGATGAGTGGTCTATATTATTTCATAAAGGGTGTCATTTAGGAAAGAAGACTCCTATTACGCTTGATAGCGCAATGCTCAAAGCTGCACATCAATATATTTTAACCAACTATGATGCAGTCAATCCATACGTGAAGTAAGATTGTTGTTTACTTATTATTATGTAAATTCATATTTACGTCTAGGTGTGTTACATGTGTTTGTTGACAGGGAGAACATCCGATACTTGAAGAAAATCAATCCACGTGCACGACAATGGGAAATCAGTAATCTTCATATGAACAGTTTCTGTGATTGGTTTAAGAAACATGTAAGTTTAAATAAGGTATTTCCAATAGCATAATAATAAAAATATATAAATAATAAAATTCTTAAAGCTCCATCTTTGGGTAGTCCAAGGGTTCATGCATCACTTTCTTTGACTTGTGAGGATCAATAATCTCACCCTAAGCTTCCTTTCTCATTTCATGCCCATATTTTGTTTCTCTACAGTACTGGTGCTTTCTTTATTGTCTCGTATTGCATTTATTTTAAACATAAAGAGGCATGATGCCAAGATTTTGGTTGTTGTTACAATTATCTTTTGTCTACTACGAATTACATTCTATTTGGTTCTGCACGATGTGGGTACTCGGCTTCTTTTTGTATAGATTCTATCACGGTTACTTAGGATAATTTGGATCTCTCAAATTCTCATCGAGGTATTTTGAGTCCTCTTAATGCTTTTGTCACTTCTTTTCCAGCAATGTTAATCCTTAACTACATTTTTATGTGCTATAGAGGTCATCATGTATAGGTAGGAGCTTATTCTTAAATGCACTGGGAGAAGAAAGCTTATGGAATAGGTAAGTTATGAGTAGGAGAAACTATGTTTGCTTGTTTCTTTCGTGAGCTATATCTCAAAAATTTTATGTTTCTTTGTAGGTATCCATGGTGGTTCACACAAAGTGGATGCTACCATCAACTTGATGGTACTTGAGATCCACAACATACAAAAGTACAGAACATATAGATTATGAGAAGAAATGCCAATATGTTCTGATCTAGGTGATTTGCCAACCAAAACTAACCATACATGAACCTCTACATGAGTTGCCAATAGGAAAGGCTGCAACTCGAGCTCTCAGAGTTGATGAGGACATGGCACATACCTCTATCATGTTTGGGATTGGAAGATTTACCACTAAAGCTAAGATTCATAGGGTTGTTGAACTCACTGTGAATTAGGTGGAGGAACTAAGGGAGATAAACCCTCTTTATATTGTGCTTTGTAATCTGCAGTGGATAGATGTAGTCGGAAGAAGATATTGTATACATATGTCTTTTTTCCATGCATATTGTAAAACAAGGGCCAGTTTAATGTCCTCCCCATGTGTACTCATTGTTCAAATATAAATAAAAGTATCATTGATGACATTGTAAGCACAACTCGATCTTGATTAACATTCATCTATTTTCTTATTGAAAACCACTCTATATTGGCAAGCAACTGACTGGATACACAATGTCTCTCACTACATATGTATGTATAGTACATGGTGTCTTTCACTACACACTAGCTATAATTACATCTATAACAAGTAATAATTTTTGCTATACATGAACTACAAATACAAATTGTAACCAATGTCATCTCTCCCTACATATCATAGGTACAAATTGAATTGTAGTCATACATTTGGCTACAATTGAAACTACATGTTTATGTGTGGACATTTTTACCTACAATTATGATTACATATGAATTTGTAGCCAAAGGAACAACTAACTACAAATTTCAAAAATGTAGCCTAAACACTTAGCTACATGGGTATTAGCTATATATTATAAATGTAAGGATAAATGTAGCCAAAGCTTTTAGCTACAAATTTTGGGGTTTTCGCTACAATTTTTTTTGTAGTTAAAGACCATATTTTTTGTAGTGATAACTAGAAACAATATAGGCATTTACACCATTTTATGTTATCATCATGTTCAGAATAGGTTTATCATACGACATATACCTATTCCATCAAAATTCAAACATAAACATGCATAACACACTTAGTTCTCCTCTTCCATCATATAGCATTCATCTATTAGGGTTACTAATAAACACATGTTTGATTCTCATTTGAAGTCCAACTATATAAACTATTCTTAGAATACAAGTATACTAACAAATGATTACAATCCAAGAACACATTCTTATAAGTCAATTCACATTCTTAAACCATATCATGTAATTGAATTCTACTATACTTATGTGCATTCCTTACTCTGTCATTTGAGGTCATTGTTAATTAGTATCACCTAGCTCATCATATTAGGGTTAGAGTTAATTCTTATATGCATATACTAATTTTGATCATTTTCCTTTCATTTCATATCCATTAGTCTCAACCTCTTTCATTTCATGGTTACTACTACTCAGAACAAATCATTCTAGATTTACTTAATGCATAGGTTTCTCTCTCATGGAAATCCTTTACAGTCTTACTTTTGTGTATTTTACTCAACTTACATAAACCTATATATATATCAAGTACATACATAAAAGGGTTCCTCATACTTAGTTTATTAATTTATGATCCATCACTTATCATCATAATTTATTTCACCCTTGTACATTACTTATATTGCATATATATTTTTATACCATGCCATTTGACTTTCAAATGTGTTTTGCTAATTATAAACAATTCCTTCATTCATTACAAGACTACCAATATGTTAAAAGGAACATATTAGTATATTGATTCATTGACTCATTTGAGACCATCCCTCAACATTAACCCTAGAAAAGGATTCTTGCATATCAAAGCCTCATATACTGATCATGATGTAACATATTCAATTCTATTAAGGATTCAAAAATCATTCGAGGGCCTCTTGCTTATTGAGTTCAAATATGATTACATACATGTCAACTACGTTCCAAAGCATATCACCCATTGGGCAAATCTTTTTAGTAAGATTGGTTTAAAAAGATATACTTCTATGTCAATAAGAATTTCCATGCACTTGAATCAATATATTAGGAACTAACTAAATACAAATAATTGAGAAGAATCCAAATAAGTCGCATTTTATTCCCTAAAATCTTCCCAATTGGAAACCCAATTGTACACAATTACTAGCTTAAGTGATAAATAAACACTCACATTAGGCGTTAAGAACCTTAAAGACATCCCATACAATCTAAATTTATAGAATTCCATCAAGGCAATTGAATTCATTTCTTCCTCCTCTCAACTAATAAACTCAAGAAAAGGAGAATAGGAGAGAAATAAAGGTATAATATGGTGATTTTCTATATATATGGTTCAAATCATATGAGGGACGAAATCTATGCATGTTAGAGAAGAATCACTAAGAAAAAATACTTAAAGATAACCAACTTACTTGATTCCATCATTTCTAGGAAGATTAAACCCTAGATCATCAATTCCACCACTTTCTCCTCTCAAAACCCTAGTTCTCCTATCTCTCTAAATTTTCATTTCTTTGATAGGAACCAAAGATTATGGGAGCTACTAGGGTGTTAGGTTGATCACATAAATTAATTAAGGCACTTCTCATAATTACAAATAATCCCTTCATTGCTTTGTATTATTTATTCAGACAGTTGGTTGGTCTGGATGATTTTTCACTAATAAGAAAATCATCCTAACACCACTCTCTGGATCCATCGAATATAATCCAAAAATTATTCAAATTTCTTGTAATTTCGAAAATGGAGTTTCCAAGAAATATTCAAATTTTCAACTTATTTGGATTTATGAGTGAAAAGATAAAATTCAAATACTAGACTACTATATTTCAGCCTAAGTCTATGGTCGACTGAGTTTGAACTGGGAAAACTTGACTGACAAACAAGTCAAAAAATATTTGAAAATTATGATATTTTTTAGGAACACTCACATTTTAGTTTTCCAAACCATTTCTAATTTTAGTAAATGAGATTTGCATATAAAATACTAAAAATCATTTAGTGCACCACTATATTTATCAAATTATGTATTCATATGCTACCAAAATCATTATTTTTGGGGTTTACACTTATCAAACATTTATTATTCAAAATAAAAGTATGATTAGAGAATCTTATTAGGTTTAATACATCATAATTAGACTATAATAATGTTCAAGCTTAAGCAATGATCAATCTATTAAGCATGCAATTATCCAAGTAAACCCTAATAAGATGGCTAATTTGAAAATAGGTCATTAAAAATTCTCTCCTCTTAGGATGTTGTCCCAGAATTCAAGAAAAGGTGTAGATATCATAGCATATAATCCTGCATCCTTGTAGTGTCTTGTTAGATTGATTTTCGATTTATGGTTCTTTTATATTACATCATCTCTTGATTCTTTGATATTTTACATTGGAATTATCAATTTAATAGCACTATATGGATATTTCATCCTTTATCATCATCATATGTCTGTTTGAGAATTACAAACACTTATTTCACAAATCTTGGTAATACATCACTATCAAGGCATAATTCACATCACCTTTATTATCTTTTTGAATTTCATTTATGTATCTCTTTGATCAAGATTTATGGTTTATTCTATATTACTATCCACATCCATCTGTTATAGTTATATATAAGATTATTTAGTGGACATAGTTCTAGGTTCTCATCTTTTTCTTATAACTTTAAATTCTATCTCTTGTTCAAGTTCATTAGGAATAATCTTCAAAATGAATTACATTCATTCATCTTTCTCATGTGAAATTTTCAGATTGTCTTAGGTTGCATATTTAATTATATAATCCTTTCTCTTTCTCCAATTTATCATTTTTACCATCATGCATATTATTATACTCGCAAACTATCTACATGTAGATGCTTGGTCAGGGCATCTAGAAGAAGTATAATCAGCATTTCCATAATAACTTATCCTAATACTTAGATACTTGACAAGAGTAGTCGAATACTGAGTTTAGTTAGTATGCATATCATTTGAGTTATGTTCAATATTCATATTATCATTTAGACCTAGATCATATTATCCCAACAGACTCATCCAACCTAGGCTCTGATACCCATTGTAGGGACCTCTCTTTTGATCAGTTTTAATGTCAACCATTAGATAAAATCCCTAATCCCAAACCTAAATTATGATAAAAAAATATTTGATTCTTGTCAAACAAAATTTTCGTAGTATACAAAAAACACATATTAATTTTTCCCTTTCCTATTTCATAAAAATCTCATAGTCCAATGGAAAATCAAAGGAAAACATTTTTATTTTCACAAATCATATTCAACTCCACTAAAACCACAACTAAAATCTTGTTACACACATATGTAGTTCAGTTTAGAACAATTACACTTTTTATACTATGCATTCTAGGAAAGAGAGTACATGGACTCTAATCTATCTATATTATTGTGTTTATATCTTCTTTGTCATGACATATTCATTGTACTAAATTAAACATAAAAACATTTGTAACAAACTCAAGAAACTCATATACAACACCAATGAATGGATACTTCCCACTCAAACTGATTACATGCATCAATATTAGATTAAGTATAGTGAATATAAAAGAACATGCATATATAACCAAGTCTAACTGATAATTCTAGCATTTAGTATATTTATCTTGTGAAAATAACTTAATCAATCAATAATATATTCATTAAACCAAATAGTAACTTCTGATACATCTTTAAGATACATCTATTAATAGATCAACATATTCTATTTACTTCAAAGTGACAATATATTGTAGGAGTAAATTTATAATCTAACTAATTAGAATAAAGATATAATAATTACATCATCTTTGTGACACCCCACCATCCGGATTGGGAAAATAAGACATGTCTATCAAACATGGTTGTTCAAATGAAAAGTAAATCCAAGTCATTCAGAGTGGATATTCAATCCTAACGTCAAGCACTTATCAACATTTAAGATTAGATTCCACAGAGACTATTAGAATAAGGAAATATATTATCTTCATAAAAGAATGATTAATATCCAAAACAAGAAACATATTCAACAACAGTAGGTCTATTAGCTAGCAATATAAGGCATGTAAGAAATATTCAATTCATATTCTACAGAGATTCTCATATTGTATTCATTTTCCCTAATACTACTTGGCTTTTACCTGACCAAGAAGAAGTCACCACAGCTGATTCTCGTGTCAACAACTCACCATCACTATCTTAGGGTTTAGCTGACCACCCTAAGACATCAACAACATACCATGGTCCACAACAAGGTTGACTAAAGAGTGTCAATTTCTCACCTCAGGTACACAAGATAGGAACAAACATAACAATGTATCATAATATCACATATCATCATATTTCACAATTTTATTTTCATCAGATGCTATTTCTCATGGACGTAGACTATCACAGAAGAGGAATTAGCATCAGAATCACACGACATGACTCATCCCAAAATCTTGGTGGTCCAACCTTCAAGGTCTAGATCCACACTCTAGAAATCCTTCTCATGACTCTCTAATTACTATAAGGATATCTGTTTCATTTCCATGTGTGGCACTCAAGGGAACTCACGGTGTTTATGGAACCTAACTAGATTGCTTCATTTTACTTATTCTCAATCCCTTTTACTCATCTTAAAGAAATTATATATCACCACATATCATGTGTATATTCTCGCACAATTAGAGTGTCATAAAGCATATTAGGGTTAACAAAAAATTCAAGCATTATATCAATAATTAAAACTATCTATGATTTACTACATTCATATTTCTTTCCCATTTCTACATCATTTCATATAATTTATCATATGTGGGCTATCAACTAGAGACATGATCTCATCATCTACAATTACCCTAAACATGTTTCCTCAAATGTAATCAATCATTTTAATTTAATCTCAATATATTCCTTATGAATTCATTCCATATAAAAGTTCTCACCAAATATGCACAAAGACATTAAAACTAGACGCAATATAGGCATATAAACCATCTTATTGTATCCATCATGTTCAAAATAGGATTATCATACAACATACACATTGCATCCAAATTCAATAGATGTAATTAAGTTTCAAGCATAAACATGCAAACACACATAATTTTCCTCTTCTCTTTTTTAGCATTCTTCACTTAGGTTTACTAACAGACACATGATTGATTACCATTTGAAGTCCATTTGAATAAACCATTCTCATTGTAAAAGTATATTAACAAATGATTAAAATCTAAGAACACATTCTTGTAAATTAATTCACATTCTTGAACCTCATTTTGTAATTGAATTGAACTATACTTACATGCATTCCTTAATTCCTCATTTTAGGTCGCTATTCATTCATATCACCTAGCTCGTCAATTTAGGTTTAGAGTAAGATTTTTAGATCCATATACAAATTTTGATCACTTCCCTTTCATTTGATATTCATTAGTCTCAACCACTTTCATTTCATGTTTACTACTACTCTTGGAACAAAACATTCTAAAGTTACTTAATGCATAATTTTCTATCTCACTGAAATGCTTTATAGGCTTACTTTAGTGTATTTCATTCAATTTATATAAACCTAGATATATCTAAAGTATATAGATAAAAGGGTTCCTAAAAATCATTTTATTAATTATCATACATCACTTATTGTCACAATTTTGTTCACCCTGATCCATTATATATATTGCATCTAGTGAGATATACCATATTTGACTTTCAAATTTGTCTTAGTAATTATAAACTACTTGCTTTATTTCTTACAAGACTACAAATTTAGCAAAAAGAATGGATTAGGGTTACTTCTTCTTACTCCTTAATCAGTATTCATCTCTTGATTAGTCCTTATGTGACTTGTATGAAAGTCTATCATTCATATGGAATTTACTCATATTCCATATATTACACTGGAATACATGCATTAGGTTAATATAATCTTTTCAAAAAATTGGCAATCCGTTCATCTTGTTTCCAGGGGGGTCGAACCTATAACCTCTTGGCCATACAACATCAACTTTACAACTTGTATGCCACTACATTAACAAGCTTATATTATATTAATAAGTCTTATAACCTTGAATGAAGTAATAACTCCTAACAATTGAACATCTTTCACATTCACAAGATTATATGCGATTTGGGTTTACCTCTCACACTTGTCTTAATACTAAATTTATAAATTTTTAAGAAGTTAAGTTACTTCAACACATCATATAAATCATATTATTCAATAAACTTGTTAGTTTGCATAGATGTTCATTGAGTCTATTCAAGACACAAGGAAACCCTAGTTTCCATTCCACATAATCAATCAATCATTTACAAGCATATAATTATTCATTGACTCATTTGAGTCCATCCATCAACATTAACCCTAGACATGGATTTCCTATAAATCAAACCCTCATATAATGATCCTCATGTACATAACATATTAAGGATTCAAAAAAATTAGCTGAGAAACTCTTGCTTATTGAGATCAAATACGATGACATACAGTTCAACTAAATTTCCAACCATATCGCCCATTGGACTTATTTTTAAGAAAAATTGGTGTAAAGTGATATAGTTTTCTATCTATAAGAATTTCCAAGTACTTCAATCAAAATACTAGGAACTAACTAAATACAAATCAATGAGAAGTGGGGTGAAGCTTCTTGGTGGTGATGTTAGTAGAGATAAAAGTTTTATCGAGGATTTGTCTATGAAGCGGGCTGACAAAGCTGTTGATTTGATGCATCTTCTTCCTCAGTTGGGTGATCCACAGAGTGAACTACTTCTGCTTCATTCTTGTATGGGTATCATGAAACTCTTGTTTGGTTTGTGGACTTGCCAACCCACACACATGAAGGAGGCAACCTTGTGTTTTGATAGAGGGTTACGAGAGTCTATTGAGGACATTGTTGTCTGTGGAAGTCCATTCTTTAGAGGCCTCCAATGGAGAGTGGCTTCACTTCCCATTAGTCTTGGAGGTTTGGGATTATATTCTGCAATTGAGGCTTCTTCATACACTTTTGTTGCACTAGCGTCCAATATTGGAAGCTTCAGGATCATATTTTGTGAGACAGCGATATTTATGGTATGGACACTGACTTTGATTGCGCCTTAGATCATCTTCGTGTCATGCTTCCATCTTTCGACTTTAATTGTTTTTCTAACAAAGACATCGTCCCCACAAAAGCCCAAAATGCTTTGGCGAGTTCTCTTTTTAGAACAATAATTGAGGACATGTAAGTTAAGTATGATATGACAGTTAGACAAAAGGCTGTTTTTGGATGTTTACAAGCTGATCATGCTCAAGATTTTCTTCTTGATACCCCTATTGATGGGCTTGGTTTGCACATGTCCCCAGTGGAATACCGTACGATACTCAAAGATCGTCTCATGATTCCTCTTTTTCCTACTGATGAGATATGTCCAGTTTGCTGAAAGGCTTGTTTAGATACTTTTGGGGAACACGCTATTCACTGCAGGGAGCTTCCTGGCTTCAAATATAGGCATGACCTTGTTAGAGATGTTCTCTATGATGTCCTCAGGCAAGCAGGAGTTTCTGCTAAAAAAGAGGCCTCTGTTAACTTTTTAACAGATCCACAAGAAGGGAGATCGACACTTAGACCTACAGACGTTCTGATTTTTGGATGGGCTGGAGGAAAACATGCATGTGTAGATCTAACTGGAGTTTCTCCACTTGTGGCATTACAAAGAGGTAATTTTATAGTTGGACATGTTGCTCTTAAATCTGCCTCATCAAAAGTTGCCAAACATGACAAAGCATGTACTGAAAATCAGCATGTCTTTGTTCCTTTTGGGTTTGACACTTTTGGTTTCTTAGCACCAGACGATGTTGCTCTTTTGAAGAGGGTTCATAAAGTAATGAATAGTAATGTTATGTCCCCTAAGTGTATGAATTTAGTATTTCAAAGGATTGGCTTTGCCATACAAAAAGGACTAGCGGCGCAGCTTGTTATCCGCCTGTCACCTACTGTAATGTAAAAAAAATGATGTCTATGAACATATATGTATGTGAAAAATGAGAAGAATCCAAATCAATAACATTTGATACCATAAAATCTTCCCAATTGGTTACCCAATCGCATAGAATTACTAGCAATGTTTTTTCAAATTTTAGCCGGATAGAATTTGGCTTCAACATTATAACAAAGATTAAGGGAAAGATAAGCACTCTGCCAAGAACCTTAAAAACGACCCTTACAATCTAAATTTCTAGAATTCCATCAACATCCTAGCAATTGAATCCATTTCTTCCTCCTCTCAACTCAAAACCCCTAGAAAAGGAGAATAAGAGAGGAAGAAAGAGAAAATATGATGATTTGTTATGTTTTTGTTTCAAATAAGGGGAGGGAATAAATCTATACATGTGATAGAAGAATCACCAAGACAAGATATCTAAAGTAGGTCAACTTACTTGATTACATCATCTTTAGGAAGATGAAACCCTAGATCATCAATCATACTACTTTCACCTCTCAAAACCCTAGCTCTCCTCTCTCTCTCTCAATTTTCATTTCATGGATAGGAATAAAGAATTATTGGAGCTAATAGGAGGTTAGATTGATCATATACATCAATTAAGGTTCTTGTACCAATTACAAACAAGCCCTTAATTGCATATTTTATTTATCCAGACTGGTTGGTCGGCTCAGTTGTCACTGTTAAGAAACTCGGACAACACCACTCTATGGATCAGTCAAACAAGATACACAACTATTCAATTTACATAAATGTCTAAAATTGAATTTTCAATATTAATGGACAATTTTAGATCATTTGGATGAACTAATTAAAATATAAAATAAAATCTAGACTTCTATATTTTATCCAGAAGACATGGTCGATTGAGTTTGTGCTAGGAAAATAGATTAGAAAATATTCAAAATTTTGATTTTTTTTAGAGAACTTATAGTTGAGTTCTAGAAACCATATACAAATTTCATATAAATTATGAATGTATACAAAATACTTTAAATCATTTACTGCACCACTATATTTATCAAATTATGTATTCATATGCTTCCAAAACCCTAATTTTGGTGACTAGGGTTTACACTTATGAAACCCTAATTATTTTAAACAAAAGCATGATAAGAGTTTCTTGTTAGGTTTAAAACATCATAATTAGACTACCATAATTGATCAAGCTAAAGAAATGATCAATCTTCTAAGCATGCAATCATCCAAGTAAAGCCTCGTTAGATGACTAATTTGAAAATGGGTCATTAGTTTTATGGCACCAATAGCTACTTCTTACACTTTCCATAAATGAAAATGGTAGAGGAGGCATAGAATGCACTGATTTTGGGGAGAAAATTAGGAGGTGAGAGGATCTCCAGATAGTGATAGGAAGCATATATTTCTTATATACGTGTGTGTCTTTTATGTATATATTGCATTAATACATACATACATACAAATATTAATTAAACATTTGCTAAAAAGAATACATTCTTTTTAATAATAAAAATATGAATAATAAACTATTTAATATGTTTTTATCATTAGAAAAAAGTTTCATAATCTTATTTTGTTATATTAGCAATTTATTGTAATTTTGTAACTTAATGTGAGTTTAATTTAGCTATAGTTAGATTGTAGGTAC
This sequence comes from Alisma plantago-aquatica, assembly GCA_963693085.1. Classification (NCBI taxonomy): domain Eukaryota; kingdom Viridiplantae; phylum Streptophyta; class Magnoliopsida; order Alismatales; family Alismataceae; genus Alisma; species Alisma plantago-aquatica. The sequence goes on along the minus strand of OY856414.1, from coordinate 401,274,386 downwards.
TTCTATTATAAAAATTTAAAATACATATAGATCAAAACCAAAATAAGTATTGATATACAAACATACTTATACTACATTAATATAATAACTAGACTACATTTGTGCATTTCAAAATAAAGACCAAAACCAGACTTGATCAATAGTAGAACTAGACCGAGTTCCCATAAACAACTAGACCAAATATAGTTTGGGCTAATTCTAATGTTAGGACCTATATAATCAAGATTCAAAATCTATATTTATTACTAAACAAAGGTAAAGTGGCTAATGAGAAATAACTCCTACCAATGGGTATCAACTCGCCCATGGTGCGACACCACTACTTCCTCGACCTTTGTCTCTCATGATTTAAACACATGTTTCTCATGAATTGTGTTGCCTACCAGTTCCCCATTTGGGTTATGGCTCCTCCTCCAACTCCTACACCTCAGAAAACAACCTCGATTCTGACATCGATAAGTAGAAACATCTGATTTACAAGGGAATTGTATTGTTGGTTCATTTCTTAAATGTCTTTCTTTACACTTCTTTTGGAAAAAGCGGCCAATTGTTTTCTTGGATTCTCTCACATTTATGTCTATTATTTTTTTTGTATATTATACTTACTCCAAATTGCATACACTGCTACAAATTTAGGTCAAGAAATATCTTAAAACAGTAATGTTTGTTACTAAGCAATTGTTGTTGTAAGTTATAAAAATAGAAATAACTACTACATATCAAAAACTAGTTTTCTCTTTATTAATAAACTCTTATGAATAAGAAACCATTTATATTGACGACATTTTTATGGTAAACAATCACTATGTGAAAACTCTGAGTGTTGTTTTTAATTAATGCCATATTCATCCAATAAACCCCACAAAATGTAATCTTTCCATTCCTCCACCTCCATTTTCCCTCATTTGTTGGCACTTATGAAACCTCCTTGATGCAAAAACCTTTGTTAGTAGGTGCTATGTCTTATTCCACTTGTTGCACCTCAAACTACAACCATTACCACAACCCATACCAGACATTGTTGCCACCACTTCTGTTGTTTTTATTGTTATTGGCATTTGTTGCAGCTCCTGATGTTATTTCCAACAACATTTGCACCCATCAACACCATTTCTACATGGTCATGCTCATAAATCTTTGTCAGACCTTTCTTTTCCACCATTTCTTGTTTTTCAATCATTAAAATTCTTTGAAACAACTATATATTTCCTCATCAACCTTCCCCACAACACGTCTATTCCTCCCAATCCTTGTTCTTCCACCAACTTTAGTCCTTCCCAATCATGTCGTTACCATCACCAACCCCTATCCAAATTTGGCACCATCATCATCCAAATTTGTTTGTCATTCTTATTTTTTCCTTGTAGTTGTTGATGCCTCTCATGTAACTTATGTTTCTTCTACCACTATTGTTTTCCATAATCATCATAGTTGTTACTAGCATTATGATTGTCAGTACTGCCATTTCCTCTAATGTTTTTGCTTCCAATTGTAGTAGTCTGGTATCTTTTATAGTAACTTATATTTAATGACATAATAAATTTTCATTAGTGATTATAAATATAGAAAGAAAAAAAATAGTTACATTCCATACATGTAATAGAATATGAGTAGTGTTAGTGCTTAGTTATTGTTTTATTCTAATTACGACTTCAATAGCTCATGAAATAACATAATATGTTCTAATTTCACCTCAAGTACTAATATATTAACTTAGTTTAGAGATAAACAATATCAATATCAAAATCAAACATTGATCTTACAAATTTTAAAAATGTTAAATATAGATTGAACTAAAACAATCTCTAAGATCTACTCACAAAAACTAAATGTTGATTTTTCCTAGGATTAAGAATGTTTCTAAACATTGATCAATCTCACTTGATATTTGAGATTATGATGTATGTTTTTTTAGTAGATTGTATCATTTTGTTCCTCATTTACTCTCTAGGTACATATGTAGCAGAGCATTTTTCAATTTAGATTGATGTACTTGGAGAACTAAGATGAAATGCTACAAGAATTTTATTGACAATATAATACACATTATACACCAACTTTTGAGATTTGTTGTTCAACAACAAGATAGCAAGTATAGTTTTGTCAATCTTAATCTCAATACTTCACCAAAAACTATTCATCCTTAATTTGACAATGATTTACATTGAAACCCATCTAAAATATACACACCATGACTAAAATCTTAGGTAGCCCCTAATTTTACATTCTCCTTGAACATTCATTAATATCACTGATTATTCGATCATATGGCATGTTTTGACTTTTTAAAAGTTTATAATAATGTGTCTTATTGTCTATTTACAAATGTAGGTGGGTATTTTCTCAAGTACATCATTGTATTTAGAGAACTCAGACGAGATATTGTAGAATTTTCTTGGATACCGAACACCCATTGTACACTCACTAATGAGATTTGGTGTTGAATAATTATATAGGTGGTTAACATATATCATATTATCATCACCAATTTTATCATGATTTTCCTAGAAAACTATTAAAGATCTGCTAACTAGTAGTAAATTTTTGATAGTCATTAGATTGTGACTATTCATGAGCAGTGATCAATTTCATGCAAGATGTCATTGTATGATATATTTGTATTTCAAAAAATTCTGGTAGTTTTTCCTATTGTTATCTGGGTAGATATATAGGTGGGTCTTTCCTCAAAAACATTGGTTTACGTGTATTACTAGTAGAAAATATTATACAATTTGGATGAATATCAAGACATATTATACAATACCAGTGATTATGTTCAAGAATTGAATTTGTAATACATAAATTATTTATCACTCATTTGATATTGGTCACATCTATATATCAAATTCAACTAGACTTACATATGACCTAACTCTGTGATTTTTTCATTCTAAATGGATGATTGTTGGATGTCAAATCTAAGTTACTACAAAATTCAACTTACCAGTGGTATTAATGAGTTTATGGGCCAAATCAAGAACACAAAGGGAAATATAAGATAGGTTCCTTTTATAAAATTGTTCTTAGAATTTCAATTTCAACATTATTGAGGAAATTAAAATTCATGTCATGTTTAATGTATATATGAGGTTACACAGTATGTTATTGTCATGTGAACATCCTTTTGTAGACTACTAATATGATTGTGATGATTGTGTGTATGATGATATGTGAAATTATGTTCAAACTAAATGAAACAAGCATGGTGATATTCTTCATGATATGCTATATTTTATAAGAAAATCATTATAATCCAACTTTCTTATTAAAAAAAATTGTAAATGATACTTAGAAACAATTATACCAAGGTTGTCAAAATTTTACACAGTTGAGCTCAATGTTGAGGATGTATGTTCTATAAGATAGTAAAAGGTGGTGTATAAGAGCTTCACATCTTTTACATCTCTATTGGAAGAAATACTTCTTGAAGGGTCTCATATTCCAACTTCAAAAAAAATATCAAATAAAAATTGGTGCCCAATGGAAATATAGGTGATGAAGATACATGTGTTGGTGAGTATGCCCAGAGAGCCAATTATATGATAATTGTGAAGGCATATGGCATAAAGGATTTGATTAATAATAACAAAGTCAAGCTTTCAATTCATTTTGATTTACTTAGTTATAACATAATGAGGAAACATAATGAATGTCTAAAGAATGATAATTACTCAAAGATGTATGTCTTCAAATATGTGACTTAAACAATGAGATCATACATATGTTAAGAGTATGTACATTTTTGTTATGTCCATGGTCATATGTTATTGTGGAAGGAAGATAGACAAAAATAACACATAAGATTGGAGTGTGAGTTTTTTGATGATAGAATCTCATTAGTCATGATATGTTATATCAAACCAAGTACACATATACATGTTAGAGAAGAGTGTATCAGACAGATCCACCTTGAGATTGACACATGGAAACCATACTTGGTAAGTCATAGTCATCTCTCATAGTGAAGGTGGTGATTGTGATTCTTATACCTGAAGTCACTACAATCATGACATGTCATTCGGTATACTCTGACATCATCCAACGTAACCTTGAAACATGGATTGCCATAAAGGTGATGATTGGGTAGCTGTAAAACATGGGGATAGAATGTGAGTGATGTAGATGAGATTTATCCCTCCTACTGCAGTTTGATGTCTGTGACCACTTGATTAGTGAGACTAAGAAATGCATGTGCATGCACATGTTAATAAATATATGATATTGATGTCACATATATCTCATACAATCTGCTCTAGGTCCAAGAAACATGGATTGAACATTGAGAGGATGACAATTCCATTCCTCGAGTTCATTTTGGATATAGGAGACAAAGGGATTATACAATTATTATAACACCTCAGACAGATTGTAGGTTGAAGTTGTTCTCCAACTTTCCATTCACTTGGGTAGCACTCATATGTGACTAGGCACTACTCTTTGCTTGTGATGTCATAAGCTAGTTATGGACATTCCCTACCAACATGATATAGGACCTATAGGGTCGCATGCATAGGTACTCACCTAGAAGAGGAGCTAATAATGAATGATAATTGAATTGATTACTAAAGTGTTTAGGTTATAAATTCCAGCAACAAATTAGCTAACTAGACTTCCAGCTGATTGACTCAAGTGTTGAGATGGTAGGTTGGAGTGCCAATCTGATTAGAAATTGAATTGGCTAAGTTCTATCAAAAATGAGGACTGAACTGACTGGCTAACTCAATGAACCAATCAAAGCAACACACCAACCAACTGGTTGGGAGAGTGAGATGACCAGATCACGTGAGCGATATCACTCAATTCATGGAAAAATTTGATTGCATCAAGGATTAGTGTTGACGTCATGTTGTGCATTAATTGGATTCAAATCGCCAAATCATATATGAGTGGGAAACATAGAGAAACAACTGGTTCGTTGTGTGAACCAACCATATCGTATGTGAACTGACCAGTTCAGCATTCAGAGGTTGTGAAAATTCATGATCTTCTGGTCCCTTCTACTCCAGCAATAACTGGGAACCTTGACCCTAACCCCTCCTATAAATAGAGGGGATTGAGGGGTTCCCAACACAAAAAATTGAGAATCAATTGCTCTAACAATTGTTGTCCTCTCTGGTTGTGGAAACCAAGAGAGCTCAACCAAGTCCTACCTGACTACGAAGGGATAGAAAGGGAGAGAACAATTGAGGATCATCATGGGAGAGTAGGTTGGTGACTAGTACACCAACGAGAGGGATAACTCCTTTTTTACTGTTATAACAGGACGATAGGTGTTCTGAGTGGTCTGTGTGGACATACATAGAGGTGAGGTGGCATTTTCCCATCACTAGGAGGACATCATCATCCCGTAGTCCGTGGTGAGACTGCAAGAGTCACTGTAGACATTGTTCTAGTATGTTGTATGTGGTGAAGAGCAAGAGTTGCACAGACACTGCCTAAGAGAAACTAGAAAATAGTTGCATTGTAATGAATTGTAGTCACTAGACTTGCTCTGGGACCAGGTATAAACTCATTAAATCATCTTTATTATTTCATAGTTATTGATGTGATCTTGCTATTCTGGGAATATAGATAGATAAAAATTTTGTTTCTGTTGCCTTACTCTGTGTCCGTATTTCCCAATAGTGGTATTAGAGACACGTCAATTTACTATGTTTTGGTATTATTGATATGATCATATTTTTGGTTTCATCATTTATTTATTGCATACAATATGAATATTGAAACTACTTGTTGTACATATTTGATCAAAGATACACATACACACACACACATATATATATGCAATTTACACATGTCGCCCTAAAAGTGGTTTTGATGGTTGATGTGTAGCGTGGTTATAACCAATAACCCAAATATCTATTTGCGGTTGAATGGCTTGCTTTTATACCTATTTTATCTCAGTTTGCATACCGAGCCCCTACCTTCTTATTCCCAATGTAAAGTTAACTCATTCCTACCCTTGTTCCCCTCGAATGTAACTCGATGTTTCTCATTACCATGTAATAAGTTTAGTAACTATAGGATAGTTTATTTTCTTGCAATGACAAAGATGATGATCAACATCAGGCAAGCCAACCGCTTCATCAGACGAGATGACCAGCTAGAGGATCGAGGAGGGAAGACTGTAGGAGGTGCAAACCGACCATGTATTTGGAAGGAGTTTAGACATTGATAGGACATAAGACCAACCAATCATTTTATGAGACCAGACAAATGACCAAGAGACAAGACGGCCATTTCAAGGGTTGAACGGATCAACCCAGTTTTACAAGCACAAATCAACACAAACATCATGTCCGTGCATGTGATGTGATGATAACCTACATGGTAGTAATTCCTTGTGGCTCCCACAAATTATAGTAGTATGTCCATAACCATCTCCTTTTGTTTTATATTGCATGTTTATGTTGTGGGATATGCATATGATATGTACCATATATATGTGGTGATTGGATAAAGTATATGTATATACATAAACTCCCTCAAATATAGTATTAAGTCTAAGATACTTTCCATTAGCAACTCACATGGAAATCTTGATCAACCAAGCATAGGTTACACCCTCGCATGGTGCGTCGTCCATCTCAAGGAAATGTGATGATTAATTTGTAGGTTTTGTCCTCATTGGGTGCATATCTATCGCGTTGGCTATTGGGCCAAGCTTAACTGGTGATTCTTAGAGTGTCTAAGCCTAAAGGCATGCATATGATTATGGCAAGGAGTTTCACATATCATCTATTCAAGAATCGTATATGATACAATTGACAAATGTTGTCTACCTTAATGATTAACTATGGATGTTGGCATATTGGTTGTGTGATAGTTGAATTATTTTGGATCTTGTCTCACTAGAAGGTTGTATGCTATAATCTTCCAAATTGATATGTGAGGGCTATCAATTTAAATAAAATAGTGAGAGTGATGAGTAATTAAAGACCTAATAAACATCATAAATTTTATAATCAAATCAAATAAAATAATGAGTTTTTAGAAAATTACAAATTATTTTGTAGAATCAAATGGAAACACACAACAACACCTTTTCTCTGTGATCGGTCCTGAGAAGGACAAATTAAATGGGAACAACTTCCATAACTGGTATAGGACATTGAGAATTATTCTCACACAAGAGTGCAAGCTCTATGTCCTGGAGACACCAGTTCTAAGAGAATCTCTTCCTAATGCTCCTAGGGTTGACATGGATTCTCACAAGAAGAATATTGTAAATGTAATAGATGTCAAATGCCTAATGCAGTGCTCAATGAACTATGAGTTGCAAAGACAACATGAGAAAATGAAAGTTATGGAGATGGTCACACATCTCAGGAACATGTTCCAAGATCAAAAAAGGCATGAGAGATATGATATCTCAAAAACATTGTTCAAATGTCACATAGTAGAAAGAGATCCAATAGGTCCTCATGTGCGCAAGATCATTAGGTATGTGGAAACCTATCACAATTGAGATTCCCCTTGGGTCAAGAGTTGGTTACTGATGTGATTTTCTAGTCTCTTCTAGAGTCATATAGTTAGTTTGTAATGAACTACTACATGAATGACTTTGACAAGCCATTGATAGAGTTATTGGGCATGTTGAGAATAGCTAAGGAACAAATGAAGAAAGAGAAACTTATGTTTGTGATAATTATGATCAGCAAGAAAAATAGAAAGTCTAAAGGCAAAGGTAAAGCTAAGATGAGTTTTGCAACTAGCCAGAATACCATGTCTTCAGACCTCAAGGCAAAAAGAAGAATAAAGAAGGGAGGCAAATGTCACCACTATCACCAGGCTAGACACTAGAAGAGGAATCACCCCTTCTATTTGGAGGAACTAAAGAAGAAGAAGAAGAAGGAAGAGGCATAGGCCTCTACTTCAGGTATGAATGTTATAAGATGATTCTAAATTTACTTCTTCATCTTGGTATGTGATACCAGATGTGGATCTGACATACATTGATGTGCAAGATCTGATCAGAAGTAAATCCCTTCTAAAAGGACAAAGATGGATTGTGATGAGCAAGAGTTGCTATAGCCTAAGTCCACATTTAGAATTTATTTTAGCCAAGAGGGCATGTAATAGAGTAGTAGGACTGCTATTTCAATATGCCAATAAATAGAAACATTTTATTTCTTACATCTTGTAAAGACAAGGATGACTATGAATAAAATAGGTGGTGTTGTATTTCAAAGATATGATCTTGTGTAAGTGAACTACCAAATATCTTACAATATTTTCATAATAACGTGAATACCAAAAGGATTATAATGTATGATTCAAACAATTAACAATCTATAGTGTTATCATCTGGAGCACATATGTGAGAAATGCATATCTAGAATTCATATTGATTTTATCTAGACTCTTTTAGTTATTGAACCAATGAGAGACATGAAAGTCTTACTTGTGTGCAATGTGATAAATCATCCTTCATTAGATGTAGTGGGAGGATAAGCATTGTATTAGAACTTATACATGTTGATGTATGAAGATCTTATAGAATAAATGCTATGGATAGTTACGTAGACTTCATAGTATTTGCTAATGATATGATGATATGCACTCAGAAAAATAAAAACATAAGTCTCTTGAAGTGTTAAAGGAGATTATAAATGAAGTATAACTTTGACAGAAGTATTAAGAAACCTTGATATCATCAAATGTTGAAAAACTTTGCAGCAAAAGTTTAGGTCCTTCTGGAAGATGGTGATAGAACCTAATGATGTGTCAAAAAGAAGGAATCACATCATCATGATATGATTATAAATTAATTGAATCTTCTGATTTCCTTAAAAGAAATATGCTAAACACTAAAACAATGTACCATCCAAAATGGTTTGAAAGACACCATATGAGATACAATATATGGGAACATCTTAATACGTCTTATGGATTGAAACCTATATAAATAAAGTAGTTTTTGAAAAGGTTAATCAACAAACTATAATTTTTGAATAACTCCTTTGATCCCAATCTAATAACAAAGTGTTTTGCTAACTAGGATATCTGAAAGAATCGGTGGGAGTAAAAGGAGAACTTGAAAGGTTCGAGGTCAACAAAGAGGTACAATGAGAACAAGTGAGAATCACAAATTGTTGTGGAATCTCAAGTCTGCCATGTAACACAGAACCTCATAATTCTAGTAGAACGAATCTGAGATTGAATGATTCTGAATCCAAAAACTCAAATAGGTTGATCATAAGATTATAAACCGACATATCAACTAGAAACTATTAGGAATCAAATATGGGAAATGGCTTAAGGCCATTATGGAGTTCATGTAAACTAATACAGTATGACCTTGGTAGTACTACCTGAAGGAGTAAAACCCAAAAGGTGAAGATGGGGTTTTCATTTTAAAGACCTACATGGATAACATAAGAGGACAAATTGTTTATAAAGATTTTTGAAGTCAGTTCAAACAATTCAACATGAAGAAATTCATTAACCAATTGTCATGCTTGTTTTTTGATCTAGAATAGACTATGACAATTGGCAAATGAAGCTTAAAACCATATTCCTTAATAGGAATATCAGAAGGAATGTGTGTGTGACACAACCTAAAGCTTTATAACTTCATTAAAGCAAATAAATCCTATAAGTTACAAAGTTTAGTGTAAAGATTGAAACGCGCATCTCAGATATGAGACCTTCTATCTTGACAAGATAGTTAAAGGTTTTGACTTGATCCAAGATGAAAGATGAAATTTGTGATTACAAAAGATTTAGTGGGACCATATATGAATCTTCCACATACTGATGTGGAATGACTCCTCAATTTATGATATTAAGATCTGACATGAAAAACACCTTCAATAATGAAGGATTAGGTTAAACACCCTATGAGATAGGGATCAAGATATATGAAGATAGTTCTTAAAAGTTTCATGACCTAAGTATGAGCACATATAAATATCCAGATATTGAAAGAGTTCAATTTGAAGGATTCAATGAGAGAGAATATGTACATAATACATGGGATTAGTCTCTCATGAACCCTACATTCTGATTTTTACAAAACATGAAATACATGAATCATATGCCATATGCACTAGCAATTGGTTCTATCCTATATGCTATTATAAATGTACTTACTCCATATTCTTGTATGTATTGGACAAGGCATGATGATTTTACTTTCCAATAAGGGTTATTGGAATCTCATTTAAATACATCCATTAGTATTTGAGATGCACTAACGGATAAGATGCTAAGAGCATGGAAACAAGGAACAGTTGAGTGTAAAGAGTTACACTAATGCAAGCTTCCATGATGATAAAAGATGATCACAATATTAAAGTTGTGTGTTTCATCTTAAGAGAAGAGTTATTAGTTGGAAAGAGTTCTGAACTATAAGACCATTAATTTACAATTCTACAATTGAATCTATGTATCCTAGTATTATGAACACAGGAATGGATATTATATGGATGTAGAAGTTCATATGGATGAACTTAAAGATGTTCCAAACATTGATGATGCAGTAATGATATTGTGACAACAATGGAGATACTTTCTAGGCAAGGAATATCAGATAGCATATTATGGCATTTTCATATCATATGAGAGATCATACAATGAATAGTCAAGGAACATGCAATATACAGACTAAAAGCAATGTGCTGCTAACTTTTGGTTAGCACTTATGTAGCAAAAACATGGTGGACATGTTTAGATCACTAAGGATGATATTTGTGGGTGATTGGCTCTAAGTACAACTGGGAGTCTGTTGGTAAGTATGGCCAGAGAGCCAAGAATATGACGATTATGAAGGCATATTACATAAAGTATTTCATTAATAATAACAAAGGCAAGATTCCAATTCATTCTAATTTATTCAACTGTGAGATAATAAGGAAATGTAATGAATGTCTAATGAATGACAGTTACTCAATGATGTATGTCTTCAAGTACGTGGCTTGAACAATGAGATCATACAGATGTTAAGAATATGTACATTCTTTTTATGTCCCTGGTAAAATATTATTGTGGAAGGCAGATAGACAACAATAACACATAAGACTAGAGTATGAGTTGGTTGATGGAAGAATCTCATTAGTCATGATATGGTATATCAAACCAAGAACACATATACATGTTAGATAATAGTGTATCAGACAGACCCACCTTGAGATTGACACATGGAAACCATACTTTGTAAGTCATAGTCATCTCTCATTGTGAAGGTGGTGATTGTAATTCTTAGACCTAAAGTCATTACACTCATGACATGTCATTCAGTATACTTTGACATCATCCAACGTAACCCTAAAACATGGATTTCTATAAAGGTGATGATTGGGTAGCTGTGACACATGGGGATAGACTGTGAGTGATGTAGATGGGATTTGTCCCTCCTACTTAAGTTTGATGTCCATGGTCACTTGATTAGCGAGACTAAGAAATGCATGTGTATGAACACGTGACTCAATATATGATATTGATGTCACAGATATCTCATACAATATGTTGTGGTTCAAGACACATGGATTGAACATTACGAGGATGACAATACCATGCCTCGAGTTCATTTTGGATATCAGAGACAAAGGAATTTTACAATTATTGAAACACCTTAGATAGATTGTAGGTTGAATTTGTTCTCCAACTTTCCATTCACTTAGGTAGCACTTATGTGTGACTAGGCACCACTCTTTGCTTGTGATATCATAAGCTAGTATGGACATTCACTACCAATGTGATATGGGACCTATAGGGTAAAACACATAGGAACTCACCTAGAAGACGAGTTTATCATGAATGATAATTGAATTGATTACTAAAGTGTTTAGATAGTCAATTCGATCAACAAATCATCTTATTGGACTGCCAATTGATTGACTCAAGTGTTGAGATGATCGATTGGAGTGTCAGGTTGATTAGAAATTGAATTGGCTAAATTCTTCCTAAATTGTGGAGCAAACCGACCGGTTCACTTAGTGAACCAGTAGGTTCAACTCACCAATTGAGCGGTTGGGTGAGTGAGATGAAAAGATCGTGTGAGTGAGATCACACAGTTCATGAAGATTTTCTATTGCATTAAATATTAGTGTTGACGTCATGTTGTGCATTAATTAGATTCGAACTACTAAATCATAAGTGCTTGGAAAACAAAGAGAAATGATTAGTTTTTTGTGCGAACCGACCGTCATTCATGTGAGTCAACCAGTTCGGCACTCAAAGGTTGCAAAAAATCATAATTTCCTTCTCCCTTCAACTCCCACATTGACTGGGAACCCTGACCCTAACCCCTCCTATAAATAGAGGGGTATATGGGGCTTCCCAGGACACACAATTGAAAATTTTTTGCTCTGACAATTGTTGTTCTCTCTAGTTGTGGTAACTAAGAGAGCCCAACCAAGTCCTACCCAACTAGGGAGGGATAGAAAGGGAGAGAACAACTAAGGATCATTGCGGGAGAGCAGGTTAGTGACTAGTATACCAATCAGAGGGAAACTCCTTCCTGTCCATTATAGCAGGATGATAGGAGTTCTGGGTGGTCTGTGTGGACTTCTATAGAGGCGAAGTGAAATTTTCCCATCGCTACGAGGATGTTGTCAGCCCACAGTCTATGGAGAGACCACAGGATTCATTGGAGATGTTGTTCCAAAAGTGTGTTGTCTGTAGTGAGGAACAGGAGTTGCACATATGCTGCCCAGAAGCAACTACAAGATAGTTGCACTTCATTGAGTTGTAGTCATTGGAGTTGCTCCAGGACCAGGTCTAAACTTGTTAAACCATATTTTTTATTGTATAGTTATTGACACAATCTTGTTGTTCTAGGAATACGGATAGATAAAATTGTTATTTCCGCTGCCTTACTTTGTGCCCATATTTTCGAACAACATGCATGCTCAAATGATTATATGCTATTAAATGGAATTAGCAAGTTGAAGGATTTAGAAAAATGCAACAAAATAGGTTAGGGAAAACTCCTTCCTAGTATGCTATTTACTAAAAATACCTAGGTATCAATGCTTATCAAATAGAAAATATGTAACAATGGATCTCATCATGATGATGTAACCAAAAACAATGATGCAGTCCTAAACTATTTATTAGATACAACACAATGGAAAAATGATTATCTAGTTCTCAATTTGTTTAAAATGAGAGGAACTTGAGACTATTTATTTGGACAAATGGAATGAATCCTTGAGGTACTTAGAGACAACACAATACTTGGCATGTTATCATTAGTAAAAAAAACCTAGCTCCTTGCAAGTGTATGAAAAATAGGTATGGCATGTTGTCATTTTTTATTTATGGTGCAAGCCACCTAGAAATTTTGTCAATATTTTTCTTCAATTTCAATTGATGATTTGATCAATTTATGGGAATAAGGAATTATGGCTTGTAATATTCATGTAGTGAGCTTCTAATTTGTTTGCTATATACTATAGGACTATTCATGATTTTGTAGCTTTATTTGTATATGGTGAAATAGGATCCATAGTATATCCTTAACATAAGGATGTTGATTAGAATATTGTATAATGATCATATATCTTGGTAATTAAAATACTCCTACCACTTGTGCACCCATACTGGAGGTTTCACAAAGCATTAAATGTTTTAACTAAGGAAAGGGTAGCCTTAATACCATTATCCATGAATACTTCTTATGATGCATTGAGAATGTATTCAATAAGAAACAACATATTTCCTTATTTGATGACAAACCTTTATGCAAGAAAACATTAAGATTTTAACATCTTCTATATTTGCCTTTTTTACAATTGGCATTGTCTCATTGGTACACTACTGGAACATATAAGGAAATACAAAAATATCATCAAATCCAAAATGGTTTTACTTGAACTGAATTCAAGACAAGATTTAGTAATACTATAATGAAGGGTTGACACTCATATTTACCTCCTTCTTGTAGAACTTAATTTATGTATTTTTTGTGTCTGTTCTTATATAATATTAACTTATTGAATGGTTACTATTATAATAGTGAAAGTTGGTGTCACTCATTGATGTGAAGCTGAAAGGACTATGATCTTAAGATTATCAATATTAATTTCACAAATTTTACATACAATTATTTGATCCATAGTGCCAAGGCGTGTACTTTTGGAATCGCAAGTCTATATTTCTTCTTTAGTGAAATGTGTAACAATGTGACAAATACAAACAATCGCAATAAGGTACAAGGATAATTATTGTTACCTTATGCCATCTTGAATTGTACGTGGAAGTCACGCGTGTATGTAGTTGTAGATGTCAGGTAAGAAAGAAAAGGAATCAAACCAACAATGGTTTTACTTGAGCCAAATACAACAAAAGAGTTACTAGTATTAGAGAAGAATGATCAATGCACATATTACCCCTTGATTGTTACACTTTGTCTATGTAAGAGAGATGATTATTGTATAATTTTAACATACTACATGGTTTCTATCAGAATATAAAAAACTAGAGTAACTCCAACATTTGAAGCTAAAAGGTTTATGATCTTATGGTGTTCACACATTGCTTCAAAAATAATCACCTATATCTATTTGATCCATAGTGCAAAGAATATATAAATTGCAATCAAAATAATATTTTTTCATTAATCAAATATGCCCACAATGAGATAAATCTGAATGGTCTTAAAAGGTTTTAAAAGGAATTGATTTCTACCTATATGTAATTTATGCCTTCATTTTTTACTTATAGTTAATCTTGTTGTACATTTCAACATGCTGGTGCATATGCTAATTCTATAATACTTACAACAATGGTTTGAATGCAACAAGAATTTGTTTGAATTATCACCGTCTCAAATGGAGTATTTTTAGGGTTATTTTTCTAGGTAGGTAATGGGATTGCACATTGATTTACTGAATTCAAAAATATTTTTGGGAGACAAACTCTTTTCATCATGATAATTATCATGAAATGGAAGTCTAGTAGTATGAGTAATAGGAATTATTCTTTAATAATGGGTCCAAGAAAACTTGTACCAGTTACACAACATCGATGATTCAATATTGATGTCATTGAGCTCATCAATCTTAACAAGAGATATAAAATTCAATTAGGATTGTAAAAAACATTATTAATCATTCATTAGATGGTTCTATAAATAGTTTCTCATGTCCTATTGCAATTACTAAATGGTTTTTTTACAACATCAAATGGCTCATTTATAACCCAAATGATGCTTTCATCTCACATAGTGGATTCTAAATAATGTATTTTTTCTCTCTAAAAATACTAAGATGACAAGATCATATTGAAAAATAGCAAGGATATTGTACACAAATATTCTTTGTATTATCATAATGTGAACAACAAGAGACAAAGACAAGCTAAGTGTGATATAAATGATGATGCAAATGACGTGATAATTTCACTATGTATATTTTAGAGTTCCCATATTTAGGTTAAATTGGTTGATATCAACAAATAGGTTTCTAGTGGATGAGTTGGATTTCACACTAGTGAAAATTATAAAAGTAGTGATGACAAATGTTAGCCATTCATCATATACTAACAAGGAAAAAAGTTCTATAACTAAATGAAAATTGGCATTTTATTTCTTAGGGAAAATACATTTCACCATAGCTCTTGTTGATGAAAATAAGTACTACAAAAAATATGATGAGTCTAGTCCTCCTTGTTGTATGGAAAATTGTAAACATCAAAGCGTAAGCTGATGAATAATATGTAGGAAGGGAAAATAGGGTTGAGATCAATGCAAGAAAACTGGTCCCAACATTTTCACTTCCCTAGTCAAGTGGACAACAAGATGTACCATGATATCAAAGAATGAAGGAGGAAAATACATGTCAAGCTGACATAGGGTAACAACCACTTCTCTTTGTAATTTATCGAGAGTATTAGGGTCAATAACTTTGTTGCACAGACTGTTGAAAAAGAAACAAAGTTTGGTGATTGCAAATCGTACATGCTTTGGCAATATAGATCGAATTGCCACGGGCAATATTTGTTGCATTAGAGTGTGACAATCATGAGATTTAAGACCTATCAACTTCAGATCTTCTATTGATACCAATGTACAGATGTTGGATGAGTAACCCTGGGGCACCTTAACATTTACCAAGCATTCACAAAAAGCTTTCTTCTCCTTTCTAGACAACGTGTAACAAGCAGGAGGTAAGTATGTTCTCCGATCGCTACTAACTACTTCTGTTAATTTTTTCCTTATTCCCATTTCATGTAGGTCCATTCTAGATTGTATCCCATCTTTATTCTTACCTGGTATATTCAACAGAGTACCGATGACACTATCACATACATTTTTCTCAATGTGCATGACATCGATACAATGCCTGATTGTCAAAGAACTCCAATAAGGAAGATCCCAAAATATTGACTTCTTCTTGAATAAAGACTTGTCACTCCGTGTGGCCATTGTACATTGTCATCTCTTACCAAATTCATTGGTGATGTCTTTTAGTCTTTCATAAACATCCTCCCCTCATATAGGTTTAGGTGCACTCTGTTCCCCATTCCGTCCATTGAATGCTTTGCGCAACCTACAATACGGATGAAATTTTAGAAGAAAACTTCGATGACCAAGATATACAGTCTTGCCTCTGTGTTTTATTCGTATTGAATCAGTGTTCTCTTCACATATAGGACACGCTTTAGATCCTTTGACACTATATCTAGACAAATTCCCATACGGTGTAAAGTCATTCATAGTGCAAAACAACATAGCATGCAAATGAAATGTCTCTCTTCCTTAAGCATCATAGGTCATCACACCTTCACCCCAGATCTTCTTCAAGTCATCAATCATAGGTTCAAGATAAATTTCGATATCATTTCCAGGTTGTTTAGGGCCTAATATCAAAGATGACAGCATAACGTACTTATTTTTCATACACAACCAGGGAGGAAGATTGTATATAAAAAGCATAACTGGCCAAGTGCTATGTTGGCTGCTCAATGTCCTGTATGGATTCATCCCATCTATACAAAGCCCAAGTCTTAGATTCCTATCTTCTTCACCAAATTCAGGGTATAATAAATCAATCTTCTTCCACTATGGGGAATCAGACGCATGTCGTAGGATCCCATCATTATTTTTCTTAACATCTGCATGCCACCTCAAATTCTTCACATCTATAGGATTGGAAAACAAGTGTTGAAATTGTAGTATTATAGGTAGATACCACATCACCTTGGCAGGAGAACCAGTTTTGGACTCCCCCGACGTTGTCAATTTATACCTTGACGCACCACATTTCGGACAATCTTTCAAATCCACATAGTCCTTTTGAAATATTGCACAATCATTCAGGCATGAGTGTATCTTCTTGGCCTCCATTCCCATTGGGCACAACAATTCCTTTAACCG
Source organism: Alisma plantago-aquatica (assembly GCA_963693085.1). Lineage (NCBI taxonomy): Eukaryota > Viridiplantae > Streptophyta > Magnoliopsida > Alismatales > Alismataceae > Alisma > Alisma plantago-aquatica. The sequence goes on along the minus strand of OY856414.1, from coordinate 401,257,063 downwards.
GTATGTTGAGATTGGCAGCTCGTTTCCTTCAGTAAGAATTTCTTTCAATAAAGACAACAATGACGTGAAGCTTTTGTCGCTCCATCGTTTGTTAGCTTTCAGTTTATACAATCTCAACAAAGTGCTAAGCTTTGTAAACTTACAACCTATGTATAATGGTATCTCAACATCATGCACAATGTTTCTAAACATGGGAGGTGGATCGGTGTGCTCTACCCCCACAACTATCCAGCATCGCATCAGTGATGTCTACTAGAACTGGTTCGTTCACATCTACGTCATTGAAGGAAATTTCTTCTTCCACACATGCACTGCTATCAACATCCACTAATTTCAAGTTTGAAATCTCTCCATGCCAGTGCCATTCTGTATAGCCTTGTACAATCCCATTGCACATGACATGACTTTTGATTTCATCACCAGTGCTGACTTTCAAGTTGTTACCGCAATGCCTACATGGTCAGTAGAACCTATCTCCAGGTTGCTTCTGTTGGTATGTATTCCCTGAGAGCCAATCATGGGATGATTGGTGGGATACATTAATATTGATTTGATAAACATCAAAGGCAAGCTTCCAATTCTTTCTGGTTCAGTCATATGAGATAGTGATAGAACAGATTGAATATCTAGAGAATGACAGTACTCAATGACGTATGCCTTCAGGTTCATGACCTGAACGATGAGATCATACGGATGCTAAGAGTTTGTACATTCTTGTTATGTCCCTAGTCGGATGTCATTGTGGAAGGTAAATAGACAGCAATGACACACAAGGCTAGATTGTGGTGTTGGTTGATGACAGAATCTCATTAGTCATGATATAGAGATATCAAACCAAACACATAGGTACTTGTTAGAGAACAAGGTACCGGACAGACCCACCGTGAGTTTGACACATGGAACCATGAGATGGTAGTCACAGTCAGTACTCACACTGATGGTGGTGAGTGTGATTCTTAGACCTGAAATCACTACACTCAACACATGTCGTTGGGCACACTTTGACATCATCAAACGCAGTCCTGAAACATGGGTTGTTATAAAGGTGATGATTGGGTGGCTTTGACACATGGGGCTTTTGAGGGGTGAGTGATAGATATGGGATTTGTCCCTCCTGAGGGAGTTTGATATCCAAGGCCACTTGATGAGTAGGATTGAGATAGGTGTGCGCACGCATGTGTGAATCAGTATGTGATATTGATGTCATACATATCTCATTCAATCTACTCTGAGATCAAGAAAGTGAATGAACGTTGACAGGATGACTGTTCCATGCCTTGAGTTCATTCAGGATATCAGTGACAAAGGAATTATACATTCACTGTAACACCATTCACGGATTGTAGGATGAAAGTTGTTCTCCAACTTTCTACTTTCATTTGGGTAGCACTGATGTGTGACTAGGCACCACTCTTTGCTTATGACGTCATAAGTGTTATGGACTTTCACTGCGAACGTGAAATGGACCTGCAGGGTCACACACATAGGATTTAACCTGGAAGAGGAGTTTTGTCCACAAAGCAATGTTTAGATTGATTACTAAAAGAGTTTGGTAGTTCAATTAAACACTCAATCAGTCGATGGCTCAATATCGTATGGTTCAAGGTGTTGGACGCATTGATTAGAGTATCAGATTGATGGAAATCGCAATTGACTGATTTTTGCCCAACCAGTGCTCCCAACCGATCGGTTCATGTGATGAACCGGTCGGCTGAGGTTGCTGAACCGGTCGGCTGGAGTGTCCAGGCCGATCGGCTCATGCCCAGGTTGAAATGACCGGTTCAAGGGTTGAACCGATCGGCTCAACTGGTGCAACCGACCAGTTGGGAAAAGTCATGTCGGCAAGAATTTTCCTTTGGTTTCAAATTGCCCAATTTGATTGGGAATAACATTGGTATTCGATACCAATTGAGAACGAAACAAGGAAAGTCTTTTTGAGCCGGATTAGGACCATGAACTGATCGGTTCAGGGCACCAACCGATCAGTTGGAGTGCCCCAAACGATCGGCTCAGGTCCAACGGATTGGCTCAATGGCCGAACCGATCGGTTCAGTTGTGAACCGATCATTTCAAGTTGCGAACCGGTTGCTTTTTGTGGAAAATTCTCGAACCCTTCTACTCCTGCTTTAGTCCCATATTGCCGGCCACAGAGAACCTTGTCCCATGACCCGCCTATATATATAGGGGTATTGGGGGCTTCTCAGAGGACAACTCAATGCAAGCTGGTTGCTTTGCGAAGTTGTCGTTCTCTCTGGTTTTGGTAACCGAGAGAGAGCCCGAGCAAGTGCTTCCCGCAAAGGGAGGTGCAGCAAGGGAAGGACAACTGCAGTTGCAACTAGTAGCAGGAGAGTGTGTTGGCAACTAGTACATCAATAGGAGGGTGTGACTCCTTCCACTTCCTTGTGGGACAAGGAGAGTGGAGTTTCAGGTGGTCCGTGTGGACTACTACAGAGGTGGGAGGACACTGCCGCTCAGGAGGACAACTGTCATCCGACAGTTCGGTAGGAGGAGGAGTCATCAGTCCCGGTGCGACCAGGAGCTGCACAGACACCGTCCAAGACCGGAGTTGAAGACCACGCATTGTGCGAGGTATTGTCACCGAGCAAGCCTCGGGACAAGGTATGATTCCACAAACCATCCTTTCCTATTATATAGACGTTGACGCATTTCCTCGGTATGGGTTTGGGGAGAAAATTTTTTGTTTCCGCTACCTTCTCTGTCTCCCCTAAAACCCAACAGTGGTATCAGAGCCACGTCAACTGCTCTATATTTTAGGAATATCGATATGATCGATTTTGGTTTGTCGCCTTTATTTATTGCATACGATGCGAATAATATCGGCTTTATGCATGTCCAATCCTAAATCCACAAATCCCAAATTACATATATGATATGTATTATTAATGCACTCGATACGCGTCGCCCTTAAACGAGTTTTGTGGTGGACGTGTGTAGCATGATTATGGCCTATAAACCCCTATATGTGTGTGGTTGTTTGTGGTTTCTTGCATCTTGGTCTGCGCACCGATCTTCCCTCTCTTATTCCCGATGTAACTCGAAATAATTCAAGATTCTTTCCTACCTTTGCTCCCCCCGAATGTAACTCGGGGTTTCCCTTTCAAAGCAATGTAATAAATAGAATAGGATTTTATTTCATGTTATGTCAAAGACCGGCGGATATCAAGACGACTGCTCAGACGGTCGGTTCAAGGAGTGAACCGATCGGTTGACCTTCCAAATGGTCGGTTCAAGGAGTGAACCGATCGGTTGATGACCGGTTCGAGGAGCGAGACGAGCGGGTGGAGGACATGACGAGATGCACGACGACCAGGCGAACCGATCGGTTGGATGAGCCAACCAATCTGCTGGTGACACCCAGACGACCGGCTGGAGAGTACAGATCATTCATGTGATGAGTTGATCAACTCGGATGGCAAGGCACAGAGTTCATCTTGTACAGGTTGCATGTGATGTTGACCTAGATGACCATGATTCCTCTTGCCTCGAGGAATCACATTAGGATGGCCATAATCATCGCTTTTTATCGTTTTTGTGCATGTTTTCTGTGGGATATAGCATGTATATGATGTGTACTATGTATTGTGGTGATTGGATATGTATATGTATATAAAACCAAATCCCTCATTAAAATATTAAGTCTTACATGCCTTCCATTAGTGGCACACATGAAAAGCTCGATCGACCAAGCGTAGGTTACGCCAAAGTGTGGTGCGTCGTCTATCTTGTGGAAGTGTGAAGAGTAGACATGTAGGTTCTGCCAAAGCAGGGTGCATGTTCTACCGTGTCGGCTTTTGGGTTAGACTTAACTGGTGATTCTTAGAGCGTCTAAGCCCAAAGGCAAGGAATGTTCATGGCAAGGTGTTGTGCATGTTCATTCAACAAGAGTTGCATATGATGCAATTGGCAAGAGTTGCCTACCTGAGAGATCTAAGTTGTGGGCGATCAGCCAAAGCTGACTCATGACTTAGAGGATTTCAGGATCTTGCCCACTAGAAGGTTGTACGCTGCAATCTTCCGAATTGATGGTGAGGGCTATCAATTTGAACTAAAATAGTGGGAGAGATATTTAATTAAAGGCCTAATTTTATCGTCAACTTTTCAAATCAATCAAACAAGTCAAAAATGAGTTTTTGGACTAAAATTGCATATATTTCCTTTTTGTTAAAATAAATGGTTAATCAACAAATCACTTTATTTGTGATCGGTCTTTGAGACCAACAAATTAAATGGGAATAATTCCACGACTGGTTAGGATGATGATGAGAAGTGTTCTCAATCAAAGAGCAAAAGCTCTAAATCCTAATTATACCCGAACCAGATGAACTCGATCCCACCACATCAATGGCTGAAAGTATGCTTATGGAAGCATACTGAGGATGACATTGATGAGGAGTTCTTGATGTTGTGTTCTCTGAACTATAAGTTGCAGAGACAACATGAGACATATGATGTCTCCAAGACACTATCCTAGTATGTCATGACAGAAGGAGATCCAGTAAGGTATTCACACACTCAATGTGATTGGGTATGTGGAAAAACCTGACTAAGAAGGATTCCCTCTGAGCCAAGAGTTGGCTATTGGTATGATACTACAAATGTTGCGAGGATCATACAATTCATGATAAGCTACAACATGAACAACTTTGACAAGCGTTGACAGAGTTGTTGGACATGTTGAGGATAGTAAAGGCAAAGATGAAGAAAGACAAACCATAATCTTTGATGTGATCAAAGAGAAAGGTAATTCTTAAGGGCAAGGATAAGGGCAAAGCTAAGAAGTGTTCTGATGCTAGCCAGAAATCCAAGCCGTCTTCAGCCTCAAGGCACATGGGGAAAGGGTGTCTGAGGGATTTCCCTCTATATCTGGAAGAACAAAAGAAGATGAAGGAGGGGATGGAGATCTCCACCTAAGGTATCAGGAAATGAACCGCTTCTTTATCCGAGGTATATGATACCAAGATATGGATATGTCATATATGATATGCAATATCCGCAAAGAAGTGATGGCCTTTGTGAAAGGACCAAGAAAGAAGTACCCATCATTGGAGCAAGTGTTGCTGCCATAGATAGGAGTATCTTTCAGTTTATTTCAGCCTAAAAGGGCACAAAATAGAGTTGAGAACTGTCATTTCATATATTGCCAATAGATAGAAACACTTTATTATTGCATATTGTATGACAATGATGGCAATTAATAAAGTTGATGTTTCGATCTTAAAGATATGATCTTTGTGGCAATGCCTTGCTTATCTTGTGGTATTTGATATGCATAAGATAAAATGATACCTAAAAGTTATAGATAACTCAAACAATGAAATTAGCATTAATCATGAGAAATTGATTTCTAGTTTCCATATGATGGATAAATCTAGACTCTTTTGGTTAGAGAACCAGTAAGAGACATGAATATCTTGGACATGATTAATCAATCTTCACTAATATAGTGGGAGAGTGATTATCCTATTAGATATAATACATGTGATGTATTTACATACCTATTGGAACAAATGCTAATACTTCAAATGGTGTTTAGAGAAATACCAATATGAATATCTTGAAGTGTTCAAAATTATCATAGATGAAGTACAAATTTGGTAAATTGTTAATTCTTGATAAGATCAATGAATGAAACACTTGAACCAAATGTTTGAGATCCTTACGAGTGATTATGATAATGTATCATAGTGAACTCATGATTAAGGCATGGTGATGTCTAAATCAAGAAGGAATCATACTCTAAGGAGTTAGAGAATGATTATCAAATAACTGAATTCTTCTTAATAAAAGAATACCCCACACTAATAAAGGACATTAAGAACCACAAGGGTTGTGAGTTCATATATCCTTGACAGATACACCTAAATCATCTATGTGATGAGTTGTTCATATGATGAGTCAACTATCTAGATGAATATGAGGAATCAGATTTTGAGTTATGGTATAGAACCATTACATCCTAAATGACTTCCATGTGAGCCATAAGGTATGACCTTGATGGTAGCACTCATTGGATCGTATCCATAAGTGCAAATAAGTCTTAAGTGTTAAGACACATGGATAACATTTTGACAAGGATGATGCTTGTTGATTGCAACTTAATGACTAAGACTTTTGGCATATGGATACTAAAACTGCATTCCTATGAGGAATAAAACCAGGATGTGTACGTGACACAGCCTATAAGGTTTATGAATCCACTAATGCAAATGAAGTATATAAGTTACAATGAACTAATCAATGTGATTGATTGAGTACAAGCAACTCAAAATTGGATCTTTACTTTGATGATATAGTCAAAGGGTTTGACTGATATGTCAAAGATAAAGGAGGATCTGTGATTTAGTGGGAGTGTGTTCACATTCCACATGTTGATGTGAAATGGAAATGTTCTAAAATGGAAATCCAAAAGTGGAAATTATCTTTAAGGAAGATAGAGATGTTTCCTATATGATAGGAATAGAGATCTATAGAGATAGTTCTCGAAAAATCTCTTGACCTGGAAAGAGAAAGCATACATTGGAAATCTGTACTGAAGGGTTCAGTATGCACAGATTCAGTGGGAGAAAACTTATCCATGTTATATGGATATTAGTATCCCAAGGCCAAGTGTCCAATTCTTATGAAGAATGGGAACACTAAGAAAAGATATGGATCTATCATGTATGTGATCATCCCATTGTCTTGCATGTATGACATGGCAAGAATAAAATGCATTCATCATTTTGTATGTATGACATGACAATATGATGTGCTCATCCTGATAACTCGTATGTGGGACATGACGAGTGGATGTCTGTCTACTTCCAGTAAGGGTTACTGGAATACCATGAGAGCTTGATAAGTACTTATGAAGTACTAGTTCCATGGAGATAAGGAAGAGTTTGATGTAAAGAGTTACATTGATGCGAACTTCCGAAAGGACAGAAAATTAATCGCAAAATATACATAGGATGTATAACAGTGAAAGTTGGTTGATAATTGGAAATGTTCCAATAAAACTATTTAAAAGGAAATGCCGAGTATCTATGTGTTAGAGAACAGCAGTAGATACTATATGGATCTGGAAGTTCATGAGATGAACTTATATTCCACTCATTGATGACAAGTCAGGAATCCTTGATCATGCAATGTGGCTAAAGGTTAGCAATGGAAGACTAGATCGCATATTACGGCAACTCCATCTCATACGTGCGACGTACAACGAAGAGATGAGAGACATGTGATTTATACTGACTTTGGCAAGGTGTTGCCATTACTCACTATGTTGGCACTAGAGCACAGTGACATGTGGGACATGTTTGAAAATCACTATGAATATGATTCAAGGGTGATTGGTTCGCAGTGTAAGTGGGAGTCTGTTGGTATGTATGCCCTGAGAGCCAATCATGGGATGATTGGTGGGATACATTAAGATTGATTTGATAAACATCAAAGGCAAGCTTCCAATTCTTTCTGGTTCAGTCATATGAGATAGTGATAGAACAGATTGAATGTCTAGAGAATGACAGTACTCAATGACATATGCCTTCAGGTTCATGACCTGAACGATGAGATCATACAGATGCTAAGAGTTTGTACATTCTTGTTATGTCCCTAGTCGGATGTCATTGTGGAAGGTAAATAGACAGAAATGACACACAAGGCTAGATTGTGGTGTTGGTTGATGACAGAATCTCATTAGTCATGATATAGAGATATCAAACCAAACACATAGGTACTTGTTAGAGAACAAGGTACCAGACAGACCCACCGTGAGTTTGACACATGGAACCATGAGATGGTAGTCACAATCAGTACTCACAGTGATGGTGTTGAGTGTGATTCTTAGACCTGAAATCACTACACTCAACACATGTCGTTGGGCACACTTTGACATCATCAAACGCAGTCCTGAAACATGGGTTGTTATAAAGGTGATGATTGGGTGGCTTTGACACATGGGGCTTTTGAGGGGTGAGTGATAGATATGGGATTTGTCCCTCCTGAGGGAGTTTGATATCCAAGGCCACTTGATGAGTAGGATTGAGATAGGCGTGCGCACGCATGTGTGAATCAGTATGTGATATTGATGTCATACATATCTCGTTCAATCTACTCTGAGATCAATAAAGTGAATGAACGTTGACAGGATGACTGTTCCATGCCTTGAGTTCATTCGGGATATCAGTGACAAAGGAATTATACATTCACTGTAACACCATTCACGGATTGTAGGATGAAAGTTGTTCTCCAACTTTCTACTTTCACTTGGGTAGCACTGATGTGTGACTAGGCACCGCTCTTTGCTTGTGAAGTCATAAGTGTTATGGACTTTCACTACCAACGTGAAATGGACCTGCAGGGTCACACACATAGGATTTAACCTGGAAGAGGAGTTTTGTCCACAAAGCGATGTTTAGATTGATTACTAAAAGAGTTTGGTAGTTCAATTAAACACTCAATCAGTCGATGGCTCAATATCGTATGGTTCAAGGTGTTGGACGCATTGATTAGAGTATCAGATTGATTGAAATCGCAATTGACTAGTTTTTGCCCAACCAGTGCTCCCAACCGATCGGTTCATGTGATGAACCGGTCGGCTGAGGTTGCTGAACCGGTCGGCTGGAGTGTCCAGGCCGATCGGCTCATGCCCAGGTTGAAATGACCGGTTTAAGGGTTAAACCGATCGACTCAACTGGTGCAACCGACCAGTTGGGAAAAGTCCTTTCGGAAAGAATTTTCCTTTGGTTTCAAATTGCCCAATTCGATTGGGAATAACATTGGTATTCGATACCAATTGAGAATGAAACAAGGAAAGTCTTTTTGAGCCGGATTAGGACCATGAACCGATCAGTTCAGGGAACCAACCGATCAGTTGGAGTGCCCCAAACGATCGGCTCAGGTCCAACCGATCGGCTCAATGGCCGAACCGATCGGTTCAGTTGTGAACCAATCATTTCAAGTTGCGAACCGGTTGCTTTTTGTGGAAAATTCTCGAACCCTTCTACTCCTGCTTTAGTCCCATATGGTCGGGCACAGAGAACCCTGTCCCATGACCCACCTATATATAGGGGTATTGGGGGCTTCTCAGAGGACAACTCAATGCAAGCTGGTTGCTTTGCGAAGTTGTCGTTCTCTCTGGTTTTGGTAACCGAGAGAGAGCCCGAGCAAGTGCTTCCCGCAAAGGGAGGTGCAACAAGGGAAGGACAACTGCAGTTGCAACTAGTAGCAGGAGAGTGTGTTGGCGACTAGTACGTCAATAGGAGGGTGTGACTCCTTCCACTTCCTTGTGGGACAAGGAGAGTGGAGTTCCAGGTGGTCCGTGTGGACTACTACAGAGGCGGGAGGACACTGCCGCTCAGGAGGACAACTGTCATCCGACAGTCCGGTAGGAGGAGGAGTCGTCAGTCCCGGTGTGACCAGGAGCTGCACAGACACCGTCCAAGACCGGAGTTGAAGACCGCACATTGTGCGAGGTATTGTCGCCGAGCAAGCCTCGGGACAAGGTATGATTCCACAAACCATCCTTTCCTATTATATAGACGTTGACGCGTTTCCTCGGTATGGGTTTGGGGAGAAAAAATTTTGTTTCCGCTGCCTTCTCTGTCTCCCCTAAAACCCAACAGTTTCTTATGTTCCTCGGCAAATCTAATAAACTGGTCAAGACCAGAAATAAACTCGAGGGTGCAGTGATTTGGAATGGACATCCATGATCTATCCATTCTATGATCAAATAGAAAACAAGTATATATTAGAACAAGATTAGGTTCTAGGGCTAAAAGATTAGGTTTTATGGTTAAAACTTTAGGTTTTAAGGTCTTATATATAATTAATGGTTAAAACATACTAATTGAGATTCGGTGTTCAAGAACAGTCCTAAACCAGGGACTAGCCAAGATTTACTCCTAATGAGTAAACCTTGGACGAGTTTCTAGGCCAACAAATACATGTGTTGTCATTCTTATATATATTATATGTATACCACCTATCCCATTCTTAAACACCTAATCTCACTAGTAAGTGTTTAATGTGTATTGGGTTTTCAAGAAAATTTTAGCAGCATTTCCTCATTGTTCTCCAAGTACATATGTACTTAGAGAACAAACAGGGAAATGCTATCGAAATTTTCTTGAAAACCCAATACACCTTATACACTTACATCCTAAGTGAGATTAGGTGTTCAAGAACAATCCCAAACCGGGGACTGTCCAAGATTTACTCCTAATGAGTAAATCTTAGACGGGTTTCTAGGCCAACAAATACATGTGTTGTCATTCTATAACATTGATTTCATCATTTTGAGTGTCCATGCATGTTCATCATCAAGATAAAGATTACACATAAATTAGTATGACCTAGGGATGGAGAGATAATTCATAATTGATTTCAAAATTTCAAACTAGCTCATGCATTATCATCAATCTACATCATACAATAGGGATTCATGTAGATGTTAGGGCGACACATCACTAAAAAATCAGAGATTTAACATTAGGGTTTTAATATCTTACATAGATTGATCACAAGATTTCAGCAATATAGTTAATTCAAGATTATGGTGAAATGTGTATTAGGGTTTTAATAGCTTAATTCAACATGCATCAAAATTTACAGAATTAGGTCAAGCATTAGTATTCAATTGCAAATGTATCTTCTTCTTCATGCTCCCTCCTTACCAAATGGATAAAAGCAAGGTACGACCTGCATGTGGGCTGGACACGGCAGTTGTGGTCGGCCAACATAGCCATGGCCGCCATGTCCAGCCCACATGCAGGTCGTGCCATGCTTTTATCCATACATTTGGTAAGGAGGGAGCAGGAAGAAGAAGAAGTGGAGGAAGAAGAAGAGGTAGAGGAAGAAGAAGGGCAACAGCTTACCTATTAACAACGTGGAGGAAGAAGAGAGCAGGGAGCTAGCAAGAGAGCAGCGGCCTACCGGAGTAGTGATCGAGCTGGAGAGCAGCGGCTGGAGCCAGCAACGAGCACCGACGGTGAGCAGCGGACCAGCAAGTGGTGGCGGAGGCAGGGGCAGAGGAGCAGCGAGTGGCGGTGAGCAGAGGAATCGTCAGACCTAAAACCCTCAATCGTAGAAAATGAATGAAACAAAAGAGGAACAGTCTGGCTCGCGCGGGTGTTGTTAAGTTAACAATAGGTGTCGGTTATTAAAAACAACTAACGCTAAAAACTATAGGCATTGGTTACCAACAAAAACCTAACACTATTGTTCATTTATAGTCATCGATTCCAACTAGAAAAACCAACATCTATCTTTATATGCTGACAAAAATAAATATTCTTGAATTAAAGCCATAGTCGTCGGTTTCTGTATAAAAATTGACCCTAAAGGGAGGTGAAAACTTTCGTGGTTAAGTGCGTGAAAATACAACGGCGCCGGTTATTGTAAGACAACCGATGATAAAAATTGGTGAAATTTCTGTCTCACGGAAAACTTTTAGTCGTCAGTTTTGTTTTTAACAACAAACGATGTATGTTAATTTTGGAGTTAATTTTTTTTCACTGGAAAATTTGGATTTGGCAGTTAATTTTAGGCGTTGGTTTCTTATTAAGGAACCGACGCTAAATAAAAGTGATACTCATGTCTGGTCGCCCTTCACAGATAGATGTCAGTTTTTTATTTAACCGACGCTTTATGTTTTAGGCGTCAATTTTTTTATACAACCGATGCCTTTAAAAGTGACATTATAAGCCATTTCTGTAGTAGTGATAACTTGCACATTTATTTTAGTTCTTCCAATATATTCATAAATTTTCTTTTTGTGGAAAATGTTGTAGCTTTTATCAAACCCTCTCAAAAAGAGTAATTGTGTCATTCTTACAACAATAGGTACTTTTTGAAATACCATTTACTAATCATAATATTAAGACAATGTAGTGAAAGAGATATACTTAAATATTACACTTAAACAATACTACATGGCAACGTTAATCATAGGGGTTAATCATACATATGCTCAACATTGATCCATCGCAAATGTTTTTTCCCGACTCTAATGGTAAAAGAAATGTGAGGTTTATTTCCCTTATAAATGTATCTTTAATTTTATATCTTCTTTTATTATTTGTTATTAGTAATAAATTAATAAAAACAATTACCATAGTACTCAATAAACTCATTTGTCAGTGCTAAATTGGTGAACTAAAAATTATCGTAGTACTCAATAAAACCTTGGTTGTATAACAAGAGATGGAATTGGTGTAGGATCTAAATCATGTTTTTCATCCTCCTAGTGGAATTGCATTTCTAGTCAAGATGATAAATGTAGTATGTCGTATGACAATGAATAATCATTGATACTAAATAATATCACATATCCATTTATTACCCAAATTCATGTTCTTAATGGCTACACAGTCGAAGGTGAGTGGGCATGGGTGTTTGAACCTAGACTGGCACATAGTTTCATACAAGCAATATATATTATAAAATAAGTTGGTTTCAATAAGCAATAATAGATATTTGGGTCTCATATATATAAGATCCAGGGGAGTACATGAGATAAATATAAATAAGGGAAAAAATAATGGGCCTAAGCCCAACTAATCAATTATACTAACACGCCCCCTCAAGCTGGAGAGTGTTGTGGAATCCCAGCTTGGTGCCCATGTGCTTGAATAAAGTAGGAGTAAGTGGTTTGGTGAGAATGTATGCAATTTTATATCATGTACAAATATGAGGTGTAATAATCTTTTTAGCTTTAACCATGTCTCGCACAAAGTGACAATGGACTTCAATGTGTTTTGTCCGTTCATGAAAGACTGGATGATTAGTTTTGTATAGCCACCTATTTATCACAGTATAGAGTGACTGGAATCTGAAAAGAGATCCCAAACTCAGTTGAAATGGACTTGACCCACTGTGGGTCACAACATGTATAGGCCATAGCTCGATATTCAGCCTCAGTGCAAGAGTGGTCCACAACAACTTGTTTTTTAATCCTCCAACTAATAGTGTGAGTGCCAATCATGATACAAAAACCAGAATTGGATCGACGATCCTGAGAATCACTTACAAAATCTACATTAGTGTATCTAGAAATAGAAATTGTCTTAGTACTAGGACGTTTGTAGAATAGTCCTCTATCTGGAGCACCTTTGAGATATTGAGGGACGCATTGAACACTAATCAAATGAGCCTCAAGAGATGCACTCATATGTTGAATGACTATCTCGATAACATAAGTAATGTTAGGTTGGGTTATTGTCAAGTAGATTACCTTCCCCACAAGACGACGATACTTTTCAGGGTATTCAAAGAGTTTCCCTCACACGGGAGCTAGGTGTGATAATCCATTAGAGTGGAGAAAGGTTTGGATTTTGTCATGCCAGCATCCTAAAGTAAGTCCAAGACATAATGTCTCTGAGACATGATGATTCTTGTGGTTGAGCAGAGGACTTCTATGCAAAAAAAATATCACAGAGTGCCTACGTCCTTTGTGTGGAAGTGTGCTTGTAAGGACTATTTTAAATGAGAAATAACCACTTTGTCATTGACAATGATCACTATATTGTCAACATAAATAGCAAGCACGATATGTCTTTTAGATGATTTTGAAAAGAAAAGAGAATGATCTGTATCTGATCTCTAGAAGCCAAGTTTCTCAAGAGAGGTGCTTGATTTATTGAACTAGGCTGGCAGAGATTGCTTCAGGCCATATAGTGAACGCCAAAGGTGACAAACTTTGTGAGAAGATTCTCCTTTCACAACAAAGTTGAGAGGTTGCTTCATGTAAACTTCTTCCATGAGGTCGCCATGAAGAAAGGCCTTCTTTATATCGAACTGAAAAAGGTTCCAATCAACACCAAATAGATCTGAATGTGAACAGAGGTGGTCCTTATGATAGGAGAAAATGTATCAAAGTAATTCACGCCATATTTTTGGGTGAACCCTGTGCCAACTGACTAGCTTCCTCTGAGTTTTTTACTAAGCTAGAGGATTCTAGTGACAAGGGTGTCACTCACATTATTAGTTTTGAATATGAATGGAGGCCAAAGTCTTGTGTTGTGTGCAACTTATTAGGTCACTATGACTATAGAGAGGATGCCAGCTGCCTTACTTCTTTTGTGAAGAAGGTTTGGGTTAAGAAGATAGTTCCATCAATTGTCTCTGAGGTTATTGAGATAATATCTAAGAAATTGGGCTCATCTGTTCAGACCTTTACCTCAAAAGGTGTGGGAGTGAGCCAAGAGGTGGAAGAGTTTTGAGTTCCTAATGATACTTTTAAAGATAATGTTTCAACTAACTCTTAAGGCGATGGTTCTAGTTCACAAGGAACGACTGAAGTGATTGTGGACTTGTCCACTCCTCCTACTGTTAATGCTATGGGTTTTGATTATGATGGATTTGAAGTTCAAAAAGGTAATAGGAGGAAGAAACCTAAAGGAAAAGGTAGGAAGAATTATAAAGAGTCGAACCACATAGCCTAGAATTCTTTATGTAATAAGTTTGATAACCTGAAGATTGTGAATGACGAATCTTATAGTAGGGTTGAGTCTCAAACCAGTGAAGTACTGGTTGTGATGGTTAGTTTCAATGTCAATATCCTTTCCTGGAATGTAAAGGGACTTAACCTTAAGGCCTCTATAGTCCTAGAAAAAATAAGGGATTTCAACCCCCACATTATTCTTTTAAATGAGACTAAAGTGAGACAGAAGAAGATGTTCAAGATTGACAGTAGATTTTTCCCTCATTTCAATTGGGTTTCCAATCACAGTTATCATGTCCTTGGAAGTGTGGTTATTCTCTGTAAGGAGGGTGATTGTGTTGTGAGGAAGATTCATGAATTCGATCGGTTTGTTCATGTTGAAGTGTCTCGAACCAATAGAATCTTTTGTCTTATGGATTTATAATATTGATAGGGTACCTCTTTTGGGATGGTATTGAGCTCATTAACTCTAGCATGTTCTCTCCCTGGGTTATTCTTGGCGATTTTAATGTTGTCATATAGGAGGATGAAAAATGGGAAAGGATCCACCTTCTAAGAAACCCATGGAAGATTTTAATAATTGTATGCTTAAATATGGGCTTTTAGAACTCAAATTTATTTGTCCTTTACTTTCTTGGGACAATGATCAATGTGGGGATAAGTTTATTACTTCCTACATTGATAGGGTCCTTTATAATGATAATTTTATGTCTGAGTTTTCTAATTGTAAGGGTATTTTGCACTCTAATATCATCAACAACCATAAAATTTTAATTCTTGACATTGGTGAGAGGGGTAAGGTTTTCTCTCCCTTCATATTTATTATGTGGGTAGAAAAAGATGATTTTAAAGATATCGTTAGAAGGAGTTGGTCTGTTAAGGACTATGGGTTTCCTTTTTTCAAAGTCTAATCAAAGTTTAAAAGATTGAGGTATGAGTTTTTGAAGTGGAACAAATCCTCTATGGGCAGTTTTACTGATGTAGCTAAAAGGAAAGTGCTTTTAGCATTTGAAGCCCAAACTAAGTTAGACTTTGATCCTTCCAATACTACGCTTCAGTTTGATGCGAGTGTGAAAAGAAAGATGTGTTTTTGGCTAGAATTCATGAAGAGTCTCTCCTTAGGAAGAAGTCTAGAGTGAAATGGTTAAAGGAAGAAGATTCCAATTCAAAGTTGTTTTATCCTTCGATTATAGTTAGAAGGAATGTGAATCACATTAGAGCTCTTACTACTGATGGTTCTATCTACATAGATAGTGTTGTTATTAAAAATATTATTGTCGAGTTTTATTCTAGTATATTCAAAAACCATCATAGGGTTAATCTACATATCTTGAATTCTCATATTTTCCCAAGGCTTGATGATGTCGATAACGTGTTACCTGATAGATGCTTTTCTATGAAGGAAATTATTGATATTATAAAAATCTTAAATATGGATAAGTGTCCTAGATCTGATGGGTTTAATGGCATGTTTTTTAAGTCTTGTGGTAGTATAATATTCTTTAATATTGTCAAAGCTATCCTTGGTTTCTTTAGCTCTGGAAGGATGTTCAAAGAAGCCAACTGTACCTTCATTACACTCACCCCTAAACTCTAGGATTCTAATGATCTAAAGAAGCTCAGGCCTATTTCTATATGTAATATTTTCTTCCAGATCATATCTAAACTATTGAACAATAGGTTGCAAGGTGTTCTACCATCTATTTTCAGTAGTAATCAATGTGCCTTAATGAAAGGAAGATCAATTAAAGATTTTGTTATCCTCTCCAATGATCTCATTCATGATTTCAACAAGAATGGAGGAAACCCTAAATTATTTCACAAAATTGATATCTCAAAGGCTTATGACTCTATGACGTGGGATGCTATTTTTCATATTCTTCACCTTATGAACTTCCCCGACTGCTAGATTATCTGGATCAAAGAGCTTTTTAACATGTTCCCTTATGAAATTCTGATTAATGGTAGGTTGCTGAGGCTTTCAAGCCTAGAAATGGAGTCCAATAGGGTGATCCCCTGGCTCCTTATATTTTTGTCTTAGTGATGTAGGTGGTATCTCTTTTTTTTTACTGGGAAGTTACTAAGGGCAAGCTCAAACCACTACGAGCTACATCCAACTTTGTTGTGTCACACTTGATTTTTTCTGATGACCTTATGGTCTTTTTTGAAGCAAATGAACAAACTGTGTTTGCTATTAAGAGGGTGCTTGATAATCTTTTTGGTGTGACTTGTAACATCCCTGACCTGGGTTATGCTTTAACCCTAGGTGTTTTAATAAAGAAATATGATTATATGCTTAATCTTATCTTTTGAAAAGTAATTAGGGCTCATGAGGAAGTTATGTTTCAATTTTGGTCCTATTTGACCAATGTTGAAGCAATGTTTTCTTATTTTGCACTAAAGTGCAAATTACCCAAGTTAAGGGGCTAACTTACAAATGTTACATAATAATATGTTCCTATAATGTTGAGACATCATAAGAATGAATATGATGTAGTGGAATGGTTTCCACAAGCCTGGACACCAAGATAGAGCTTGTTGGACAATGTTTGTGCATTAAAACCTAGTTTTGGTGTAAAGTGCAATTTACACAAAACCTAAGGTTCAGTATGCAAATTACCACTTCAATAAGTTCCCTGATGTTTCTTGACATCATTTAGAGCAAATAAAATGAGAGGGGCGCCTCATTTGAATTAAGTTGGAGGAGAGAGAATCTTGATATTAAAATAATCAAGATTTAAGCCGAATTGGGACCCTAATTCAATTTAATGCAAAAATAAATAAATAAATTGAAGCGGCCTTCAACCAAAACTAAAATGGTTGGATTCATATGTGTGTGGACGAGCTTAATCCTTGCAAAGGCACGAGCATATCCTAAGGAGGTGAAATTCCACTCACCATTATTATAAGAAAAAGAAATTCCACTCAAAAATGGATATTAATATTATAAGGGTTAAGGTGCTTAATTTCTTTTCCCTTTATTCTTGGATAATGAAGAGGTTTTGCAAGAACATGAAAATGGATTCGTGGCCAAGAAATGGAGGGGATTTGGTGGAAATTATTTTAAGAATTAAAGGAAATAATCCCATTTTCTCTCTCCTTGGGATTTCCTTATACATGTCCCTTTTTCCACTCACTTAAGGACTTCATTTCGGATTTCCTTTCTTTATTTGCCTTGGCCGACCCCAAGAGAAGCTCAGGAACACGAGGAGGACGACCCCAGCCTATAGGTAAGCTTCTTGACCTCTTTTCCCCTTGATTCCATGGTGGAAATTGAAAGTAAATCATTAATTTCTTCTTAATTTGATCTCCTCTTCAACCCTAGCCAAACTTTTCAACCAAAAGCTTGAGGATGAGCTTCGGAGGAGTTGCATACACCATTGTTGCCGTGATCTTGGAGCTTTGGAGCTCAATAGGAGGTGGGTTTCATAACTTGAACCTTTGATTTTGTTATTGCATTCAATTCCTTATCAAATAATGATCATTTCTACATTTACAATAATTGATTTGGTTGATGGATGCAATCACCATGGAAACCACAACAGGTTTCATGAGTTTAGAGGTCAAAGATTATAAGCACACACCTCTCCAAATATCCAAGGCAAACGGTCTTGATTGAGTTGCCCAAATGGTTTCCCAAACCGTTTGGGAGCAAACAGTTTCAAACCGTTTAGTAGCAAACGGTTTCACCAAACCGCATAAGACCAAATGGTTTCAGACCGTTTGGTGATGTTGACCAGGGTTGACCATTTGGGGACTTGTTCATAATGATATAGGTTAATGATCCATCAATTATTATTGACTAACTCCAATCGGTTCATGAGTTGAAGGTCCATCAATCACCTAAACCCTAATCGGGTTGTGTGCTGATTTCATAAGTGATTGAGTTTGAAACTTGGGTTGATTGGCCCAAACGGTTTCAAAACCGTTTGGGAATCACCCAAATGGTCTCGAGACCATTTGGAAGTAAACCAAGACCGTTTGGAGGTCTATGGTTTAGTATGGTTAGGTATTTGAAGATTCAAACATATGGTACAAACCCTAATCGGCTAAGTGCTGATTTTGCAATTGAATGAGTTGATGCTTTGGGTTGATTGACCCAAACAGTTTCAAAACCATTTGGGAATCACCCAAATGGTCTCAAGACCGTTTGGAGGTTGAGACCATTTGGAGGTCAACGAAGACTGTTTGGAGGTCTATGTTTGAGTATGGTTAGGTATTTGAAGATTCAAACATATGGTATAAACCCTAATCGGCTAAGTGCTGATTTTGCAATTGAATGAGTTGACGCTTTGGGTTGATTGACCCAAACAGTTTCAAAACCGTTTGGGAATCACTCAAATGGTAAAAATACCATTTTTAGGTAAACCAAGACCGTTTGGAGGTCTAGGGTTAAGTTTGGTCAAGTTTTTGAAGGTCCAAAGATACCAAATTGAAATACAATTAAGTGATGATTTGGTGACCAATCCTAGGATCCAAATCCTAATTGAATGACATGGTTAATGATGATATGATGGGAAAATGGTCTCAAGACCGTTTGGAGGTCATCCAAACGATCCCAAGACCGTTTGGGGGTCACCCAAGACCGTTTGGAGGTCTAGGGTTGACTATGGTTAGGTATTTGAAGATCTAAAGGTACTAAGTTGAAGTGCAATCAAATGTTGATTTGGTGATCAATCCAATGATCCAAACTTTGATTGATTGACTTGGATTTTGCTGTTGACATGGGAAAACGTTCTCAATATCATTTGGAGTTCATCCAAACAACCTGAAGACCGTTTAGGGTCAGGTCATGTTCAATTTGGATGATGGTCCAATAGTTTTAAAGTAACTAGTTACACATTGATTAATGTTGAAGGATCATCGATTGCAAACCCTAATCCAATTGATTCAAACACTAATTGATGATTAATTGAGGGTTAATTTAGGGTCAAATCAGTTGAAGGATGACCTAATTAATTCAATTGAAGTATGGTGATGGGTCCAATTGAAGATTGGTTACATGAATTCAATGATTGAAGGAATCAACATTGAGAACCCCAAATCGACTTGATAGGTTGAGACCATCTTTGGTCCATGTGGTTTCGAGGAGGTTTGGACCAAATGGTCTCAAGACCGTTTGAATCCAAATGGTCTCAAGACCGTTTGGTACCAAACGATCCCAAACCATTTGAGTCCCAATCGATCTCAAGAGTGCTTTAGCAAACGGTTTCAAGTACTTGCTTTAGCAAACGGTCTCAAGCACCACCTTTACCAAATGGTTTCAAACCATTTGAACTTTGAAATACCAAGACCGTTTGGGGCTCAAGTAGTCAAAATTAATTGAGGACTCAATTGGTTAATCCACTTGGACACCAATTGTAATTGAAGATTCAATTGATCAAATCAATTGGATACCTTATGTAATGGAGGTCCAATGTGATTGAATATCTTGAGAATTAAGATGATGAATGATCCATTGATCCAATGATGATTAGTAGTGATAAGCAATGAAGTTACAAAGGTTGAAACCCTAATAGTACCTAAGTGATTAGTGCCAATTAAGGGATAAACCCTAATTGCTTATAAGAATAATGAATTGGTACATTATGTTAATCATTATTGTATGTACTTGATTGAAGGGTTGATGTAAACTAATCAAGTTGAGAGGATGATAGAAAGGAATTCATACATGAGTATTGATCATGTGATGAATAGGGTATGATCCTTAATAAAGAGATCATGAAACCCTAATCAAGAAGGTTGTTGAGCCCTAACCCTAATTTAGAGCAATATCAGATGTAACCCAAACCGGGGTAATGTTGTGACTCTAAACCAAGATAATAAAATGTGAATCCCTAATTGAGGTTGATTCCATGAGAAACCCTAATTTAGTGTGATGCATTGAGAAATCCCTAGTTGGGATGAATAGTAAACATTAAGTGTAGGCAATGCGATGTGAAAGCCTAATGAAGGGTGATGTTATAAGCAATCATAACTCTAATGAAGTATGATAGCATGTGAAATCCCAAAGCCCTAATAAAGGGTAAAGCTATGTGAAACCTTAATTGAAGTTATAATACATGAAGCCTCAATCTTGGATAACATGATGACAACCCAGAACCCTAATAATAAAAGAGTGGGTAAAACCTTATAAGGGTGAAATATCATAAATGGTTGATTATAGGCAAGCTTATTGTAAGCAATGCCTTAACCTGAGATGAGTTCATATCATTAAAGATAACTGGACCATTCTTATGTGTAACCTATTCACTTCATGGTAAGAGTGATAGGTTAGTGGATGAAAGGATTAAGATGGGAAATACCTTAATCCAAAATAAGCTGATAACTTAAGAAAGTTGGAATTAATGAGGTAAGTGATACATCAAGATATGAAAGACTTCACAGTTAGCATCTCAAAGTTGATATACTTTGATAACTATGAAATCCTAATATGAGATGGGAAACCTTAACCCTAAATTGGGTAATGGGACATGAGAAATCATAATATGATATGAATAGTAAGCCCTAACCCTATTGAGGGAATAGAGGTGTTAGTGGATGAAAGGATTAAGATGGGAAATACCTTAATCCAAAATAAGCTGATAACTTAAGAAAGTTGGAAGTAATGAGGTAAGTGATACATCTAGATATGAAAGACTTCACAGTTAGCATCTCAAAGTTGATATACTTTGATAACAATGAAATCCTAATGTGAGATGGGAAACCTTAACCCTAAATTGGGTAATGGGACATGAGAAATCATAATATGATATGAATAGTAAGCCCTAACCCTATTGAGGGAATAGAGGTGTTACTATTATATTACATGAAGTAATATGTTATCGTTGCCCAGTGAGAGGTGACAAGATGTTTAATGGCCTTGTGAGCCATATGGTTAAATGTTGCCTAGTAAGAGGTGACAAGATGTTTTATGGGCCTTATGAGCCATGAGAGCAATTATGGCATAGTGAGAGGTACCAAAATGATTATAAAAGTTTATTATAAGAAAACATAATGTTTTAATAAGCCTAATAAGATGAACAACTATATTCAATAAAGAATGTGTAAAGCTATGCAGGCTAACCTCAGGGTTCAGAGCCTAAAGTAGTATGTGATGATCAATGATGAGCTAAAGTAATTAAATTCCATGAACTATGTAATCAGGATTGGTTAGTGTCCAATGCCTAGTTGTGAAATCAGGTTTGGTTAAAGTCCAATACCTGGAAGAGGTGTAATGCCTGTAATTAGGATTGGTTAGAGTCCAATGCCTGGCTGTGAAATCAAGATTGGTTAGAGTCCAATGCTTGGCTGTGAAATCAGGATTGGTTAGAGTCCAATGTCTGGCTGTGAAATCAGGATTGGTTAGAGTCCAATGCCTGGCTGGGAAATTAGGAGTGGTTAGAGTCCACTGCCAGGTTGTGTAATCAGGGTTGGTTAAAGTCCAATGCCTGGCTATGTAATCAGGATTGGTAGTGTCCAATGTCTGGCGGTGAAATCAGGTTTGGTTAAAGTCCAATACCAGGCAGAGGTGTAATGTTTGTAATCAGGATTGGTTAGAGTCCAATGTCTGGCTGTGAAATCAGGATTGGTTAGAGTCCAATGCCTGGCTGTGAAATCAGGATTGGTTAGAGTCCAATGCCTGACTATGAAATCAGGATTGGTTAGAGTCCAATGCCTGGTTGTGAAATCAGGATTGGTTAGAGTCGAATGTCTGGCTGTGAAATCAGGAGTGGTTAGAGTCCACTGTCTTTCTGTGTAATCAAGGTTGGTTAAAGTCCAATGCATGGCTGTGTAATCAGGATTGGTAGTGTCCAATGCCTGGCAGTGTAATCAGGTTTGGAGAAGTCCAATGCCTGGAAGAGGTGTAGTGCCTTTAATCGGGATTGGTCAAAGTCCAATGCCTAGCTGTGAAATCAGGATTGGTAGTGTCCAATGCCTGGCAGTGTAATCAGGTTTGGAATAGTCCAATACCTGGCAGAGGCTCAATGCCTATAATGATGATGCAGGATTGGTAGTAGTCCAATGCCTGTATTGATAGTATAGGATTGGTAATAACCCAATGCATGTATTAATGATATATGAGTACATGGTAGATGTAATTCCCTATCTGTTTAGCAGATTGGCTAAGGCCAACAGATTGAAACAAGAATGTTTCATGGGTGACATGTCAAGTTAATGAGTGCCACAAGAAAAGTTTGATATGATGGTATAATATGATGGATAAATGATATACATGGCATTCCTATTCCTTAATTAAAAAAATTGATGATATATTGCTCTATCATAAATAGTTGCAATGCTTTAAACTTCTTATCCTCTGCCCAACTTTATATCGTTAAACTACAATACCAATGTTTTGGCGGAGAGTTATATCTCCCGCTGGGGCAATTTACAATTGTCTCACCCAGTGGGAACCAACATTTTTAGGTGGACGCGGACAAAGAAGCAGATACTCTTTTGCAGGAAAAAGGAAAGCAACAGCCTAGACAGCAGTGAGATCTCAGGTGGAGACCCTGCTTGTCAAGTTATGTAGTTATAAAGTCCTATGTGTCGTCTCTGTACTCTCAGGTCCTCGGAGTTTTTAGTCAGTGTCTTAATGAATCGTTTGAGATTTTGGCTTGAAGCCTCGGGATTCGAATGTTGTCTGTACATAATGTTTATAGGGCAACTGATGTTGTAGTCTCTGAGAAGAGATGGTATAGGTTATGTACGTTTGAACCAGAATGTAAATGTTATACAATGGTTCTTGATGGAAAAGATTTCCTATGTGTGGATCTCTTTGTAAAAAGTTTTAATTTTTAGTGATTTTCAGTAATCCGCTGCAAATAATTCTCTTCCTCTTAAGTTAATTTTGTTTTTATGAGTTGGATGCCACAATTTAGTGGTATCAGAGCTCTAAGTTCGCTTAGTCTACAGAGACATAGGACTAAGGTAGTAGAGTTTGTTCTGGTGTCATCTAGTGTATCTGATAGTGGCTTCAGCCCGTATGAGAGAAGAAGAACTTAAAGATGAATGGATCACATGAGGAGGTTGTTGTTGAAAGCAGCAATGTTGCACCAAGAAGAGGTGCATGGGAACATGCAAGAGAGAGACAATTTCCTGAGAATTCCCTAGCTGATCCAACTATAATAGGAAAATCCTTCTTTAAGTATTACTGTTGGAGAATTTAGGGCAACAGTAATGTATATAGTGGATCAAGCATTGGCAGTGCAACCTAGATTACCAGCCCCAATGATGATGTTTTGAATATCACCAGGATTTATGATTAACATCATCATGTTGAAGCAATAAGGAATGATGAAGTTCTGGACTTAACTTGAGTTTGTGCTCAACCTTAGCCTATTGAATCAATATATAGTGATGGAGGGAATAGATTACAACTTGAAATCAGGGTCTTCCACATGTGTAGGAAACCTGGACATATCAAGAAATATTACCCAGAAGAGAGAAATATGATGATGGTTGAGAAAGGGCCTATCCAAATCCAGGATCAGAGGCCTAGTCGTTCCAAAAAGAAGAAGTTTTTGGTACCACCAGTACAACCAGAGCCTAGTGCACCAAGGCAAAGGTTACCTGGAATGGGTAAAGAATCTTCTAGGATGCATTTAGCACCTAGAATTTGCTACCAATGTAAACAGGTAGGACACCTGGCAAGAGATTGTTCATCCAGAAATGTTATGGTGAATCAACCTCTGAGGTAGAGCCATCCTGAGGTAGTGAATAATCCATGAATCATGACAAGGCAAAGGTTACCTGGAATGGGTAAAGAATCTTCTAGGATGCATTTAGCACCTAGAATTTGCTACCAATGTAAACAGGTAGGACACCTGGCAAGAGATTGTTCAGCCAGAAATGTTATGGTGAATCAACCTCTGAGGCAGAGCCATCCTGAGGTAGTGAATAATCCATGAATCATGACAGGTTAGACAAAATAATGTCATTCAAATATGTCATTCTATGAATTCCTGCATTAATTGAGAAAGTAATTGATTGAGTTTTCATTGTTTAGTCCTATGAGGACTTATGTTTTGCATAGTAAAACATTACAAATGTTTTATGTTGTTCTTACCTCTATGAGAAAGGATGAGGTATAGAATAAATTCCTGGATAAAATCCAGGGATGTTAAACCTTATGCTTATGATAATATGAAAAGAAGGAATATAATAGTATACAAAGTGCATACCACTTAATCTCAGTATTTATATACCCTAGCCAGGTATACAACTATTGATGATAAAGTGAGTATGGAGACTCTTAGATTGTTATCTTATTGATTTCCCTGATCAAGCAGTCATTCTGATACAATCTAATGAGTATCATGAAATAAGAAGTATGGAATGAATAAATGTGTCCTATCCTAAGCATAAGAAAGAGAAATACGAGATAACCTCATATGAGAATGGTTGTATGAGGAATTAAAAGTATACTCCTCATAAGATAAGAATGAAAATAAGGGAGATGAATCTTATCCAATAAAGTTGTAAGTATTATAAAGATCCCTTCCATGATGTGGGAATGGAAAATGTGATGAGATCTTAAGATGATCATAAACATGTTAGATAATAATAAAGAAAAGAATAATGTTATGTGATCATCCTTATAGATTCCTGAGCTTAGGTAAAGGAACTTAGGATGAGATGGAGAGTAAATGGTTCATGAATAGTTGAAAACACAGGAATAAATATGAGGAATATAAATCCTTGTTTTCTTTCCTTTCAAGGACATGTCAATCAAGTGGGTCATAGGACACTTGATGTGCATAATACACAGATGTTTATGTGATGGATACTTAGAAATGTATCAGTTTATCTTGGGATTTGGCTCCAAGATGAAGATATATGTAATAAGTAATGTTCCAAGATGAAAGGAAGATAAAGATGCCATGTGTCTTCAACACATGTGATAGGTACCAAGGTAAGAAATTTTGGTATCTAAAGATATACAGATGATTCATGTTGACTACTTGGAATGGCCAACCATGAAATCAGATTAAATATGTAAAATAATATGAACATCACATGTTAGGGGTTTATGTTTTTCATAAACATAAGAATTCAGGATATCCTTGAGAAAATTTCTTGGTTGATATGTAACCTCTTCTTATGGTAAGAAAATGCACAACTAATGAGATAGTTAGTGCATGTAATAAGGAAAGCTTGTGTTGTGTCATCAGGTAAAGTGGCACAATTAAAGCATAAAAAGACTTATAGTCCCAAGTGAATGACAGAATATAATGGTGAATCTTGTATGAGAAAGGTTGAATTAATTAAGGAACATGGGAGTATATGTTCCATGTGAATCATTCCATGATAAACTTGTATGTAATAACTTTGTATTGATCAAAACTCTATGGTGTCTCCATAATAATGAGGTGTTATGTGAGTACGTGGTGATATGATGCATGAATAATAACTATTTTCCTTTATCTGGGATTCCGGGGACGAAATCCTTATGAAGGGTGGATAATTTGTAACATCCCTGACCTGGGTTATGCTTTAACCCTAGGTGTTTTAATAAATAAAGATTATTATATGCTTAATCTTATATTTTGAAAAGTAATTAGGGCTCATGAGGAACGTATGTTTCAATTTTGGTCATGTTTGAACAATGTTGAAGCAATGTTTGCTTATTTTGGACTAAAGTGCAAATTACCCAAGTTAAGGGGCTAAATTACAAATGTTACACAATAATATGTTCATATGATGTTGAGACATCATAATAATGAATATTATGTAGTGGTATGGTTTCCACAAGCCTGGACACCAAGATAGAGCTTGTTGGACAATGTTTGTGCATTAAAACCTAGTTTTGGTGTAAAGTGCAATTTACCTAAAACCTAAGGTTCAATATGCAAATTACCACTTAAATAAGGTCCCTAATGCTTCTTGACATCAGTTAGAGCAAATAAAATGAGAGGGTAGCCTCATTTTATTTAAGTTGGAGGAGAGAGAATCTCGATATTAAAATAATCAAGATTTAAGCTTAATTGGAACCCTAATTCAATTTAATGCAAAAATAAATAAAATAATTGAAGGGGCCTTCAACCAAAATTAAAATGTTTGGATTCATATGTTTGTGGAAGATTTTAAGCCTTGAAAAGGCACGAGCATATCCTAAGGAGGTGAAATTCCACTCACCATTATTATAAGAAAAAGAAATTCCACTCAAAAATGGATATTAATATTATAAGGGTTAAGGTGCTTAATTTCTTTTCCCTTTATTCTTGGATAATGAAGAGGTTTTGCAAGAACATGAATATGGCTTCGTGGCCAAGAAATGGAGGGGGATTTGGTGGAAATTATTTTGGGAATTAAAGGAAATAATCCCATTTTCTCTCTCCTTAGGATTTCCTTATACATATCCCTTTTTCTACTCACATAAGGACTTCTTTTCGGATTTCCTTTCTTTCTTTGCCTTGGCCGACCCCAAGAGAATTTCAGGAACAGGAGGAGGACTACCCCAACCTGTTGGTAAATTTCTTGACCTCTTTTCCCCTTGATTCCATGGTGGAAATTGAAAGTAAATCATTGATTTCTTCTTAATTTGATCTCCTCTTCAACCCTAGCCAAACTTTTCAACAAAAAGCTTGAGGATGAGCTTAGGAGGAGTTGCATCCACCATTGATACCATGAGCTTGGAGATTTGGAGCTCAATAGGAGGTGGGTTTTATAACTTGAACCTTTGATTTTGTTATTGCATTCAATTCCTTATCAAATAATGATCATTTCTACATTTACAATAATTGATTTGGTTGATGGATGCAATCACCATGGAAACCACAATAGGTTTCGTGAGTTTAGAGGTTGAAGATTATAAGAACACACCTCTCCAAATATCCAAGGCAAACTGTCATGATTGAGTTGCTCAAACGGTTTCCCAAACTGTTTGGGAGCAAACGGTTTCAAACTGTTTAGTAGCAAACGGTTTCACCAAACCGCATGAGACCAAACGGTTTCAGACTGTTTGGTGATGTTGACCAGGGTTGACCATTTGGGGACTTGTTCATAATGATCTAGGTTAATGACCCATCAATTATTATTGATTAACTCTAATCGGTTCATGAGTTGAAGGTCCATCAATCACCTAAACCCTAATCGGGTTGTGTGCTGATTTCATAAGTGATTGAGTTTGAAACTTGGGTGTATTGACTCAAACGGTTTCAAAACCGTTTGGGAATCACCCAAACGGTCTCAAGACCGTTTGTAGGTCAACTAACTCCGTTTGAAGGTCTATGGTTGAGTATGGTTAGGTATTTGAAGATTCAAACATATGGTATAAACCCTAATCGGCTAAGTGCTGATTTTGCAATTGAATGAGTTGATGCTTTGGGTTGATTGACCCAAATGGTTTCAAAACCATTTGGGAATCATACAAACGGTCTCAAGACCGTTTGGAGGTCAAACAAGACCATTTGGAGGTCTATGATTGAGTATGGTTAGGTATTTGAATATTCAAACATATGGTATAAACCCTAATCGGCTAAGTGTTGATTTTGCAATTGAATGAGTTGATGCTATGGGTTGATTGACCCAAACGATTTCAAAACCATTTGGGAATCACCCAAATGGTCTCAAGACCATTTGGAGGTCAACTAATACCGTTTGGAGGTCTAGGGTTAAGTTTGGTCAAGTTTTTGAAGGTCCTAAGATACCAAATTGAAATACAATTAAGTGTTGATTTGGTGACCAATCCTAGGATCCAAATCCTAATCGAATGACATGGTTAATGATGATATGATGGGAAAACGGTCTCAAGACCGTCTGGAGGTCATCCAAACAATCCCAAGACCGTTTGGGGGTCACCCAAGACCGTTTGGAGGTCTAGGGTTGACTATGGTTAGGTGTTTGAAGATCTAAAGGTATTAAGTTGAAGTGCAATCAAATGCTGATTTGGTGATCAATCCAATGATCCAAACTTTGATTGATTGACTTGGATTTTGATGTTGACATTGGCAAACAGTCTCAAGACCGTTTGGAGGTCATCCAAACGACCTCACGACCGTTTAGGGTCAGGTCATGTTCAATTTGTATGATGGTCCAACAGTTTTAAAGTAACTAGTTACACATTGATTAATGTTGAAGGATCATCGATTCCAAACCCTAATCCAATTGATTCAAACCCTAATTGATGATCAATTGAGTGTTAATTGAGGGTCAAATCCGTTGAAGCATGACCTAATTAACTCAATTGAAGTATGGTGACGGGTCCAATTGAAGATTGGTTACATGAATTCAACGATTCAAGGAATCAACATTGAGAACCCCAAATTGACTTGATAGGTTGAGACCATCTTTGGTCCATGCAGTTTTGAGGAGGTTTGGACCAAACGGTCTCAAGACCATTTGAGTCCAAATGGTGTGTAAGACCGTTTGGGACCAAATGACCCCAAACCGTTTGAGGCCCAATCGATCTCAAGAGTGCTTTAGCAAACGATTTCAAGTACCTGCTTTAGCAAACGGTCTCAAGCACCACTTTTACCAAACGGTTTCAAACCATTTGAACTTTGAAAGACCAAGACCATTTGGGGCTCAAGTAGTCAAAATTAATTGAGGACTCAATTGGTTAATCCACTTGGACACCAATTGTAATTGAAGATTCAATTGATCAAATCAATTGGATACCTTATGTAATGGAGGTCCAATGTTATTGAATCTCTTGAGAATTAATATGATGAATGATCCATTGATCCAATGATGATTAGTATAGATAACCAATGAAGGTACAAAGGTTGAAACCCTAATAGTACCTAAGTGATTAGTGCCAATTAAGGGATAAACCCTAATTGCATATAAGAACAATGACTTGGTACATTATGTTAATCATTATTGTATGTACTTGATTGAAGGGTTGATGTAACCTAATCAAGTTGAGAGGATGATAGAAAGGAATTCATAAATGATTATTGATCATGTGATGAATAGGGTATGATCCTTAATAAAGAGATCATGAAACCCTAATCAAGAAGGTTGTTGAGCCCTAACCCTAATTTCGAGAAATATCAGATGTAACCCAAACCAAGGTAATGTTGTGACTCTAAACCAAGATAATAAAATGTGAATCCATAATTGAGGTTGATTCCATGAGAAACCCTAATTAAGGGTGATGCCATGAGAAATCAATAGTTGGGATGAATAGTAAACATTAAGTATAGGCAATGAGATGTGAAAGCCTAATGAAGGGTGATGCTATATGTAATCCTAACTCTAATGAAGTATGATAGAATGTGACATCCCAAAGCCCTATTAAAGGGTAAAGGTATGTGAAACCCGAATTGAAGTTATAATACATGAAGCCTTAATCTTGGATAACATGATGACAACCCATAACCCTAATAATACAGTGGGTAAAACCTTATAAGGGTGAAATGTCATAAATGGTTGATTATAGACAAGATTATTGTAAGCAATGCCTTAACCTGAGATGAGTTCATATCATTAAATATAATTGGACCATTCTTATGTGTAACCTATGCACTTCATGGTAAGAGTGATAGGTTAGTGGATGAAAGGATTAAGATGGGAAATACATTAATCCAAAATAAGCTGATAACTTAAGAAAGTTGGAAGTAATGAGGTAAGTGATACATCAAGATATGAAAGACTTCACAGTTAGCATCTCAAAGTTGATATACTTTGATAACCATGAAATCCTAATGTGAGATGGGAAACCTTTACTCTAAATTGGGTAATGGGACATGAGAAATCATAATATGATATGAATAGTAAGCCCTAACCCTATTGAGGGAATAGAGGTGTTACTATTGTATTACATGAAGTAATATGTTATCATTTCCTAGTGAGAGGTGACAAGATGTTTAATGGCCTTGTGAACCATATGGTTTAATGTTTCGTAGTGAGAGGTGACAGGATGTTTTATGGGCCTTATAAGCCATGAGAGCAATTATGGCATAGTGAGAGGTACCAAAATGATTACAAAAGTTTATTATAATAAAGCATAATGTTTTAATAAACCTAATAAGAGGAACAATTGTATTCAATAAAGAATGTGTAAAGCTATGCAGGATAACCTCAGGGTTCATTGCCTAAAGTAGTATGTGATGATCAATGATGAGTTAAAGTAATTAAATTCCATGAACTATGTAATCAGGATTGGTTAGTGTCCAATGCTTGGCTGTGAAATCAGGTTTGGTTAAAGTCCAATACCTGGAAGAGGTGTAATGTCTATAATCAGCATTGGTTCGAGTCCAATGCCTGGCTGTGAAATCAGGATTGGTTAGAGTCCAATGCCTGGCTGTGAAATTAGGATTGGTTAGAGTCTAATGCCTGGCTATGAAATCAGGATTGGTTAGAGTCTAATGCTTGGCTGTGAAATCAGGAGTGGCTTGAGTCCACTGTCTGGCTGTGTAATCAGGGTTGGTTAAAGTCCAATGCCTGGTTGTGTAATCAGGATTGGTAGTGTCCAATGTCTGGCGGTTAAATTAGGTTTGGTTAAAGTCCAATACCTAGAAGAGGCGTAATGCCTGTAATCAGGATTGGTTAGAGTCCAATGCCTGGATGTGAAATTAGGATTGGTTAGAGTCCAATTCGTGGTTGTGAAATCAGGATTGGTTAGAGTCCAATGCTTGGCTGTGAAATCAGGATTGGTTAGAGTCCAATGCCTGGCTGTGAAATCAGGATTGGTTAGAGTCCAATGCTTGGTTGTGAAATCAGGAGTGGTTAGAGTCCACTTCCTGGCTGTGTAATCAGGGTTGGTTAAAGTCCAATGCCTGCTTGTGTAATCAGGATTGGTAGTGTCCAATGCCTGGCGGTGTAATCAGGTTTGGTTAAAGTCCAATACCTGGCAGAGGTGTAATGCCTTTAATTAGGATTGGTTAAAGTCCAATGCCTGGCTATGAAATCAAGATTGGTAGTGTCCAATGCATGGGGGTGTAATCACGTTTGGAATAGTCCAATACCTGGCAGAGGCTCAATGCCTGTAATGATGACACAGGATTGGTAGTAGTCCAATGTCTGTATTGATAATACAGGATTGGTAATAACCCAATGCCTGTATTAATGATATATGAGTACATGGTAGATGTAATTCCTTATCTGTTTAGCAGATTGGCTAAGGCCAACAGATTGAAACAAGAATGTTTCATGGGTGACATGTCAAGTTAATGAGTGCCACAAGAAAAGTTTGATATGATGCTATAATATGATGGATAAATGATATACATGTCATTCCTATTCCTTAATTAAAAGAATAGATGATATATTGCTCTATCATAAATAGTTGCAATGCTTTCAAAGATGAGAATGCTTTAAACTGCTTATCCTCTGCCCAGCTTTATATCGCTAAACTGCAATAACCATGTTTTGGCAGAGAGTTATATCTCCCGTTGGGGCAATTTACAATTGTCTCACCCCATGGGATTCAACATTTTTAGGTGGACGCGGACAAAGAAGCAGATACTCTTTTGTAGGAAAAAGGAAAGGAACAGCTTGGACAACAGTGAGATCTCAGGTGGAGACCCTGCCTGTCAAGTTATGTAGTTAGAAAGTCCTATGTGCCGTCTCTATACTCTCAGGTCCTCGGAGTTTTTAGTCAGTGTTTTAATGAATCGTTTGAGATTTTGGCTTGAAGCCTCGGGATTCGAATGTTGTCTGTACATAATGTTTATAGGGAAGCTGATGTTGTAGTCTCTAAGAAGAGATGGTACAGGTTATGTACATTTGAACCAGAATGTAAATGTTATACAATGGTTCTTGATGGAAAAGATTTCCTATGTGCGGATCTCTTTGCAAAAAGTTTTAATTTTTAGTGATTTTCAGTAATCCGCTACAAATAATTCGCTTCCTCTTAAGTTAATTTTGTTTTTATGAGTTGGATGCCACATGACTGGTCTAAAGGTTAATACTGAGAAGAGTGTTGTTTTCTATAGTCAGGGAGATTGTAAAGAAAGAATGGGTGCTATTTTTGGTATCAATGAAGGAACTCTTCCATAGAAATACCTTGGTATTCCTCTAGTCATTGGTAAACTCACCAAGGCTCATTGTAGCCCTTTACTGGACATATTTGAAGGAAGGTTGGATGGTTGGAAAGCTAGTCATCTCTCCATGGTGGGTAGAGTTTAACTTTTTCAATCTAGTGTCCCGGCCATGTTCCAATATTGGACATTTGCTTTTCCTCTTCCCTCTTCTATTTTTGATGATATTCAGCATCTTTGTTGGAATTCTATTTGGGGGAAAATAGAAAGAAGGAATCCTATTCATCTTGTAAAGTGGAGTGACATCATGAAACCTAAATAGGAATGTGGCTTAGGTATTAAGGACATCAGGGATGTTAACAGGTCTTCTATTCTCTTAAATGGGTGGAAGATAGATAAGAAGAAAGATAGCATTTGGATCAGGTGGATCCATAAAAGTACTTATACACGAAGTCATTTTGGTCTTTACTTATTAGTGACTCCTTCTCTTGGATTTTTAGAAGAATTATCACAAAGAGGAGTTGTCTAAGAAACTCCATTGTCTTTGTCATTGGTGTTGGTAGCTACACTTCCATATGGAATGGTCCTTGGGTCTACAACGCCAAATTTCTTATTGAGATTTTGGTTCAGCAGTGTTATTCAACTGGGTTTTCCAAGTGATGCTAAAGTGAGTTGTCTTATTAGAAATGGTAATTGGTCTTTTGAGAACTCAAGAATTCATAATAGACTATTTGATCTCCTCAAATCCCTTCCTTCACCCAAGGATAGTAGTGATGATATCTTGTTTGATGGAAGGTCATAAGTGAATTTTAAAATTGTTTAGGAGTGCCTTAGACCTAAGTTTGAGTCAATTCCTTTCTTTTAATGGCTTTGGAGACATAAGAGTCCTTGTAGATTTAGGATTCTGGGCCAGAAAATTGGTCACCATAGACTCCTTACTTCATGTTACTTTAAGCATCTTGGAATTAGTATGACATCTATGTGTTTTCTTTGTAAGAGTGATGAAGAGGAGATGGATCGTATTCTCTTTAACTATGCTTATACCAAGGATATTTGGAGGCTTGCCTGTGAGCATCTTAGCTTTTAGAAGCTAGGGTCTATAGAGGATGTTTGCAGATTATGCGGAAAAAAGTTTCATTTGATTTTCCTTTGGGTTTTATAGTGGACTTGGAAGGAGAGGAATGATCGAGTTCATAGGGGAGTTTCAAGGGATGCTTCTCAGCTTTGGAAACTAATCCTTAATGATTTTGACCTTCTTATGAGTAGCTAATCTAGTGTCTTTGTAAAGATTGTACAATTTCTTTTCTTTTTTCTCCACTTGTGTTAGTACTCTTAGTGGATTTTGATTCCTGAGATGGTACATTCTTATTTGTAAGTGCATAAAAACTTAAAAAAATAGCAATACATGAGCTGGATTCACACAAAAAACTATCTTTGCCTTGAGTCGCTCAATAGAACCATCAGAGTGGTGCTTGACAGAAAACACTCATCTGAACCCGACAATGTTCTTATTGGGAGGTGGTGTGACAAAATCCCACGTATGATTGGCATGAAGAGCATTCATCTCCTCCATCATGGATGATTTCCATCTAGGATGTCATTGGGCATCAAATAGATTTTTTGAATATATATTGTGTCCAAGGCTATGGCAAACTTTGAGGGGTCATAAGAGAGATAAGCTAGACAACATGTGTTAGAAATAAGATGCTTGATAGTGCAGGAGCATGCACCTTTTCTTAGTGACATTGGTAGATCCTATTGATCTAGAATTGATGATGAAGGGGAACGAGCTTCCTGGGATGCATCTTCCATGCTTCGGTTTAAAGGTTTTGTTCAGTGTGGAAGTGAGTGGATGAAGGGATCAGGAAGACAGGCCATTGTCTCAAAATGAGTTAATGATGAAGAGGATGATGAGAAGAAGTGTTCAACTTCTTGGAAACTGATGTCCACAGAGATATAAACTCAGCCTGAGGTAGGTTCAAGACAATTGTACCCTTTTTGAGAGAAGGGGTAGCCAAGAAACACTATTTGAATATCTTGGGGTGATAGTTCTTCGACCTTGGGATCAAAATTGTGTATGAAGGCAACATAGCCAAAAAGTTGAGGAGGTAAAGAAAATGGTGTAGTTTGTAGAAAGACAACAAAAAAGGGAGTTTCTTGTTTAAGAACCAAAGAAGTTTGTTGATTGATAAGAAAACATGTTGTGAGAACTGCATCTGACCAGAATAGTATTAAGACATTAGCATGAATGATAAGAGAGTGTGTAATGTCAAGAAGATGACAATTTTAATGCTTACTAATGCCATTTTATTATGGATAATAAGCACAAGATCTTTGATGAATCATCCCAACGTCTTGGAAAAAAGATGAAACAACCTTTTGTGTATATTCATGAGAATAGTTGGTATGTAGGATTTTAATTTATGTGGAAAATTGTACTACAAATCATTATGTGAAACACATGAATCAATGAAAAAACTTCATCACGAGTTTGAAGGAGGTATATCAAGGTCATTCTTGAAAAATCACCCACAAACGTAAGAAAATATTTGAATCCATTATAATTGGTAGTCCAAAAAGGACCACAAACATCACTATGTACTAATTCAAACATTTTGGATGATTGTTTAGTTGTATGAGCTAGGAAGGACACACAATGGTGTTCCCCTAGCTGAGAAGCATTACATAAGATAGATGAATAGGAAGGAACAGAATTATCGAAGAGTTTAATCTTTTCCAAGGGTAGATCTCCAAGTCAGAGATGTAGTTGTAGTGGGGTGGAAGCAAGAAAGGCATGCTTCAGACTGAGTGGTGGGGTGGAGAAGTAATAGAGATCACCGGTAGGCACTTTCTTCCCAATCATATTCAAGTTCCTCCAATCCTATAGATCAAAATCAGAAGGACCAAAGGTCAGGAAGCATCAATAGGATTAATAAATTTAGCAACCGACATGAGATTATATGGGAAGTTCGACAAAAATTGGACAACAGACAATTTAAGTGCAGAAGAAAGAGGAATAGTGTTACAATGTGACACTCATTTTACTAAGCCGTCTGCCATACTAATCGAGAGATGCGGAATAACATAGTCAAAGGTAGTAAGAAGGTTTAGAATACCCAGCATATGTTGTGTCGCCCTAGAGTCCACAATCCAGTTAGAATTTGTGGCAAGCAGAGATGCCCCAAAATTACCTTGAGGAGTAGTGGCTAGATTATCTGAAGAAGTGGTAGTAGGCAGGTCACCAATGTGTCACTCGAAGGGTTCAAAAGTTGTCATTTTGTTTTCAAGGGGAGGATTCCCATAATATTATGTGCTTCTTGAGAAGGTGTTTGTACTCCTCGTTTGAGAGTGAGACATGAGAAGAAGATGTGTGTGGTGGAGTTGATGTGTGACCAGGTGGCGGGGAAGATGTGTGACCAACATGAACAGGTGCTTGAGTGACATGGGTAGAGCCCCTACCAAGTCCTCTCCTATATTGGGATGGATAGCCACGCTTTGAGTGGCATATATCTTTAGTGTGGCCCAACTTGCCAAATAAGTGCACTTTAGGCATTGGCCTCATCCATGACCATGGCCTCTAGATGCATCCGCTATTGTCGATGGAAGTTTAGATGTAGTTGTGCGAGGATCAAGCATCTCAGACTAAGCCAAACATGCATATGATTGGTCCATAGATGGAAGGGTTACACCAACCAGGAGTAGTTGTCGAATGACAACAAAGTGTGGATGAAGCCCATTTGGGAAGCAGCCAGTTAGAAGAGTCTCCCACTCCTTGGTGACTTCACCAGACTTTGTTGGAGAAAATAAATTAAGTTGGTTTGCTAGAGCCTTCA
Organism: Alisma plantago-aquatica; assembly: GCA_963693085.1. Lineage (NCBI taxonomy): Eukaryota > Viridiplantae > Streptophyta > Magnoliopsida > Alismatales > Alismataceae > Alisma > Alisma plantago-aquatica. The sequence goes on along the minus strand of OY856414.1, from coordinate 401,220,875 downwards.
TGGCATCAAAGTACTTGGACAAAGGTCTCTCACCTTATTATTCAAAGAAGATCTTATCCATGATGTTATACATGCGTAGGTAGTTGTCTTCTTGAGTGAAGAACTATTTCATCTCCTCCCACATAGTCTTGGTGTTATGGTGCCACATGTACTTGACCGCCACCTCTATCTCCATGAATGCCCAGAGTCATGATAGCTGTCAGGAACTATTGGAGAATCATCGATGATAAATTTGAGTTCACCCCAGGACTCAAGGAATGTTTGGACAACATTCATCCATAGTAGAAAAATTGTCATCATTAAATTTAACAACAGATATGTGTTGCATATCATTGTAAATGATAGTTGTCTTAAAAGTGTCACCATGATGAGGTGAGTAAGGTACCAGATAATATCTTGATACAAATAGATAGAAACGTATCAGAATATAGCATGGTACAAAGAGAAAGGAAATGTATCAGAATGTAGCATGGTACAAAATAACAAAATAGAAATACTACCAAAATGAAAACTTAGTAGGAGGAGTAGCACTACCAAAATGTAACTCAGTAATAAGATAAAAGTACTATCAGAATGAAAATCGATAGAAAGAGGAGTGATACTAACAAAATGGATCTTTGTAGGAAAATAGAAAGAACCGTCGGATTAATGACAGGATAGATGAATATAAAATCCCCAATCTTTAATAAAAACACTCAGCCATTTGGATAAGGAAAACCACATGGAGAGGAAGAAAAAAAAAGTAAAGCTTTACTACCTACCCCAAGTGGCCAAGGGTAAACTTAGAGAAAATAAATCCAAAAATTATTAAAGAGAATATGAAAGTTCTCAATAAGACCCCTAGATAGGTCATGGTACCAAGGAATGACCATGTTGCCCAAGTCAAATTCAGCAGATCATAGAGCCAAAGCAATTCAAGACAAGCTGAATAGCATGCTCGTGCCAAGAAGAACCCAAAATTATGGTGTATCCCAACATGCCCATTCTAACAAGATGTCAGAAGGCCCGTGTTGAAGAAATGACTAAGTTCTCCACTTTTGAATAACATTTGCAGTGTCCCACATTCTTGTGCTACCATAACCTCAATACAATATTGTCGCCCATAAAGCCAGTGATACCACCTTCCCAAAATAGTCATGGAACCTTCCACTGCCTTACTACCCAAACACCTAAGCACACCAAAATTCCATACCTTCCACCTTGCCCGTTCCACCTGAGCACGCTCATTATATACTCAACCCATCACAGTTGTAGTGCCCAGAACAGCCGTGATGGCCATCAACCATAATTGAATTTTGCACTAAATTCCCTATCCTACCCCACTTAACCCTAGAATCGGTAGACCTCTAATAATACCTAAAGGTAGCTAGAGGTGGAGGATTTCCCTCCTTGATCATTCATTTTACCTCCCTATCACCTCCCTGCCTCAATCTACCCCCATTTCATCACCTTCCACCCAAAACCCTTCTTTTACAGTTTTGACCACTCTCCATGTCATCCCACCTTGGAGGATGGCAGTGATCAAGCGTGCATCTACTGGAGAAGAAGGACTCAACCCCTACATTGAGCTTCATGGCTTCTTCTATCTCCTTATTTTCCATTTATTTGTTTTCCATCTATATGAGTATCTAATCATCCTTAGGTGCATGGTTTGGGGGTTAAATTGTGACTTTGATACCATTATGGGGAAAAGTAATGTGTATACTTTGTAATTTCGTTTGATAATGATTATATTATACTTTCTTCTCATTTACCAAGGATTGGTTGTTGATTTGTGCTTGATATGACCTAGGATTCCAAAGAAATGACTTATATGTAGCTATTTTGGGGATTTTCTCCTAGGTCCAACTAGAAAATAACTTGGAAGCTACCCATCTTCCTAAATGTTAATCCATTCTACTACACCTAAGTCAGAGATTGTAGTAGGTACTCTAGAACCATTCAGTGAAATTGTCTTGGATCTACCTAAACGTTGATCCAATGAGCCTTAGAAGGATGAATAGGGTATGCTAGGTTGTAGTCCCCCTTAACACACCATATTCCATCAAAGGCCAATTAGTAGTTTAGTATAATTCTCTAGAATCTATCTTGTGGTTTACTTTAACAAAATAAATGAATCTGTCAGGATTTTTGCATGTTATGATCCTGAAGATAGGTTCTAGTCACATTACTCCAAACAGTCTACACTTCCATAACTTGTTTAAAACCCTAATGGCTTCCTTTCTTAGTTAATGCTTGCTTAGTTAATTTCTTTACTTGCTTACCTAGGTAATTGTCTTGTTATTGATAGCTAGGTCTTGCTAGGGTAGTTAGAGATCCTTTGTTCTTATTTGTGCTTGCTTTATTTAATTTTCTTGCTAATTGTTAATCTAGTGTAGTTTCTTGTTTAGTTTAACTAGTTTCCACTTCTACGCCACTAAATGAGAATTTTGTTTCTAGTATAGTGTTAGTGTTAGTTCTTGCTTCGCTTGCCTTAATCTAAATTTCTTATTTCTTGCTTAGCCTCTTTATCTTCTAATTAGAACTTAACAGTCTACGGTTAAAGTAGTCTTTCCTTCTTGATTTTATTTAATTGCTTGTTTGACCCCATAGTGTAATCAACCAAAACCCAACTTAACCCTTGAACCCTAGACTCCTAAATAGGAACCTGGAATAAAATGAGAACAACTCTATTGCCCCTTCTCTCCCTTGGGTTCAACCCTGACCTACAACTCCTATACTACTCCCGAGCCTATAGACTTATGGATTTATTTAGAAGTGTGTTCATAGGAACCTAAAATTTTGAAAGAACATGTTGTGTCCCTAAATCACATACACTGAATTCCAAGTCATTGGGTGTCCTATTGATGCACCAACCTTTCTAGCATCATTTCCAGATAGAAAGGTGGTCGACCTAGTTGGTTTGTTTATCTCTGACTTTTCCTACTACCCTCCCCATTTCTATTTATTACTCTGTGTTACTCTTACATATTGGTTTTCTAACTTGTATTCTTTTGTTTGGTTGTGCCTTGTGCAAGTGACACTGAACCCTTGGGAGATAATATGGGAAAATGATATGCACATGAGAAACCACCACATGCACTACTCATGCATAAGCCATTTCATGACTATTTTCTACCCAAAAACTACAATTTGTCAATTGTAAATAAGTTGAGAAAATTCTAGGGAAGAAATTATGCATTCCTCTAAGAATTCTTGGGCTCCTTCCCACCTTCTATAGACTTGAGAATGAGAACCCAAACAAGCATGTGGACTCTTTCTGGAAGCTTGCACTACTTTTAGAATGCCAGCCGCTACTGATTGCACTACTTTTAGAATGCCAGCCGCTACTGATGACTCCATCTTGGTTACCTTTGTTCCCATTGTCCCTTAAAGATAAAGACAAAGATTGTATGACTCAAAAAAGTGAAATCATGAGTTGGGTTGATATGAAGAATGACTTCTTGAAAAAGGTATACTATATAGAAAGTTTGATACAAATATGGTGTGTCGTAGTGCATTTAGACCAAACAGATATGAGTGGTTCCATTAGTCATGGGAAAGATTTCAGAAGAAGATGAGAGAGTGGCAGATTATTAAATCCCTTTAATATGACCTCTCCCAAATTAGTCAAGCTTCAAAATATGGTTCTCATAGAGGAGCTTTCATGGTCAAATGACCCCATGAGACATGGATTGTTACAACCCCGACTTTTGGGTTCATCTGGTGAGAAATGTAATTTCTCATATTAAAGATAATTGAACAAAGAATGGTATAATTTGTTTTGAATACATGGATTTGTTTATAATAGCCTTGATGTTTGTGTTGTGGGCTTTATTGGCTATTGGGCCCAAATAACAAAGAACATTCAATTAGTAAATGAATAATTGAATATTTGAGAAAAGAATGAAATAGAAACCTCTAGAAGGCAAAATGATGTAATCCAAGGATGGATTTCGTGCCTCTTGGGTTCCTTGGGATCCAAGGAGTCCAAAGTTGCATATAGAAGGCAATAAGAAAAGAAAAGTTTAATTAAGTATTTCTTTATTAAGAAAGAAATTGAAAATAATGATAAAATGTGGAAAATGAGTGGAAAAAGGCATAAATGAGATTTCTTGGTGAAATTTCGTATCCATGAGGTTGCTAATATTAAAAGGGATGCCAATGAGGAAAATAAAAGAGAAATAAAGAGAAATCCTCAAAAAGAGATATTTTAATGAGAAATAAACAAGATAATGTGAAATAATGCATAAAAATGCATCTAGAAGGATAATAAGTATCCAATAAAACGAATTTTGAAATAATGGAGTGTCTTGGGATCCAAGGAGTCCCAATAAAGAAGAAAGAAAGAGAAAATACCAAATTTGCAAAATAAGAGGATAATATGATTGATGAATTTTTGATATTATCATAAGAGGTATTATTTTGGGGCCAATGAATTAAAATCCAAGTACAAAGAACATAAAGGAGGAAAAACTAGGACTCCTTAATAACCAAGGATCATGAATAGAAAGGACATCTTTTTTTAGAGAGAGAATTTATTATCCATTAAGGAAATTGGGAGGGTATACTATTCTATCCTTCCTTGTTTGACATGGGAATTACCCAATTAGGTTTAAACATCTAATGAAACTAGAACCCCACAGACTCGCAAGCCCTAGTGGATACATACTATATATATGATCTACCCTAGTGGTTTGGGTAGTCTCTCCCCACAGAGGAACCCTAACGGTAGAGTTGTTGCCTTCACCCGTCACCTGTACTACACCCTCTCTCGACTTCATGGGAGGAGGGAACTCTCTATTCTCTCTCAAGGCCTAGCTATGGAGTATACAGCAGCGTGGCTAGATGAGCAATAGGACGGCGTCATTGGGGCGGAACATCTTGCATCTAGGTAAGGTGTAGAGGGGGGCGCAAGGAAGCGAGGCAAAGGGACCTTGTTCATGGCCGACGAGGTCGTGCGAGTTGGCTAAGGCTGCCGTCAGGTGTCCTGGAGGCACGAGGCAGGGACGCTCCCCTACGCCGACCCTCTTACACAAGGTCCAACATGTCGTGGGGATGAAGGGCAGGCAATCTTGGTCGTTGTCTTCCCAGTAAAGAGCTAGGGGACGATGGCACCGGTGATCACGTCGTGCAGGCTGTGCAGCAGTCGGTGGAGATGGGTCGAAGTCGTATGCAACGCGGAGGTGAGCAAGAGATAGGCGCGCCAGCTAAGGTCTCCCACGAAGGTGCTCCATCATCTCTGACTTCCACAAGGGGTTCCCGGGTAAGATCCTTGATCTCCTTTTTCCGTTTTAGACCTCCTGAACCTAAAGCGATCCATGACCTTTACCTCCCTCTTAGGATCTCTACGAACACCTGCAGACCTCGGACCAAGTCCGGCAAGGTCAGGTGTGCCGCCTGAGGCCGGCCGCATGTACCCTCAGAAGCAGGGAGTGGGGGACTGCCCCTGTGCCGACGAGCGATGGGTGTGGGTTCACTATGTCACAAGGAAGGGGATGATCCCAGGTTAAATATCCAGGATACCCCTGAGCGCATAAAAAGCTTGAGCCACCATGGCAAGGGCAATATAGTCTTTTTGTTATAAACTTAACTGATTCGTGAATTAAATTACAAGGGACCTTATATGCTGACGTGGCGACTAACTATTGGTCAGAATCAGATAACCTTGAAATAATTATAGTTAATTATTCGTGACTCTGATGGGAACATATAATATATGAAAGTTGCTTAGAAAAATACGAGGAACATGTTAAAAATGGTTTGACAATCTGAATCTGTGCCTAATTGAAAAATTATGTTAATCTAAGTGAAAGTGCTTATGTATTGGATTAAGAAACCCTAATTGAGCATATTTGGTAAGTTCATGTTACTTAATTAATGAAATGAGGTAGTTTTCAACCTGTTGAGTAGTGAATAACAAACTTGAACCTGATCTAGGAGTTTTTTTTGCATGATTTAGGGTTTTGAAACTAAGATATAGATAGAGAACGTAAATTGGATCAAAGTGATCATAATTGATAGTTTTGTTGGATATGTAATTAGGGTTACACATGATGTCTAATTTGGACTAATAACTCTAATAAACAATTATGTGATGGGATTAGGGTTTGTACCTCTATTCCTTAACCAAACCCTAGTACCCTAGATTAGGACCGAGTAAGGTTTACTTGGAATAATATGTGATGGTGACAATTTAGGATTTGCATACATGCAGATTAAACGATCAATTTCTTGATTTGCTTGCTCAGATCTATTGACTGGTTGATTGAATCTACTTGAAGAATAACTATATATTCTGCATGAAAAAGGTATGTGGTTACGCTTATGAATAATCGCTCTAGTTTCACGGCGATTCACGAAGTTTTAATCGGTTGCCTGAAAATAATTGTTGGATGTTTATTTATTTCAAGCAACTATAAAGTGACTAGGATTATCACTATAAATGTGTGTATATAATTGAATAGATATGGGTCCACCTCTGTTTCTTTGAAAAGGCTAAGAAAAAAGGGGTAATCCTAGAGCAAGGTCTAGGTTACCGAGAGTTAGAAACTGGGCTACCTACGTGTAGTGCCATGAGACTCATTAGCCTGCCATGAGTTAAGGAGTGGGCTACTTACGAGTAGTTCCATGTGACTCAACCCTAGAAATTGGTTCACTTATATGTGGATCATGAGGGGTTTAATGGGGACAACATAGAGGATAGGGTACTCTTGGATCGCGGAGTTATATCTAAAATGTAATCTTGGTTGTTAAATGATTAATTGAATGATTACATTGTTAACGTATTTACATAATTATTGTTTCCCCCACAAACCAGCTTCGGCTGACCGACATTTTGTTTGTCAGTGTTTTAGGTATAAGCCAAAAGGACAAACAGTAAATCGTCATATTGTGAAATACATAAAGTTAAATACAAGGAGGATTAGTTAGAGTAGAATCCTTAAGTGGATAGAAGTTTAGAGATCCAAGTTTTCAAAAAGGTATGCAAAATTTTATTTTTCTTACAGTTGTTCAGTATAGTAGGTTAAAATTTGATAATTATTCTTGGTTAATTATCGAACCTTTGATCTGAAAGTTATGGGTGCGGCTTCGACCTCTCAGTCTCCCTTAATTGGGGGTTATCGGGAGGTGGGGTCGTAACATTTGGTATCACATCTTAGGTACCTCAGTTAACCATTAATAATTATTAAATTTTACAAACTTCATAGAACCCAAGGGAGTTATAAGAGGATTATCCAAAAGACAGAGGTGTCTAGAAAAGGATCACGACTGGGGGCTGGCAATATTTTCCTCTGCAGTGCTAGTCATAATACGAGGACTCCTGGATCTGTGTGACTGCCTAGCCAAAGTCATAGGGTATGAATCGAAATAAGATACCTTTAGGACTTCTCATCTTATTCATCCCTTCTCATCACAAAAATTCTGATAAGGACCTAAAGGATTAGGGTTTTCTTTCTTCTCCTCACCCTCCTGAGGTATGGGTAAGGTTAATAAGGTTTAAGGGATCCTCCACCAAATTAAATGAAAAGCATGTAAATAAGATGTCATGGACATAAGCTTAATCCATTAAGAGCAAATTAAAGAATAGATACATGCTTAGGTCGTATGACATAAGTTGTCATGTCCTCAGAAGAGACCTGAGGCTAGACCTTCTTGTCAGGAGGATAGGTTAGTCTTGGAGATAGAGATCTCCATTGCAAGTAGAGACCTGGCACATCCTCTGAGGATGATGCTAACCCTAACCCTAAGTGAAGGTTAGAGAGAGATGAGTTAGACCAGGTGTTTGAAAGGACATACCTTTGGGATGTCATATGATCCATGGGTAACCTAGCACCTTTGGCAACCCAATCTTGGAAAGGGTCATGCATGTTAGAGTAATGATAGCTCCTTCATAGATGAGGTTAAAGAAGAACATATGGAAACCCCATGAGCTTATATGGGCATAATAGGCACCCAAGATGTACTAGTAGTGCGAGCTATAGGTCGAAACCCTGGCCGGGAGAGTTTGATGGATAGCTTATGTAATAAGCCTGAGGGGATATAGATAACCTTGAGAGAACATGAGCTAAACATTGGCTTCATCCAGGTAGGGGCATGCTTTTGAGGTTGACCTTTCATGAAGAGAGGATCTCTAATGGTGAGGTTAGTTGTAGGGTTAGCTCTAGAGAGAGAGCGGAAACCCAGCAAGAAGGTTGGAATCCTAGACTCTGGGATACGAGGAGAAGTCAGGAGTTGAGGATGATGCAACCTAAGTGGATGATAGTGGTCACCACATGATTGATCCCTAGAGGTTGATGATGTCTTGGTTGCCATGGGATGGACCAAACCCTAGAGAGAAGATGAAGCTTTTAGTACCTATGTGCCTACGGTATAGGTGTTTACCTTCTTAGGTAGGAAGAAGAGTTCCTTAGACCTAGAAAGGTTTAGTAGCAGGTTATGAGGCCTTATACCTTGTTGGTTGTCCTTAAGGGGGACCCAACTCTAAGTGTTGCTCGAGTTGAAGGATGACAAGAAGTGCATGTCATGCCTTTTGCATGCTTGGTTTGTGGCTAAGAGATAGAGCATGCAGTTGGACACCTACAAGTGAACCTAGGGTTCCTAGGCCTAAGAGGGGAAGCAGTGTACCTAATGCTCATGACAAGAATTAAGTTGCTATAGTTTCGAGCATGGTACTCCTCATGTATAGAGGAAAAGGGAAGTCCCTTAAGTTTAAGGTATGTTTGATGAACCCCTCACAGCTAGGTTGATGATAAAGGAAGGAATGATCTTGATCCAGCATCGAGGAAAGAGGATAAGTATGACCTAGCATGGTATAATAGGTGGTCTGCTTGTGCCTTAATAGCTTGCTAGGATTAAATAGGCTCATGTGGATGTAGACCCTAGACCTAATAGCTTTTGTGACCTTGCTGTCAATAGATAGTTTTCCTCCCATCCTGGGAGAGGGACCCCTTTAGTAGGGTGTATATCAGTTTTGTTGGGTTAAGGTAACCTAAAGAGGTCTCATAGGATCTTGAGAAGATAAGTGAAAAGTACATGGTATGAGAATGAACCTGTACACCCATAGATATCCATCTCTAATTGTATATGAATGTGTCACCATGGAGGAAACAGGTATGGGGCTTGACCAAGGTAGGCAGGTTGCCATGATCCCTATGAAAGGATGAAAGCCATCCCATGAATGTAGAAAGAGAGATGATGAATACTTGGGTAAGGTTCTAAAGTGAACATGTACTATAATGGAGAATCCTAAGTCTATCCTAGGGTCAGGTAGGGATAAGACCGATGAAAGTAGGAGTTGCCTAATTCCCCAGTTGTACATGACCATAGGGTTAGGAGGTAACAGCTATCATTGTCTGAGGGCCATGGGTTAGGAGATTGATCACCTTCATGAACTCATGGGACCCAAAGGGCAGATGATTAGGGCACTCCCTTGATGCATGAGGGAAGAGGGATGACCCCAAAGGATCCGGTACCCTATAGACCTAGAGGAGATGACCAAGGATATAAACCTCATAGGTTCAAGACTAGTTTGATATCATGATGTCTGTGATGTAGAGACATATGTGGCACGTTGCAACTTAGATGTAAAGATGTATTGGCAAGGTGGTATGTACCATTTCTACTCTTGGAACAGGAAGAACTTTGTATTTGGACTGCAGCTAAATGCTTATTCCCTCTTGTTATGGGGGTGAGAGATAGGACATTACACATGCCATACACCAAGGATAAGAGATGATGTAGGTTGGAATGTTGCCACAAGAAATAGGGATAGAGAAGATAACCTACCCTGGTAAAGTGAATGATACATGGATGGTTTGCAAACACTAAGAGGAATGAGGTAGTCATCTTATGAGGATGTTTTTTTTATCATGAGCTATGTAGAACATACAAGTTATACCAGGTTGAGTTTGATCACCAGGATGATGAAATCAGAGAATGTTCTTAATGAAGATAGACATAGAGTTTGAGGTGTGATGATAAGTGAAATACATGGAAGTGTATGTCTTAAATGTTACCTAATACCTAAGGATGTGAAGTGGTAATGGATGCTCTGGTTGAGATACATCTGACTTGTTTGACTAGAAGCTAGAAAAGGTTGTTTGGCTAACCTTAAGTTTGGAAAGGAAAACATTCAGATGTAACAAGATATGTTGAAAAGTTAAGGGTTGTTTGGTTAGCCAGTCTAGTCCTTGATACAATGAAAGGATGGTGGTAGAACCTCAGGTGCACTTCTTTGGAAAAGAAGGTGATCAAAACCCGACTAGAGTGGTTTAGGGTTTCTGAGGAATCAAACTTGAGGAAACATGACATATAGGAAATCATGATTGAAGATCACCATACACCATGGTACTACCAAGATAATGAGTGACAGTAGTACTTTAGATGCCTAAGATGAGGCTGCACGTGGTATATTGTCATGCATGATAGGAGGTGAAGGATGAGCACCGGTAACCCAGTGCACTGATATAAAGGATAAAGAGTCCCTGAAAGGGAAGGGGAGTTCATCTCTATGGATTTTGTAAGTATCCTCAGGACCAAGGAAGGTCGAGTTGCAATATGGGTTATGGTAGATTGCCTTTCCTAGATGACATGAGAAAGAAAGAGTTTTGTCAAGGGACAGATCTAGTTGAACCACCCATGAGAGAGATGGTTCAACTACACCAGGAAGCGAGTTCAGAGGGTCTTGAGTTTGACCTAAGGGTTCCCTTCCAATGGGTGGAAGTAGGTACACGAAGGAATCGATGATAGTATAGTACATCACCCATAACTAATGGTTAGTATGATCCAGACTAAAGGGTCTGATGAGAGCATATGTGCTCGTTCAAGGTGATAGCTAGAGATAGTTCTTGTCCTATGAAAGATGTGAGGATAACCACCATAGCTAGCATCGGGATTCAAAGAAGCTATATAAGAGAGGTTGTGTCAGTCACCACTTTAGTAAGGTGATGTTTGTGAAAGGACCACGTGATGGTTAGAAAAGGACCACAGTGTGTGTAGATAAAGTCGCTTTGATCGTGCAATGGCTGAAAGGAGCCTAGAGATGATAAGAGTCGTGAGCAGATGCAAAGTAGACTAACATGCAGTTCACTGTGGGAGAATATGTGACATGAAAAACTGACCCCACTAAGTTATAGCAAAGAGAGTTGAGTCCCTGATGCATGAGTTCTTATGATATGGTTTGGTGGAGAAGGTTAAGATTGACCTTACCCCTCAGGATAAAGTAATGTGTGATGAGTTCCATGTGTCCAATTTAGAGCACTATGTGAGGTTCCCCGACCATGTGCTGAGCAATGAACCTAGTGAGCCCCAAGGGAGGCTGAAATGACCTGAGTCACCTGTGCAGTTTATAGACGCCAGGGTGAAAGAACTCACAGAAAAGAATAAGTGATGATAAAGGTTCATTGGAAGTGCCATGGGTACGGTAAAGCCACATAGGGGCCAATAATGGACATGTAAAAGTCTTGTCCTGAATTATTTGTTTGCTTGATAGAATTTTGAGGACAAAATTCCTATAAGAGGGGAAGGATGTTACAACCCCAATTTTTGGGTTCATCTGGTGAGAAATGTAATTTCTCATATTAAAGATAATTGAACAAAGAATGGTATAATTTGTTTTGAATACATGGATTTGTTTACAATAGCCTTGATGTTTTTGTTGTGGGCTTTATTGGCTATTGGGCCCAAATAACAAAGAAAATTCAATTAGTAAATGGATAATTTAATATTTGAGAACAAAATGAAATAAAAACCTCTAGAAGGCAAAATGATGTAATCCAAGGATCGATTTCGTGCCTCTTGGGTTCCTTGGGATCCAAGGAGTCCAAAGTTTCATAGAGAAGGAAATAAGAAAAGAAAAGTTTAATTAAGTATTTCTTTATTAAGAAATTGAAAATAATGATAAAATGTGGAAAATGAGTGGAAAAAGGCATAAATGAGATTTCTTGGCGAAATTTCGTAACCATGAGGTTGCTAATATTAAAAGGGATGCCAATGAGGAAAATAAAAGAGAAATAAATAGAAATCCACAAAAGAGATATTTTAATGAGAAATAAACAAGATAATGTGAAATAATGCATAAAAATGCATCTAAAAGGATAATAAGTATCTAATAAAAAGAATTTCGAAATAATGGAGTGTCTTGGGATCCAAGGAGTCCCAATAAAGAGGAAAGAAAGAGAAAATACCAAATTTGAAAAATAAGAGGATAATATGATTGATGAATTTTTGATATTATCAAAAGAGGTATTATTTCGGGGGCAATGAATTAAAATCCAAGTACAAAGAACATAAAGGAGGAAAAACTAGGACTCCTTAATAACCAAGGATCATGAATAGAAAGGACATCTTTTTTTTAGAGAGAGAATTTATTATCCATTAAGGAAAGTGGGAGGGTATACTATTCTATCCTTCCCTGTTTGATGTGGGAATTACCCAATTAAGTTTAACCATCTAATGAAACTAGAACCCCACAGACTCGCAAGCCCTAGTGGATATAGACTATATATATATGATATACCCTAGTGGTTTGGGTAGTCTCTCCCCACGGAGGAACCCTAACGGCAGAGTTGTTGCCTTCACCTGTCACCTGTACTACACCCTCTCTCGACTTCATGGGACGAGGGAACTCTCTCTTCTCTCTCAAGGCCTAGCTATGGAGTATGACAGTAGTGTGGCTAGATGAGCAATAGGACGGCGTCATTGGGACAGGACGTCTTGCGTCTAGGTAGGGTGAAGAGGGGGGCGCAAGGAAGCGAGGCGAAGGGACCTTGTTCATGGCCGACGAGGTCATGCGAGTTGGCTGAGGCTACCGTCGGGTCTCCTGGAGGCACGAGGCAGGGATGCTCCCCTACGTCGACCCTCTTATACGAGTTCCAGCATGTCGTGGGGATGAAGGGTAGGCGATCTTGGCCGTTGTCTTCCCAATAAAGAGCTCGGGGACGATGGTGCCAGTGATCACGTCGTACGGGCTGTGCAACAGTCGGCGGAGAAGGGTCTAAGTCGTGTGCGACGCGGAGGTGAGAAAGAGATAGGTGCGCCAGCTAAGGTCTCCCACGATGGTGCTCCATCATCTCTGACTTCCACAAGGGGTTCCGGGGTAAGATCCTTGATCTCCTTTTTCTGATTTAGACCTCCTGAACCTAAAGTGATCCGTGACCTTTACCTCTCTCTTTGGATCTCTACGGACATCTGTAGACCTCAGACAAAGTCTGGCAAGGTCAGGTGCGCTGCCTGAGGCCGACCGCATGTACCCTCAGAAGCAGGGAGTGGGGGACTGCCCCTGTGCCGACGAGTGTTGGGTGTGGGTTTGCTATGTCGTAAGGAAGGGGATGATCTCGGGTTAAATACCCAGGATACCCCTGAGTGCATAAAAAGCTTGAGGAACCATGGCAAGGGCAATATAGTCTTTTCATTATAAACTTAACTGATTTGCGAATTAAATTACAAGGGACCTTAGATGCTGATGTGGCGACTAACTATTGGTCAGAATCAGATAACCTTGAAATAATTATAGTTAATTATTCGTGACTCTGATGGGAACATATAATATATGAAATTTGCTTAGAAAAATACGCGGAACACGTTAAAAATGGTTTGACAATCTGAATTTTTGCCTAATTGCAAAATTATGTTAATCTAAGGGAAAGTGCTTATGTATTGGATTAAGAAACCCTAATTGAGCATATTTGGTAAGTTCATGTTACTTAATTAATGAAATTAGGTAATTTTCAACCTGTTGAGTAGTGAATAACAAACTTGAACCTGATCTAGGAGTTGTTTTACATGATTTAGGGTATTGAAACTAAGATATAGATAGAGAACATAAATTGGATCAAAGTGATCATAATTGATAGTTTTGTTGGATATGTAATTAGGGTTACACATGATGTATAATTTGGACTAATAACTCTAATAAACAATTATGTGATGGGATTAGGGTTTGTACCTCTATTCCTTAACCAAACCCTAATACCCTAGATTAGGACTGAGTAAGGTTTACTTGGAATAATATGTGATGGTGACAATTTAGGATTTGCATACATGCAGATTAAACGATCAATTGCTTGATTTGCTTGCTCGGATCTATTGACTGGTTGATTGAATCTACTTGAAGAATAACTATATATTCTTCATGAAAAAGGTATGTGGTTACGCTTATGAATAATCGCTCTAGTTTCACGGTGATTCCCGAAGTTTTAATCGGTTGCCTGAAAAAAACTGATGGATGTTTATTTATTTCAAGCAACTATAAAGTGACTAGGATTATCACTATAAATGTGTGTATATAACTGAATAGATCTGGGTCCACCTCTATTCTTTGAAAAGGCTAAGAAAAAAAGGGGTAATCCTAGAGCAAGGTCTAGGTTACCGAGAGTTAGAAACTGGGCTACCTACGTGTAGTGCCATGAGACTCATTAGCCTACCATGAGTTAAGGAGTGGGCTACTTACGAGTAGTGCCATGTGACTCAACCCTAGAAATTGGTTCACTTATAGGTGGATCATGAGGGGTTTAATGGGGACAACATAGAGGATAGGGTACTCTTGGATCGCGGAGTTGTATCTAAAATGTAATCTTGGTTGTTAAATGATTAATTGAATGATTACATTGTTAATGTATTTACATAATTATTGTTTCCCCCACATACCAGCTTTGGATGACCGACGTTTTGTTTGTCGGCATTTTAGGTACAAGCCAAAAGGACAAACAGTAAATCATCATATTGTGAAATACATTTAGTTAAATATAAGGAGGATTAGTTAGATTAGAATCCTTAAGTGGATAGAAGTTTAGAGATCCAAGTTATCAAAAAGGTATGCAAAATTTTATTTTTCTTACAGCTGTTCAGTATAGTAGGTTAAAATTTTATAATTATTCTTGGTTAATTGCCTAACCTTTGATCTGGAAGTTATGGGTGCGGCTTCGACCTCTCGGTCTCCCTTAATTGGGGGTTATCGGGAGGTGGGGTCATAACATGGATGTTATTTGAGCACTTGGTAGAAAACTCATGGCTATTGAGCTTCTAGCATTATTAATGTTTGTAACCATGCCATTTGTGTGACACATTCATCTCCTAATGATTCAATCCCATAAATGACGAAGATTCTTGTTGAAGTGGTGAACATTATGAAGAATCAATTAAAGAGTGCTCCAGTTCACTGGAGTAAGTCTGTTTAGTCCTTTATTGAAGAAGTGAAGGCCCTTCATTCTCATATAAACCAAGAAATGTTTTCGATGAATTTGACAAGACTAGAGCAAAGAATGGAACAACTATACTCAATACTAGCCCTACAAGTGGAAGGAAAATGGGATGCCCCAACGCACCACAAAGTGAGATTACTCAAGACAAAGAGTATAATTATCATCAAAAAACTATATTACCACAAAACGAGGGGATTAAAACTGATATCACATATCCACCACAAGTGGAAACATATTACAGCTGAGTCCACAAAAGCCACGTGTAACATATCTCATGCCAAAATATTATTACATAACACTATTCACTAGCTCACTAGCCTCAATCTGTTACATATATAACAACCTATTTATGTACATGCATGCATGTCTGCACAAGAAAGCATACTATCAAGCCAACGTCTTGATATACAAAACTAAGAAACCTCCCCCAAGGACCTGAGAGTACAGGGACAACACATAGGACTCTACTACAAACACTAACAACATATCCAACTTTTCAACATCTACTGATCCTCTTACTACTCAGCCTCAACCGCACGATCTCAACTTCTTTGTGCACGACCACATAAAAGATGTGGTAACCCACAGGGTGAGACCAAACATCCCAACGAGAGATATAACTCTCCGGCCACATCTACTAAAAGCACATGTAAACTAAAGCAGATAGGTAACATCATTATCAGGTTGAGCAGATTCAGGTGAACAATATGTATTAAATTGTACCATGGGGTAGTATAACAAGTTATACCTTTAGAAGGAACATGAAAAACATGTATAACGATTGATTTCTCTTACTACATTATAATTCAAAAAATTAGTACAAAAATAAGGCAAGGGGTCATCCAATGTGAGTCGTGATTAACCCTAAGCAATTATACTACATGACTATATTATGTCTTTCATTATGCCCTAAGGAGCTGAGGTATACCACTCATACTTCAGCTGACCACTACTAAGTTGAAATAAATGCCATATATGATCAATGGAAGTGCCAAAATTCATTATCTCTCCACACCCTCAGTTAGTCCAAGTCTGTCGCAGTGACATATCATGTCCAACTACAAAACAGCCTAGTCTGCCTTGGTATATAGGTCATGGCACTAGTGAAATGAGATAAGAGTGCAATCATTCTCCTGCTAGGGTATGACTACACTCATCCCAGTAACATATCACATATATTGAATCTCGTCATCTGAGATATGACCATGAGGGTTCTCCTATCAGGGTATGACCTCAGCCATCCCTATTTATTAAGGATACAAGGAGATACCTAGACTTGAACCCCACATATTCAACAATGTATGCTCTAAGTTTCCTTAAGGAATTGCTCGTTTCACCATCTAGCTAGTATTGATGGTGCAGATGGATCTATGGAAAAGGGAAACTACATTATTAGGGTTTTACTTGATTAGTTAAGCCAATTGAGTATATTTTAGCATCAATCAAGTTACAACGTATAAACCCTAAACAAGTTCTACAAAGATAAGGGTGTAATACAACTCCAAAAGATATAATATGTTTGTAGCATAAACCTGTCACATTATCACATGACACAACTTGCCATACAAGGCCATCACTTTTATCACACTATCATGGGATATCAATCCCTCGTCATCTCACTAGAGCATAACACCTAACACTAGGAATTGTTGCCTCTACCAAGTCATCAGACCCATCACATCAACATGCCTCATCAAGGCTCATAGCCATCATTGTGCGACATATGATCACCATCATAGCATTCACAAGCTATAACAATCATTCACCTACATGGTTAGTATCATACAAGTAGGAGAAAGAAATAATGCATCATCACTGCATATTATCACATTGCACAAGGTAGACAACCATTAATATAGTCCCACATTAGGGTTAGGGTTTCAAAAACACATCCAATTAGGGTTTTCAAGTCATCATATAGTATCGGTCCTGAGCATCATCACCTTCTTACAATCTTACAACACATAGGTCAACCATCACCATACTCGGAAACCATACATCAAAACCATATGATCCTAGATCACCCTCAATCAAAGAGATCATTAGATCACATAGGCAAGCGACCAAAGATGACAACTCAACCCATCAGTGGTTGAAGACACCACCCAAGGTTAGTGACCAAGACCAGTGACCAAAACATGTCAATCGGTGGAAGGGGATCAACTCATTCAGTGACCAAAGCACCATCTAGACCAAATAGTCAAAGGGAATTCAACATAGCCAGTGGTCAAAGGGAAACAACCTATTTAACAGTCAAAGAGATTCAGCCATCTAAGAGATCAAAGGAAACACTTGTTCGACCGAAGAGAAACTATTCTATGCGATCGAAAATGAAGGTGACCAACTCATCGACCAAACCACCACTAGCATTCAAACACTTAGGTACCAACATGAAGAACATATAAGAGAGAAAACCACTACCAATTCATGAGCAAAATAGACAATTAACAACATGAAATCGACCTTCAAGGGATGATGTAAAAACTTAAGGAAAACATCCTGCAAACCCTAAAATCAAGCACAACTAGTGTCCAACATGGAAACCATGATTTGAGAGATGAAAACCCAATATCATGTGCATGAAAATAGAACCAAACTCCACCTCATGAAAGGCAACGGAACCAAGGACCAAGATAACAACACCAAGGTTTAGATGCATGCAAAACCACCATCATCTCCACCATGTAGATTTTGGATAAGTGAAATAGGGTTTAAGAAAAGGAAAAAGTACATGCACAATTATTATAGAAATACAACCCTAACCAAGATATCATTTTCCACAACAAGTAATCACATTTTGGAATGAGTTTCATGTAGCATTATAGTGCAACAATACTAGAGGGAAAAGAGTTATCTAACCTTCCTTAGATGATGGTTGAACCACCTTCAAGCAAAGATCCAAAAGAAAGAAGGAAACCTAGCTTTGATCACCTCCACGACCAAGCTAGTCACCACCTCAAAATAGAAGAAAAATCCTAGGTCAAAAGGGTAAGAAGAGGAACCAAAACCTCAAGGACGAAAAGAACAAGAAGGAAGAGGAAGGGAGCATATCTCTTCCACCTAACTTGAGTACTACCTTGGAGAACTAAGAATTCAACCCAAGAAAGAGGAGTACCTCCATCCCAACACAAGAACCACCATGGAAGCTGCATGGATTTTTCCAAGGGAAGAAGAAAGAGGTAGGGTTTTGTACAAAAACAAAACTAAGAGGTTGGATACTTACCAATGATCAAAGATCACCAAAGATCATCAAGGAAGAGTAGATCTGAGCTTGGATCACTTCCTGAAAAGGATCTTGGCCACCAAGAACCAAGGATGAGCTCCTTCACACCACTAATCACACAAAGCCAAACTCAAGAAAGGAAAGAGGGTAGAGAGGGTTCAAAAGGATCATATGAATGAAATAAGAGTAGTATATATACACAAAGATAGAGAAAGACCAAAGAGGTTAGGTGCCATGCACATATGTTCCACAAGTCCATCAAAGAACCAACATTCATCCACTAAAACTATGAAAACCACTATGGTTGTGAAAAAAAAATCAAGCTACCTCACTTGGTCATGGATGACCATCGGTCGAAGGAAAACAAGGCCACAAGGGCACATGGTCACATAAAACCAAGAGACCCAAGGCACTCAAACCCTAGGTCAAGCCACCTGTAATGACCCCGCCTCCCGGTAACCCCCAATTAAGGGAGACCCGAAGGTCAGAGCCGTTATTCAATTAACAGGATCAAAGGTTCGACAAATAATCAATAATAACTATGAAATTCTACTACTAAACTAAAAACATGTATAAATAAAAACTTTACTTACCCTTTAAAAGTTGGGATTTCTAAACTTCTATACTAATCTAACTAATCCCCTGTGTATGTTATTTCTCATTTAGCTCCACATATGCCACTTTACTGTTTGTCTTTTCATTTGTACCTAAAACGCCAACAAACAAAACGTCAGTCAGCAAGAAGCTGATATGTGGGGGAAACAAAAATTGTGCAACTATGTTAACAATGTAGTCAACCAAATATCATTTAACATCCAAGATTACGTTTTAAGCAATACTACTCAATCGTTGTCTATCCCCTATCTCTGTACCGTCCCTACAGTGGACATGGATACTACCTCTCTCATATGGTAGATCCTTACCCCCATGGCCCTACCATACACGTAGCCAATTCCTAGGGTTATGGAGTCGCATGGCCCTACCCAAAGGTAGCCCAATCCCTGAATCATGATGACTTGATGGTCCTACCCCATTGGTAGCCATGTACTAAGTCATTCAATGACCTGATGGGTCTACCCCACTGGTAGCCATGTACTAGGTCAATCCATTAGGCTATAGAGGGAACTAGGATCTGAGCTAGTAGGCACATCTCTTATGTGATAGTCATATTCACATTATAATTTGCATGAATTAAATGCAACCAACAGTTTAATTCAAGTCATCCATAAAACCTCGAAAATCCTCCAGAAACTAATTCGGGATATTCATAGGCATAACCACATACCTGTCAACTTGATGTGAGATAGAAATAACATCTAATCCTCAGTTTCACAAACCCTAATTATCTCAACATCTAATCCTCAGTTTCATATTTAAGGCATAATTAATCATTAAATAAGTCCATTAAGCCTATTTTACATTAAAGCTACAATTTTCATCCTTTTAATATATAATAAGATCATTATGCTCATTTATCATCAATTCATAGTTCATTATGATTGAATTCACATGTGAAATCTATTTGTCATTAATTCCATCTTGATTCATTCAAAACCCTAATTTCTATATTAAGGTTATTTATCCACAATTTAGGAACTTTAATGCTCAAAATAGCCTAGGATCATTATGCCTCATCTTTATTCACCACTTTGAATAATTAAAGCTATTAAGAGTCGAATTTACCAACATTAAGGTTTCAAGGCCCATTAAAGTATTATTCATGCACATTAAACTCAAAATTAAACTAATTACATGCAAAGTTCATCTTTTTTGTTCCTAATGTTCCCTTTCATCATTAATAGGTTAATATCAGCTTTAATCATCAATTAAACCCTACGAATCACATTAATTATATCAAAATAGGGTTTCTTAATCATCTTTACATTAAATTTAATAACTGTCATTACATTTCGAAATTGCAATTAGAATTAAGATTCAACTATATTTTTAATGGATTCCCCTCATTTTTCTAAGCAAAATTCATGTATAAACTTTTGTTATCTGAGCTACTATTAAAGAGTTATGATTTTAACAAAATCACTTACTTCAGGCCAATGAGGAGGCGCCACATAGCCTGCTTCATGCAACATTTCCTTGTTGCTTTGGGAACATTTTCGAAATGACTCTTATACCCCCGGTTAAGTGGGTTCTTCTTCATCCCACTGAGGGGCATACTCGTCCAACGCACTTTACCTTCTTCAACCTCGGATCCCCCCATGACCAGGTCAGTAATGATGACTTCTCGTGGTCTGTTCTTCCTCCTTGGGGCTCGCGGAATGCTGGCAAGGGCTGCCACAAATCCGCAACACCTTGGCGCACCTACGGCACCTCAAAGTTGTAGCCTAGTCATTCGTTTCTGGGCGAGTATCTGCCCGTGTTTGCTGTTGCGGCTGTTGCAGCTCTGTAGATTTTCAGCATGGCTACACGTACACAAGGGCGGAGGTAGGGTAGTCGATCCATCCTAGGGTTGACGTGGAAGCTTGCTGCCTCCATCAGGACCCCAACACCACCCTTCCTTGCTCAGAGGATAGTATTATACACTCGTTAGGGTTTTGCGCGGAAAGAAGGAGAAGAGGTTGTTTTGTGTGGGATCTCTCTCTGGACCTCAACTAGGGCTTTACCCCTTTATATAGGGTGGAGTATGAAGTCCTAAGGCATGCCTCATGAGATCCCAAGTCCCAAACTCGAAAGGAAACATACTTTCCTTGCTTGTGAAGCAACCATCTCTCTCTCTCTCTTCATTATCTCTTATTTCCTTGATATTCCTTGTTGCATGGATATTTAGGAATTCAAAATTCCTCTCCCTTATCCTCTTTAATCTTGTCTTTTAATTCATTGGCCTCGAAATTATATTCTCCTCAAGTAGGAAAATACTCCTTCTTAATAAAACCACATAATTCCATTAATTATGTATTCCCATTATCCTTATTTTGCAATTTTGGTATTTTTTATTTCTTTCCTCTTTATTGGGACTCCTTGGATCCCAAGAAACTCTATTATTTCGAAATCCTTTTTATTGGATACTCATTATCCTTCTAGATGCATCTAAATGCATTATTCTTCATTATCATGTATATTAAAATATCTCTTTTTGAGGATTTCTCTTTTATTTTCCTCATTGGTATTCCTTTTATCATTAGGAATCCTTGGAATATGAAATTCCGCCAAGAATAACTCAATTACACCTCTTTTCACTAGTTTTCCACATTTTACCATTGTTTTCAATTTCTTTCTTAATAAAGAAATACTTTATTAATCTTTTCTTTTCTTGGCAACTTTGGACTCCTTGGAACCCAAGGAACCCATGTGGCACGAAATCCACCTTTGGATTAAGTTCTTTACCTTCCAGAGGTTTCCACATTTTTTCTTTTCTTGATTTCATAATTAATTGAATTTCCTTGTTATTGGGCCCAATAGCCAATAAAGCCCACAATAAAATCATCAAGGCTATTGTAAACGAAATTACATCATTATTTGTCCCATATGAGAGTTTACATTTCTCATCAGATGAACCCAAAATTGGGGTTGTAACATCCTTCCCCTCTTATAGGAATTTTGCCCTCAAAATTCCTCCAAGCAAACAAACAACTCAGGATAAGCCTTTCATAGGTCCATCATGGCTCCCATGTGGTCTTACCCTTTCCATGGTGCTTTCAAAGAACCTTTATCATCTCATATTCTTCCATCTGAGTTCTTTTTGACCTTGGTATATCGTACCCTCATAGGTGACTCAGGACATTTCATCCTCTCAAAAGCTGAATAGGTTCAGGGCTCAGCACATGGCTTGGGTACCTCACATAGTACTCTAGATCGGACTCATGGAACACATTACTCATCATGTTATCCTGAGGGTAAGGCTAAACACAACTATCTCCACCAATCCATCTCAAATGGACCCATATATCGGGGACTCAGCTGTAGCTTGGAGGGGTCGGATTTTCACATCACATATTCTCCCATAGTGAACTGCATGTCAGTCTGCTTTGCATCAGCTCGTGACTCATGTCACCACTGGGCTCTCTCTCAGCCATTGCACGATCAAAGTGACTTCATCTACACACACTATGGTTCTCTTCTGACCTTCATGAGGCCTCCTTCACCAACATCATCTTAATGAAGTGGTGACCGACACAACCTCTCTATAAGACTTCTTACATCCCGATAAAGGTTATGGTGGTTAACATCACATCTTAAGAACTGTCTCTATGTATCACCCTGAATGAGCACACATGCTCTCATCAGACCCTCTAGTTTGGATCATATTGTCCATTAGTACAGGGTGATAAACTGTACTATTATTAAGTTCTTCATGTATCTACTTCCACCTTATGGAAGTGAACCTTGGTCATACCCAAGAACTTCTGAACTCGCATCATGGTATGGTCGAACCATCTTTCTCTCTTAAGTAGTTCAACCCAATCTGTCTCGTGACAGTACTCTTTCTTTCTCATGTCATCTACGTAAGGCAATCTACCATAACCCATATTACATCTTGACCTTCTTGATCAAGGGGAGACTTACCACCATCCATAGTGGATGCACTCCCATTCCCTCTTGGGAAATCTTTATACTTTATATCCATGTACTGGGTTACGGGTGTTCACCCTTCACCTCTTGGCTTGCATGGCCACACGCTACATGCAACTCACATCAAGCATCCAAAGTGCTACTATCACTTGCTATCTTTTGTAGCATTATGGTGTTTAGTGATCTTAAAACCATGATCTTTGATATGTCATGATTCCTCAAGATTGATACCTCGAAAACCCTAAACTACTCTCATCAGGGCTTCATCACTTTCCTTTCCAAAAAAGTACATCTGAAGTTATACAACCATCCTTTCATCATATCATGTACTAGACTGGCTAACCAATCAATCATTTACTTGATTAACTGTTATTGATACATCTGGGTGTTAACCAAACTTCTCTCTTTTCCTCAACTTAAGGTAGTCTAGCAACCTCAACTTCTTCTAGCTTCCAGATAAACTAGGCAACTATATCTGAACTAGAGAATTCATTACCACTTCTTATCCTTAGGTGTTAGGTAATGTCGAAGACACATACCTTCATGTATTATACTTATCATCTCATCTCAAACTAACAGTTGGTCTTCATCAAGAAGCTTTGAGCTCATCCTCATGGTGATCAAACTCAACCTTGGTTAACTTGCAAATTCCACATAGCTCCTGATAAAACATCCTCATAAGCTGACTACACTACTTCTCTTAGTGTTTGTAAACCATCCATGTATCATTCACTCCACCAAGGTATGTTATCATCTCTGTCCTCATACCTTGTATCAATGTTCCAACTCACATCATCTTTTATCCTTGGTGTATGACATGTGTACTGTCCCATCTCTCCCTCCAATAACAAGAAGAAATAAGCATTTGGCGGTCATCCAAATACAGAGTTCTTCCTATTCCAAGAGTAGAGATGGTACATCCCACCTTGCCAGTACACCTTCAAATCTAGGTTGAAATGTGCCATCATCTTGATATCCACATTACTTCCATGGAAAATTGGTCTCAAACCTACTTGGGTCACCACACAATCCTTAGTCATCTCCTCTAGGTCTATAGGGTGTCGGTACTTTTGGGGTCATCCCTTTTCCTTCATGCATCCAGAGAGTGCCCTACTCATCTGCCCTTTGGGTCCCATGAGTTCATGAGGGTGATCACTCTCCTAACCCATGGCCCTCATACAATGATAGTTGTTACCTCCCGACCCTATGGTCATGTGCACTAGGGAATTAGGCAACTCCTACTTCCATCGGTCTTATCCCTACCTGACCCTAGGATAGACTTAGGATTGTCTTATAGTACATGTTCAACTCAGAACCTTACCCAAGCATTCATCATCTCTCTTCCTGCATTCTTGGGGTGTCTTTCATCCTTTCTCAGGGATCATGGTGACATGCCTACCTTGTCCAGGCCCCATACCGGTTACCTCCATGGTAATACATCCATATGCACTTAGAGATGGTTAACTATGGGTCTACAGGTTCAATCTCATGCCATGTACTCTTCACTTAGCTTCTCAAGATCCTATGAAACCTCCTTAGATTACCTCAAAACCAACCAACTGGTAAACTCCCTACCAAAGGGTCCCTCTCCCAGGATGGGAGGAAACTACACCTTGATAACAAAGGTCACAAGCGTCCTTAGGGTTTACATTCACATGAGCATGCTTAACCCAGCAGCTACTAAGGCACAAGTAGACCACTTATTAAACCATGCTAGGTCATGCTTGTTCTCTTTCCTCAACTTTAGATAAACTTAGTTGTGAGGGTTTCATCAAACATACCTTTAACTTAATGGGTTTCCTTTACCTCTACTCATGAGGAGTACCATGCTCAAAACTATAGAGACTCAAATCTCATCATGAGTATTGGGTACACTGCTTCCCCTCTTAGGCCTAGAAACCCTAGGCCCACCTTTGGGTGTCCAACTGCATGCTCAACCTCTTAACCACGAATCAAGCATGTCCAAGTTATTTAATCCTTTCATTCAAGTAATACCTCAGAGTTGAGTCCTCTTCCAGGACAACCAACTAGGTACAAGGCTTCACAACTTGCTACTTCATCCTCTTCAAGTCTAAGAAACTATTCTACCTATCTCAGGAGGTAAACACCTATACCATGGGCACAGAGATACCAACAGACTCATCCTCTCTCTAGGGTTTGATTCCTCTCATGGCAACCAAGACATCATTAGCCTCCAAGGGTCAAGCATACGGCAACCACTATCATCCACTTAGGTCGCATCATCCTCAACTCCCATTGTTCCTCAAGTTTTAGGGTTTTAGGCTTCCATCCTTCTTGCCTGAGGTCTGCTCTCTCTCTCTCTCGAGAGCTAATCCTACAACCAACCTCTCTATAAGAGGTCCTTTCTTCATGAAGGATCAAGCTCATAAGAATGCCCCTACCTGAGTGAAGCCTATATTCGAACTTATGTTTACTCAAGATTATCCATAACCCCATGCTTATCTCATAACCCATCCATCATGATCCCTTGTCTAGGGTTTCATTCCACTATCAACACTACTGATGCACTCTGGGTGCAAGCTATATCCTACTTGCAACAGCCCAAAAGGTTTCTATAGGTTCTTCTCTAACCTCATCCATGAAGGAGCTATCCTTCGCTCAAATCATGCACGACCCTTCCCAGGGTTGGGTTGCCAAAGGTACTCGGTCATCAACTTCTCATGGTTCATATGGCAATCCAAAGTCATGTCCAACCAAACACCTAGTCAACCATGACATCTAACTCATCATGTCATCTCTCCCTCTAACCTTCACTTAGGGTTAGGGTTACCATCATCCTCAAAGGATGTGCTAGGTCTCTACCTTTAATGGAGGTCTCTACCTCCAAGACTAACCCTCTCTACTCATCCTCCTGACAAGGAGGTCTATCCTCAGGTCTCTCCTGAGGGCGTTGACAACTCGTGTCATACGACCTACGCATTTATCTATTCTTTTACGCTTACTCTATTAAACTTATGTCCATGACATATTATTTACATGCTTTTCATTAATTTGGTGGAGGATCCCTTAATCCTTATCAACCTTACCCATACCTCAAGAGGGTGAGGAGAAGAGAGGAAACCCTAATCCTTAAGGTCCTTAATAGAATTTGAGTTGAGAAGGGATGAACAAGATGAGAGAGTCATAAAGGTATCTAATTTCGAATCATACCCTAAGACTTTGGCCAGGCAGTCACACGGATCCGAGAGTCCTCGTATTCTGACTAGTGGTGCAGAGGAAAATATTGCCAGCCCATGGTCGTGATCCTTTTCTAGACACCTCTGTCTTTCGGATAATCCTCTAATAACTCCCTTGGGTTCTACAGGATTTGTAAAATTTAATAGTTATTAAAGATTAAGTGAGGAACCTTCGCTTTGATACTAATTGTAATGATCTCTCCTCTCGGTAACCCCCAATTAAGGGAGACCCGAAGGTCAGAGCCGTTATTCAATTAAAAAGATCAAAGGTTCGACAAATAATTAATAATAATTATGAAATTCTACTACTAAACTGAAAACTAGTATAAATAAAAACTTTACTTACCCTTTAAAAGAAAGGATTTCTAAACTTCTATACTAATCTAACTAATCCTCCTGTGTACGTTATTTCTCATTTAGCTCCGCATATGTCACTTTACTATTTGTCTTTTCATTTGTACCTAAAACACCGACAAACAAAACGTCGGTCAGCAAGAAGCTGATATGTGGGGGAAACAAAAATTGTGCAACTATGTTAACAATGTAGTCAACCAAATATCATTTAACATCCAAGATTATATTTTAAGCAATACTACTCAATCCTTTCCTATCCCCTATCTCTGTAGCGTCCCTATAGTGGACATGGATACTACCTCTCTCATATGGTAGATCATTACCCCCATGGCCCTACCACACAGGTAGCCAATTCCTAGGGTTATGGAGTCGCATGGCCCTACCCAAATGTAGCCCAATCCCTGACTCATGATGACTTGATGGTCCTACCCCATTGGTAGCCATGTACTAAGTCATTCAATGACCTGATGGGCCTACCCCACTGGTAGCCATGTACTAGGTCAATCCATTAGGCTACAGAGGGGACTAGGATCTGAGCTAGTAGGCACATCTCTTATGTGATAGTCATATTCACATTATAATTTGCATGAATTAAATGCAACCAACAGTTTAATTCAAGTCATCGATAAAACCTTGAAAATCCTCCAGAAACTAATTCGGGATATTCATAGGCGTAACCACATGCCTGTTAAGTTGATGTGAGATAGAAATAATATAATCAACCAATAGGCAAGCAAGCATTCAATAAGATCCTAAAACAATTATACAATTTCCTTTTATTACTCATGTCATTAAGATCTATAAAATCTAGCTTGCTTCCTAGGGTTTCTAGTCCACTTTTAGGGTTTTCATTGCAATTAGGGTTTCCCTTCATCTTTTACTATTTAAAACCCTAATTTAACGCAATTGATCACAAACCCTAATTATCTCAACATCTAATCCTCAGTTTCGGATTTAAGGCATAATTAACCATAAAATAAGTCCATTAAGCCTATTTTACATTAAAGCTACAATTTTCATCATTTTAATATATAACAAGATCATTATGCTCATTTATCGTCAATTCATAGTTCATTATGATTAAATTCACATGCGAACTCTATTTGTCATTAATTCCATCTTGATTCATTCAAAAACCCTAATTTCTATAGTAAGGTTATTTATCCACAATTTAGGAACTTTAATGCTTGAAATATCCTAGGATCATTATGTGTCATCTTTATTCACCACTTTGAATAATTAAAGCTATTAAGAGTCGAATTTACCAACATTAGGGTTTCAAGGCCCATTAAAGGATTATTCATGCACATTAAACTCGAAATTAAACTAATTACATGCAAAGTTGATCCTTTTTGTTCCTAATGTTCCCTTTCATCATTAATAACTTTCATTACCTTTCGAATTGCAATTAGAATTAATCTTCAACTATTTTTTAATGGATTCCCCTCATTTTTCTGAGCAAAATTCATGTATAAACTTTTTTTATCCGAGCTACTATTAAAGAGTTATGATTTTAACAAAATCACTTACTTCGGGCCAATGAGGAGGCGCCATGTAGCCTACTTCATGCAACGTTTCCTTGTTTCTTTGGGAACATTTCAAAATGACTCTTATACCCCCAGTTAAGTGGGTTTTTCTTCAGACCACTAAGGGGCATACTCATCCAACGCACTTTACCTTCTTCAACCTCGGATACCCCCGCGACCAGGTCGGAAATGGCGGCTTCCCGCAATCTGTTCTTCCTCCCTGGGGCTCGCGGAATGCTGGCAAGGGCTGCCCCATATCCACAACACCTTGGAGCACCTGCGGCACCTCAAAGTTGTAGCCTATCCGTTCATTTCTGGGTGAGTATCTGCCCGTGTTTGTTGTTGCGGCTGCTGCAGCTCTGCAGATTTTTGGCATGGCTACACACGGACAAGGGCGGAGGTAGGGTATTCGATCCATCCTAGGGTTGACGTGGAAGCTTGTTGCCTCCATCATGACCCAACCACCACCCTTCCTTGCTCCGAGGATAGTATTATATACTCGATAGGGTTTTGCACGGAAAGAAGAAGGAGAAGAGGTTGTTCTGTGTGGGATCTCTCTCTGGACCTCGACCAGGACTTTATCCCTTTATATAGGGTGGAGTATGAAGCCCTAAGGCATGCCTCATGAGGTCCCAAGTCCCAAACTCGAAAGGAAACTCACTTTCCATGGTTGTGAAGCAACCATCTCTCTCTCTCTTCATTATCTCTTATTTCCTTGCAATTCCTTGTTGCATGGATATTTAGGAATTCGAAATTCCTCTCCCTTATCCTCTTTAATCTTGTCTTTTAATTCATTGGCCTCGAAATTATATTCTCCTAAAGTAGGAAAATACTCCTTCTTAATAAAATCACATAATTCCATTAATTATGTATTCCCATTATCCTTATTTTGCAATTTTGGTATTTTTTTCTTTCTTTCCTCTTTATTGGGACTCCTTGGATCCCAAGAAACTCTATTATTTCGAAATCCTTTTATTGGATACTCATTATCCTTCTATATGCATATAAATGCATTATTCTTCATTATCATGTATACTAAAATATCTCTTTTTGAGGATTTCTCTTTATTTCTCTTTTATTTTCCTCATTGGTATTCCTTTTATCAGTAGGAATCCTTGGAATACGAAATTCCACCAAGAATAACTCAATTACACCTCTTTTCATTGGTTTTCCACATTT
This sequence comes from Alisma plantago-aquatica, assembly GCA_963693085.1. Lineage (NCBI taxonomy): Eukaryota > Viridiplantae > Streptophyta > Magnoliopsida > Alismatales > Alismataceae > Alisma > Alisma plantago-aquatica. The sequence goes on along the minus strand of OY856414.1, from coordinate 401,191,687 downwards.
TACCATTATTTTCAATTTCTTTCTTAATAAAGAAATACTTTATTAATCTTTTCTTTTCTTATTGCTTTTCTTTGCAACTTTGGACTCCTTGGAACCCAAGGAACCCATGTGGCACGAAATCCACCTTTGCATTAAGTTCTTTACCTTCTAGAGGTTTCCACATTTTTCTTTTCTTGATTTCTTAATTAATTGAATTTCCTTGTTATTGGGCCCAATAGTCAATAAAGCCCACAATACAATCATCAAGGCTATTGTAAACGAAATTACATCATTATTTGTCCCATATGAGAGTTTACATTTCTCATCAGATGAACCCAAAATTGGGGTTGTAACACCACCCAAGATATAGTCTCACACCTATGCGATGTAGGGATCTCAAACCTCAACCAAAACTCATTTGAGAATAGAGAAACCACCAAGGAACAACAAGGATGGTCTCTAAAAGACCCAAAACTCTTACAGTCAATACAAAGGTCGACATCAATATAGGGCATCAAAGAAAACCCTAGAAACCACACTCAACATGTATCCTTCTCTTTCCTCCACAACCAAGGTTCAACAAGGTTCCCCAAAGCACCATCCTCTCTATTTCATGATGCTAAGGCACAAAGGGGACAACCTACATGTGACAAATTGCAAGATAACCCCTCAACATGGGTAAATTGCAACTTGGTCAAAAATAATCAAACATAGCTCAAACAATATTCAAACAAGACCAAACTAAAACCACAAGAATGTCACACGATATTAAGGAATCTCAAGAGATATATTAAGGTTTTAGCATCTTATTCAGCAAAGCAATCATACTCAAGCACTAGGATAGGTCAGGGGTCTTACAACCATAAACCCCTAACTAGGATTTTGCCCCTAAAATCCTACAAGAAAAGAGATGGGTACTTCCTATGATATCCTCCTTGATCCCCCACATGGATTCCTCTATGCCAAGATGAAATCACAAAACCTTAACTAAAAAAGTATCCTTGTTCCTTAACTTCTTGATCATTCTATCCAAGATCAACATAGGACCCTCCATTTAATATATGTCCTCATTCAACTCAACCTCCATTAGCTACAACACCAACTTTGTATCAGGGTGACACTTCCTCAGCATCAATAAATGGAACACCAGATGTAACATGTGAAACTCAGATGGCAACTCCAACTTATGGGCCACCTTCCTAACATGTTCCACCACCAAGTGAGGTTTCATATACCTAGTAGCCAACTTACCCTTCTTCCCAAACCTCAAAACACCTTTCCATGAAGAGACCTTGAGGTACTCTCTATCTCCCACTTGGAACTCCAACAATCTACACCAATTATTAACATATGACTTCTACATGTCCTATGCATCCTTCAACTATTTTTAAATCACTTGGATCTTCTCTGTCATTTGTTGCAGAAGTTCAGGGCCCAAAAGTTGATACTCACCATCCTCATACCAACACAAAGGAGATCTAAAACATCTCCCATACAAAGCCTCATACAGTGCCATATCAATGCTCCTCTGATAGTTGTTATTATATGAAAACTGTATCAAAGTGAGGTGTACATCCCAACTATCCAAAAACTATAAAACACAAGTTGTCAATAGATCTTCAAAGATGTAGATTGTCCTCTTTGACTGTCCATCCATCTATGGGTGAAACGCCATACTGAACTTCAATTGTGTACCCATTTTTGTGTGTAGATGTTCCCAAAACTGACTGGTACATTGAGGACCTCTATCAGATATGATGGTAGCTAGGATATTGTGTAATCGCAGTATCTCATCAACATATACTTGTGCAAGCTTCTTCACTGTGTATGCCATCTTCACTAGCAATAAGTGCACTATCTTTGTCCACTGATCAACTATCACCTATATGGAGTCATGACCTTTAGTTGTACTAGGAAGACCAACTACAAAATCTATCGTGACATGATCCCACTTCCACTATGGCATGGGTAATGGTTATAAAGTTCCTACATGCTTTTGATGTTATACTTTGACTTGCTAACACATAAGACATCTTGCAACAGACTCAGGCACGACACGCTTTAATCCAGGCCACCAATACAAGTCTTTCAAATTGTGATACATCTTGTGATACCTGGATGTGTAGCATACATCAAACAGTGAGCCTCTTCCAAAACCAACTTCCTCAGGTTATCAACATCAGGTACCACCGTCATGTCGCGGTAACATACTGTCCCATTCTCTGCCTTGTAGAAACTATCATGCTTCTCATTGCCAAACTCTACTTGGATTTTCTAAATTACAACATCATCATGTTGAGCATCCATGATTTGTTGTCGTAACATTGTCTTCACTTGTCATTGAGCCAACAAGCATGCCAACAAGGATACTTCCAACTTTACATTCATCTGATGGAAGGATACCAACATATCTCTCTTATGGTGCACCAAAGAGCATAATTGTGCTTTATCAACAAATGATGATGAAGATGACTTCCTACTCAAAGCATCTTCCACCATGTTCACCTTCCCAGGATGGTAGTCTATGGTGTAGTGATAATCCTTGATTAACTCCATCCAGTGATGTTGCCTCATATTCAACTCCTGCTTTGAGAAGATATACTGTAGATTCTTGTGATATGTGAAGCTATGGCACTTCTCGTAGTACAAGTAAGGTCTCCAGATCTTCAGAGCATGAAGAACTATAGCTAAATCCATATCATGCATGGGATAGTTCTCCTCATGCTTCTTCGACTGTCATGATGTGAAGGAGATCACATTCTTGTCTTGCATCAACACACAACCCAGGACATTTTTTGAGGCATCACAAAAGACTATATAGCCCTTCCATTACTCTGGAAACAATAGAACTAGAGCATTGGTCAGCTTCAACTTCAACAAATAGAATGTACACTGACACTTGTCATTCTAAATAAAAGGCACATCTTTCCTCATCAGCTTTGTTAGGGGTAACGCTACTACACTGAAGTTCTTGATGAACCTCTTGTAGTATCCAATTGATCCAAGGAAATTGCAAACTTATATCGACTTCTTCAGTTGATCCCACTCTATCACAGACTCAACCTCCTTGGGGTCCACACGAACACCCTTAGCAAATATCATGTTTCTTAGGAAAGATACCTCTATCAGCCAAAAATTGCATTTGTTGAACTTAGCGTACAACTTGTGTTGTCTCAACAAGGTCAATGTCTGTCATATATGTTTCTCGAACTGTTGTCTATCTCAGCTATATATCAAGATGTCATCTATGAACACCACCACAAATTGATCAAGATAAGGTCAAAACACCCTATTCATCAAGTCCATGAACATTGTTAGAGCATTGGTTATCCCAAACAGAATAACAATGAACTCGTAGTGACCATACCTCGTCCTAAAAGCTAATTTTGGTATGGCATCTACCTTGATCCGCAACTCATACTATCTTGACCTCAGATTATCTCTCAGAACACTATAGAACCCCTCAACTGAACAAATAGGTCATCAATTTGTGACAAAGGATCCTTATTCTTGATCATCACTTTGTTCAACTGTCTCTAATCGATGCACATCCTCATGGATCCATATTTCTTCTTGAAAAATAGTTCTAGAGCACCCCACAGTGATGTACTTGTCCTGATAAAACCTTTCTCAAGAAGCACTTGCAACTAGTTCTTTAAATCTACCATCACAACTGGCACCATCTTGTATGGTGTTTGTGCTATCAAGTGGGTATCAGGAACCAGATTGATGTCAAAAATCAATCTCTCTGGTTGGAGGAACACTGGGAAACTCATTAGGAAACACATATTCAAACTCACAGACAACTGGAACCTCTTGGATACTCAGACTCCTCACCTTAATATCCTTCACATGTGTCAAGAACGCATCACAACCCTATCTCATCAACTTCTTTACCACCATTGCTGACACCAAACACATCGGATGAATCTTCCTATCTCCTAAAAAGATCGACAAAACATCACCATCAACAAACATCGCTACCTTAGAACTACAATCCAATATCACCCGATACTTCTCCAAAGTATCTATTCCAAGGATCACATCAAATCTAGGCATGTCAAGTGGTATGAGATCCACTTGAATGTTGTGTCCTAAAAAAGAAAGGACGCATGAAGAACACACCTCCTGCAACTCAACGGAACAAACTAAGGGGGTTTCTAAGCAAAGACTATAATGTCTACAACTAACTGGCAAGGAACAACTAGAAATCACTTCTCTAGTCATAAAAGAGTGTGTCACACCTGGTTCAACCAAAACATATATAAAGCAAGAAGAAGACAAATCAGAATGAAATAACCCCATAGGACCTATCACGACTCATGGGTTGACCACACCTTCTGACTGACTCATCGTGTAGAATCGAGTCATTACCTATTGATTCCCCCTTCCTCTAATGGCTTGTCCAGACGAACCAACATGTGACGCATATCCATGTCCTTTACCACTATCGTTGTTGAACTGTTGTCACTTCTGCGATCCTTGTTAACTCTGTCTTGGATGTTGGGTCACCTCCTCACATCTCAAAGGGCAGTTCCATCTAATGTGTCCCACTTTTCCACACTGTGTCAAGTCCTGGAATCATATTGTGGCCTTGACGGACCTATTATCAAAACTATTGCTACACTTTGGGCTCCTACAGGTGGAAAGTATGGCATCAGCCTCTGCTCGGCGACCATTGAGACTAACTCATGAACCTCTGCTATGAGGGTGGTCCAGAGAACCTAGGCTTCTTGAAGCCTCCAGATGACGGTCCCTAATATTGAGCAGGCCTCTTCTTGGCCTCCACTACAGATCATTCCACTCTCCTAATTGACTCCACAAATAGGGAAAACTTCTCTCTATTCTCCAAGGATGATATTGGGTTGTCAACTTTGTACTCAAACCCTTCTCAAACTGTCTGATCCTCTCCTTGCCTTTAGCATCCATATTTGGACAAAACTGTAGAAGCTCCATAAAGTTAGCTTCATACTCGTCGACCGACATAGATCCAAGTCAGATCTTCTCGACCAGGTAGGTCTTGGGGAAGTACTGACTCACAAACTCCCATCGGAAATCTTCCCAACTAATCACAACATCAGGCCTTTTCTCCTCCTCAATGGCCCACCAATGGCCATAACTCCCCTTCAATAGGTATACTACATGGTTTTTCTAATATTCCTCAGGGATTTTGAGGATCTCGAAGGTCTTCTCCAGATGTGTCAGCCAAAGATCTGCATCTGTCGGGTCTTCCATACCCACATACTCAACTGCCTCTACACGCCTCAACCTTTCAAAGGTATTCCCATAATCCAAAGATTCCGTATTGGGGACAACCTCTTTCACTAGGGGTGGGGCATTGTGTTTGCCATATGCATCATCGTGGCCATGAACTATCCAAACATGTACTGAATAGTAGTATTGGCCACCACAGCCAAGTCAAACTAGGGTGTCTCCGACATAGCTTCAACCCTCTCCTGGCACCACTACCTAGTACAGAAACACTACTCTCAGCATCATGTTCTTCATGTTCTCCAGCCATCTTCTCCTCCCTTCTTCTTGTTTTTCATAAGAAGAAGTTACCATAAGATAGAGTGGAGGATACTAGAACAGACAAAAACCCTAGTCCACATCCCTATAGACTCAATAAACCTAAAGCATTGATACCAACAAAATTATGACACTTCGACATGCCACAAAGTGAGATTGCTCAAAACAAAGCACAAAATTATCATCAACAAACTATATTCCCACAAATGAGTAAATTAAAACCGATATCACATATCCACCTTAAGTGGAAACATATTTCATATGAGTTCATGAAAGCCACCTGTAACATATCTCATGCCAAAAGATTATTACATAACACTGTTCACTAGCTCACTGGCCTCAACCTGTTCCATTTATAACAACATATTTATATACATACATGCCATATCTACACAAGAAAGCATACTATCAAACCATAATCTTGATATACAAAACCACAAAACCTCCCTCAAGGACCTGAGAATACATGGACAACACATAGGACTCTACTACAAACATTAGCCGCATATCCAACCTTTCAACAACTACTACTCCTCTTGTTGCTCAGCCTCAACCACACAGTCTCTACTTCTTCATGCATGACCACCTAAAAGATGTGCTAACCCACGATGTGAGACCAAATGTCCCAACAAGATATATAACTCTCAACCAACATTTATTAAAAGCACATGTAAACTGAACTAGATAGATAACATCATTATCAGGTTCAGTGGATTCAGCTAAATGATATGTGTTAAATTGACAATACAGATTAAAAAAAATAGGCAGTTACCATTAAGAAGTAGAACAAGTTATACCATTATAAGGAATACGAAGAACACGTATAACAATTAATTTCTCTTACTGCAATATAATTCAAGAAATTAGTACAAAGATAAGGCAAGGGTTCATCTAATGTGAGTCATGTTTAATCCTAAGCAATTACACTACATAGTTGTATTACGTCTTTCAATATGCCCTGAGGAGATGAGGTATACCACTATACTCCAACTAACCACTGTTAAGTTGAAATTAGTGTCATACAAGATCAATGGAAGAGACGGAATCCATGATCTTTCAACACCCTCAGTCATTCTGAGTCCACCGTAGTGACATCAAGTCCAACTACAAATAGCCTAATCTGCCTTGGTATATAGGTCACCACACTAGTGAAATGATACATGACTATAGCCATTCTCCTTCTAGGGTATGACCGCAGTCATCCCAGTAACTTATCACATATACTAAATCACATCATCTGATATACGGCCTTGACCGTTCTCCTCTCTGGAAAAGACCTCATCCATCCCAGTATATTAAGGATGCAAAGAGATACCTTGACTTGCACCCCACATATTCAACAATATGCGCTCTGAGTTTCCCGAAGGAATTGCTCATTTCACCATCCAGCTAGTACTAATGTTGAAGATGGATCTATGGCACAGGGAAACTAGATGATTAGGGTTTCACTTGATTAGTTAAGTCAATTGAGTGTCTTTTAGCATCAATCAAGTTACAATGTACAAACCCTAAACAAGTTCTACAAAGATAAGGGTGTAATACAACTCCATAAGATATAAAATGTTTGTAGCATTAAAATGTCACATCATCACATGACACCACTTGTCATACAAGGTCATCACTATTATCACACTATCATGTGATATCAATTCTTGATCATCTCACTAGAGGATAACACCTCACACGAGGCATTTATGCCTCTAGCAGGACATAAAACCCATCAAATCAACATGACTCATTAAGGCTCATAGCCATCATTTTTTGACATATGATCACCATCATAACATTCACAAGCTATGATAATCATTCACCTACATGGTTAGTATAATATAGGTAGGAGAAAGAAAAGTTGCATCATCACTTCACACATTGCACAAGGTAGACAACCATTATTATAGTCCCACATTAGGGTTAGGGTTTCAACAACACATCTGGTTAGGGTTTGCAAGTCATCATATAACATCAACCTTAAGCGTCATCACCTTCCCACAATCTTGGAACACATAGGTCAACCATCACCATACTAGGAAACAAAACATTGAAACCATATGATCCTGGATCACCCTCAGTCAAAGAGATTATTAGGTTACAAAGCCAAGTGACCAAAGAGGACAACTCAACCCATTCGTGGTCGACGACACCAGCCAAGGTTAGTGACCAAAACCAATGACCAAAACATGTCAATTGGTCAAAAAGGATCAGCTCATTCAACAACTAAAGCACCATCTAAACCAAATAGTCAAAGGGAAGTCAACATAACCAGCAGTGTAACATCCCTGACCTGGGTTATGCTTTAACCCTAGGTGTTTTGATTCATAAATATGATTATAATTTTAATATTATCTTTTGAAAAGTAATTAGGCCTCATCAGGAACTTATGTTTCAATTTTGGTCCTGTTTGAACAATGTTGAAGCAATGTTTGCTTATTTTGGACTAAAGTGCAAATTACCCAAGTTAAGGGGCTAACTTGAAAATGTTACATAATAATATGTTCCTATGGTGTTGAGACATCATAATAGTGAATATGATGTAGTAGTATGGTTTCTACAAGCTTGTACACCAAGATAAAGCTTGGTTGGACAATGTTTGTGCATTAAAACCAAGTTTTGGTGTAAAGTGCAGTTTACCCAAACCTGAGGTTAAATATGCAAATTACCACTTCAATAAGGTCCCTAATGTTTCTTGGCATCATTTAGAGCAAAGAAAATGAGAGGGGCACCTCATTTGAATTAAGTTGGAGGAGAGAGAATCTTGATATTAAAATAATCAAGATTTAAGCCTAATTGGAACCCTAATTCAATTTAATGCAAATATAAATAAAATAATTGAAAGGGCTTTCAACCAAAATTAAAATGGTTGAGTTAATATGTGTGTGGACTATATTAATCCTTGCAAAGGGACGAGCATATCCTAAGGAGTTGAAATTCCACTCACCATTATTATAAGAAAAAGAAATTCCACTCAAAAATGGATATTAATATTATAAGGGTTAAGGTGCTTAATTTCTTTTCCCTTTATTCTTGGATAATGAAGAGGTTTTTCAAGAAAATGAATATGGATTAGTGGCCAAGCAATGGAGGGGGATTTGGTGGAAATTATTTTGGGAATTAAAGGAAATAATCCCATTTTCTCTCTCCTTGGGATTTCCTTATACATGTCCTTTTTCCACTCACTTAAGGACTTCTTTTCAGATTTCCTTTCTTCCTTTGCCTTTTCCGACCCCAAGAGAAGCTCACGAACAGGAGGAGGACTACCCCAACCTGTTGGTAAGGTCCTTGACCTTCGTTCTCCTTGATTCCATGGTGGAAATCAAAAATAAATCATTGATTTCTTCTTATTTCGATCTCCTCATCAACCCTAGCCAATCTTTTCAACCAAAAGCTTGAGGACGAGCTTAGGAGGAGTTCCAAAAGCTGCATCCACCATTTTTTCCGTGATCTTGGAGCTTTGGAGCTCAATTGGAGGTGGTTTTTATAACTTGAAACCCTAACTTTATTATTGTATTCAATTCCCCATCAAATAATGATCATTTCTCTATTTACAAATATTGATTTGGTTGATTGATGTAATCTCCATGGAAATCACAGCAGGTTTCATGGGTCTAGAGCTTGATTATGATGACATCATCATGAGCACACACCTCCCCAAATATCTAGACCAAACAGTTTGAATCAAATGTCCAAACGGTTTCACAAACCGTTTGGGAGCAAACGGTTTCAAACCGTTTGGGAGCAAACGGTTTCAAACCGTTTGGAATGAAATGGTTTCACTAAACCACATAGAAGCAAACGGTTTAAGACCATTTGGTTATGTTGACCAGGGTTGACCATTTTAGGATTTGTTCATAATGATCTAGGTTAAATACCCATCAATTATTATTGATTAACTCCAATTGGATCATGAGTTGAAGGTCCATCATTCACCTAAACTCTAATCGGGTTGAGTGCTGATTTCATAAGTGATTGAGTTTGAAACTTGAGTCGATTGACCCAAACGGTTTCAAAACCATCAACAGTAGGTGATGGTGAAACGGGTGCTCCGCGGCAAAACCCGGAACACATATTTTGAATATGTGGGGGCAATGGGTGACTGTATCCTGACGTCCTAATGAGGGAATTGATGAAAGGTAAACAACAAACCTCTCAACCCTTCATTACTTATACTGGGATGGATGTATTACGAATCCCCTAATGATTGGGACAGATGCAGTACACATCTCCCAATAATGTTAATGTCGAATCAATGGAGATAAACATGAGATCTCACGATCGCAAAGAGAGTACAGCATGCCACTGTAACTCTAATAGCGAAGTTGCCAGTATACCCTGGAAAGCTATATATATATATATATAGCAGAGACACAAGATGTCCTGCATGTAATCTCTCACTGATCGATATATGGGAGGTCTTGGTATCCGGCTCTACCTTTAACCTTGTATGGTACCGATTTCGACTTCGTAGTGGTCGGTTGGAGCATGAGCGGTATACCTCATCTCCTCAGGGCATAAGTGTGATTGTAAAATGTAATCATCCATTTAGCATGTTTGCTTAAGGATTGAATATGTAAATACATTGGTTGATGTTATACTTCTTTTATGCAATACTAGTTGATAAATGTTATTCATATCTCTTTACATTCAATGCAAGTAGATATGTGAAATATGAATCTACCATGAGTAGATACAATGCTCTCCTTAGGAAAGGAAATTACTTTACTCTGTTGTTATTATATAAGAACTCCTGTTCAGTTTTAATTATAATAAACTGCTATAACAATGTTTTAGCAGAGGGTTATATCTCCTGCTGGGACAATTTACAATTGTCTCACCCCCGTGGGATCCAATGTTTTTAGGTAATCGCAAAAGAAGAAGCAGGAACCCAATAGCAAGAGAAAAGCAGTAGCAATATCAGGGACAGTAGTGATGACTCAGGTGGAGGCACTGGCTACCAAGTTTTGTCTAGATAGTAGTCCTATGTGTCGTCTCTGTACTCTCATGTCCTCAGAGTCAGTAGATAGTGTTTTTATCATCGATTTGAGATCTTGGCTTGATGCCTCGAAGTTATATGTTGTCTATATTTTATGTCTGGAGACAGTTGATGTTGTAAATCTCAAGAAGAGATAGTGCAAGACATGTTCTTTGAAACAGAATGTAAATGTTATACTTTGTCTCTTGAATAAAAAGATCTCCTATGTGTGGATCTCTTTGCAAAAAGTTTTAAATTTTTAGTGATTTTTAGTAATCCACTGCAAATGATTCGCTTCCGCATTAGTTAATCCTATTTTCATGAGTCTGTCATTACAATTAGTGGTATCAGAGCTCTAGGTTCGCTGAGTCTACAAAGACATAGGACTAACATAGAAGAGTTTGTTCTAGTGTCTTCCAGTGTATCTGATAGTGTCTTCTGCTCATATAGGAGGAGAAGAATTTCAAGATGACTGAGTCACATGAGGAGTTTGTTGTAGAAAGTAGTAATGATGCACTAAGAAGAGGTGCAGGGGAATAGGCAAGAGAGGGACAATTGCTTGAGAATCCCCTAGCTAATCCAGTTGTGATAAGAAATCCTTCCCTAGGTATCACTGTTGGGGAACTCAGGGCAACCATGATGTATTTAGTGGAGCGAGCACTAGCAATACAACCTAGATTACCAGCCCCCAATGATGATGTTTTGGACATCAATCGGATATGTAATCCACAACAATAGGTTGAAGCAATGGGAAATGATGATGTTCTGGACTTAGAACAAGTCTATGCTCAATCTCAGCCTGTTGAATCAATATATAGTGATGTAGGGAATAGAATACAACCTGAAATCAGGATCTGCCATAAGTGCAGGGAACTTGGATATATTAGAAGGTTTTGCCCAAAAAATAAAAACAAGATGATGATTGAGAAAAGGCCTATCCAAATCTAGGAACAGAGGCCTAGTAGTTCCAAAAAGGGAAAAACTTTGGTATCACCAGTACAACCAGGACCTAGTGCACCAAGGCAATGGTCATCTAGAAAGGGTAAAGAACCCTCTAGACCATACCTGGAACCCAAAATTTGCTACCTATGTAGATAGGTAGGACATATGGCAAGAAATTGCTCAGCTAGAAATGTTATGGTGAATCAACCTCTGAGGCAGAATCAGCCTGAGGCGGTGAATAATCCACGAATCATGACAGGTTAGACAAAATAATGTCATTCTTATATGTCTTTTTATGGTTTCCTGAGTTAATTTGAGAAGGTAATTGATTGAGCCTTCTTTGTTAGTCCTATGAGGACTTATATTTTGTATAAACATTATAGATGTTTCATGTTACTCTTACCTCTATGAGAAGAAGATGAGGTATTGAAGAGATGTCTCTGGATAAAATCCAGTAATGAGTCTTATTTTTTTTTATAATAATATGAAAAGGAAGGAAAATGATAGTATACAAGTGCATACTACCTTATCTCAGTATTAATATACCCTGTCCAGGTATACAACTATTGATGATAAAGCGAGTATGGAAACTCTTAGATTGAAATCTTTTTGATTGCTCTAATCAAGTTGTCATTTTGATACAATCTATTAAGTATCATGAAATAAGAAATATAGAATAAATAAATGTGTCCTTTCCTAAGTATAAGAAAGAGAAATCTGAGATAACCTCAGATGAGCATGTTTGTATGAGGAAATAAAAGTATAATCCTCATAAGATAAGAATGAGAATAAGGGAAATGAATCTCATCTCATAAAGTTGTAAGTATCATAAAGATCCTTACCATAATGTAGAAATGGAAAATATGATGAGATCATAAGATGATCATAAACATGCTAAAGGGATAATGATATGTAATCATCCTTATAAGATTCCTATGCTAGGGCAAGGAACCTAGGATGAGATAAAGAGTAAATGTTTCATGAATAGTTCAAAATACATGAAATAATAAGAGGAATATGAGTCCTTGTTATCTTTCCTTTCAGGGACATGACAATCAAGTGGGTCTTAGGACACTTGATGTGCATAAGATAAATATGTTCATGATGATGGATACTTAAAAAAGTATCAGTTTACCTTGGACCTTGGTTTCAAGGAAAAGATATATGTAACAAATGATGCCCCAAGAGGAAAGGAAGATAAATATGTGATATATTTTTAACACATGTAATAGATACCAAGGTAAGGGATCCTGGTATCTAAATAAATATCAGATGGATCATGCAAAATATTATGAACCTCACATGTTAGGGGTTTATGCTTTGCACAAACATAACAATTAATGATATCTTTGAGATAAGTTCTCAATTGATAAGTATCCTTTCCTTATGATAAGAGAATGTAAAATTAATGAGATAGTTAGTGCCAGTATAAGGAAAGTTAGTATGGTGTTATCAGGTAAGATGACACCATTAGAGTATGAAAAGACTTATATCCTCAAGTAGATGACAAAATATAATTGTGATCTTGAAAGAGAAATACTGAACTAACTAAGGAACATGGGAGTATATGCTCCATGTGAATCATTCCATGATAAACTTGTATGGAATAACTTTGTATTGATCAAAACTCTATGGTGTCCCCATAATAATGAAATGTTATGTGATGAAATGATGATACGATGCATGAATAATATCTATTTTTCTTTATCTAGGGATTTCGGGGACGAAATCCTTATAAGGGGTGGATAATTTGTAACATCCCTGACTTGGGTTATGCTTTAACCCTAGGTGTTTTGATTAAGAAAGATGATTATAATTTTAATATTATCTTGTGAAAAGTAATTAGGCCTCATGAGGAACTTATGTTTCAATTTTGGTCCTGTTTGAACAATGTTGGAGCAATGTTTGCTTATTTTGGACTAAAGTGTAAACTACCCAAGTTAAGGGGCAAACTTGTAAATATTACATAATAATATGTTCCTCTGATGTTGAGACATCATAATAGTGAATATGATGTAGTAGTATGGTTTCTACAAGCTTGGACACCAAGATAAAGCTTGTTGGACAATGTTTGTGCATTAAAACCTAATTTTCATGTAAAGTGCAATTTACCCAAACCTGGGGTTCAATATGCAAATTACCACTTCAATAAGGTCCCTAATGTTTCTTGGAATCATTTAGAGCAAAGAAAATGAGTGGGGTGCCTCATTTGAATTAAGTTGGAGGAGAGAGAATCTTGATATTAAAATAATCAAGATTTAAGCCTAATTGGAACCCTAATTCAATTTTATGCAAAAATAAATAAAATAATTGAAAGGGATTTCAACCAAAATTAAAATGGTTGAGTTCAGATGTTTGTGGACGATCTTAATCCTTGCAAAGTCACAAGCATATCCTAAGGAGGTGAAATTCTACTCACCATTATTATAAGAAAAAGAAATTCCACTCAAAAATGGATATTAATATTATAAGGGTTAAGGTGCTTAATTTCTTTTCCCTTTATTCTTGGATAATGAAGAGGTTTTGCAAGAACGTGAATATGTCTTCGTGGCCAAGAAATGGAGGGGGATTTGGTGGAAATTATTTTGGGAATTAAAGGAAATAATCCCATTTTCTCTCTCCTTGGGATTTCCTTATACATATCCCTTTTTCCACTCACTTAAGGACTTCGTTTCGGATTTCCTTTCTTCCTTTGCCTTGGCCGACCCCAAGAGAAGCTCAGGAACAGTAGTAGGACTACCCCAACCTGTTGGTAAGGTCCTTGACCTTCGTTCTCCTTGATTTCATGGTGGAAATCAAAAATAAATCATTGATTTCTTCTTATTTCGATCTCCTCATCAACCCTAGCCAATCTTTTCAACCAAAAGCTTGAGGACGAGCTTAGGAGGAGTTGCAAAAGCCTCATCCACCATTTTTGCCGTGATCTTGGAGATTTGTAGCTCAATTGGAGGTGGGTTTTATAACTTGAAACCCTAACTTTGTTATTGTATTCAATTCCCCATCAAATAATGATCATTTCTCTATTTACAAATATTGATTTGGTTGATTGATGCAATCTCCATGGAAATCACAGTAGGTTTCGTGGGTCTAGAGATTGATGATGATGACATCATCATGAGCACACACCTCCCCAAATATCTAGACCAAACGGTTTGAATCAAATGTCCAAACGGTTTCACAAACCGTTTGGGAGCAAACGGTTTCAAACCGTTTGGAATGAAACGGTTTCACTAAACCGCATAGAAGCAAATGGTTTAAAACCGTTTGGTGATGTTGACCAGGGTTGACCATTTGAGGATTTGTTCATAATGATATAGGTTAAATACCCATCAATTATTATTTATTAACTCCAATTGGATCATGAGTTGAAGGTCTATCATTCACCTAAACTCTAATCGGGTTAAGTGCTAATTTCATAAGTGATTGAGTTTGAAACTTGGGTTGATAGACCCAAACGGTTTCAAAACCATTTGAGAATCACACAAATGGTCTCAAGACTGTTTGTAGGTCAACAAGACCGTTTGTAGGTCTATGGTTGAGTATGGTTAGGTATTTGAAGATTCAAACATATGGTATAAACCCTAATCGGCTAAGTGCTGATTTTGCAATTGAATGAGTTGATGATTTGGGTTGATTGACCCAAACGATTTCAAAACCATTTTGGAATCACCCAAGACCGTTTGGGGGTCACCCAAGACCGTTTGGAGGTCTAGGTTTAGGTATGGTCAAGTGTTTGAAGGTCCAAAGATACCAAATTGAAATACAATTAAGTGTTGATTTGGTGACCAACCCTAGGATCCAAACTCTAATTGAATGACATTGTTAATTATGATATGATGGGGAAACGGTCTCAAGACCGTTTGTGGGTCACCCAAGACCGTTTGGAGTTCTAGGGTTGACTATGGTTAGGTGTTTGAGGATCTAAAGGTACTAAGTTGAAGTGCAATCAAATGCTGATTTGGTGATCAATCCAATGATCCAAACTTTGATTGATTGACTTGGATTTTGATGTGGACATGGGCAAACGGTCTCAAGACGGTTTGGAGGTCATCCAAACGACCTCAAGACCGTTTGGGGTCAGGTCATGCCCAATTTGGATTAAGGCTCAATGGTTTCAAAGTAACCAATCTCACATTGATTAATGTTGGAGGATCAACGATTCCAAACCCTAATTGAATTGATTCAAACCCTAATTGATGATCAATTGAGGGTCAATTGAGGGTCAAATCCGTTGAAGGTTGACCTATTTAACTTAATTGAAGTATGGTGATAGGTCCAATTGATGATTGCTTACATGAATTCAATGGTTGAAGGATTCAACATTGGAAGCCCTAAATTAGTTGGAGTGGTTGAGACCCTTTTTGGTCCTTGCGGTTTTGAGGGGGTTTGGACCAAATGGTCTCAAGACCGTTTGAGTCCAAACAGTCTCAAGACTATTTGGGACCAAATGGTCTCAAGACCGTTTGGGACCAAACGATCCCAAACCGTTTAGGTGCATGCGATTTCAAAAAGTCAACTTCGGCAAACGGTCTTCAGCACCTACTTTACTAAATGGTTTTGAGTATTCAACCAAGATCGTTTGAGGTATGATTGGTCAAGACCATTTGAGGTCCAAGTGACCAAGATCATTTGGAAAGTCATTAATCAAATTGTATGAATACTTAAAGTGAATAAAGGTCAATGGTTTAAGTGGTCAATTACATGATGTAAATCAATAGTGTTTATAATAATGGTACCTTTGATGAGATAGGGTGATTAGTACCCTTCAAGTAGCTAAGCCCTAATGATCATGGTGATAATGACATAACCTGTGATGTCAATTCTTCTTCAAGATTGAGTTGACTTAGCTTAATCAAGGCTGAAGCAAACATCATCTTGTAGAAGATGAAAGAGAAGATTTCCTACATGATTGATAATCAAGTAATAGACTTTCTATATGAATGAATGTTTAATTAAGGTATGATCCTTCATAGTGAGATCATGAAAACCTAATTATGAGGGTTAATGAATCATAACCCTAACTGAGAATATTAATGGAAGTAATCTTACTACATGATGATGGTATGATCTTAATTCATAGTGATGTGATATGAATAGTAAACCCTAATTTAGGGTGATGTGATATGAATAGTAAATCCTAATCTAGGGTGATGTGATATGAATAGTAAATCCTAATCTAGGGGGATGTGATATGAATAGTAAATCCTAATCTAGGGTGATGTGATGAATAGTAAACCCTAATTGTGGGTTATGGAATAAGAAACCCTAATGGAGGGTGATGACATGAGAAACCCTAATTGGGAGTGATGTCATGAGAAACCCAAATTGGGATGAATAATAAGTCTAATTATGGTTTATTGAATATGAAACCCTAGTTTTAAGTGATGTTATGTGGAACCCTGATATTATGATATGGTGTAAGACTCAATTCAGGGTGATGTCATGTGATGATATATGAAACCCTAGAGATGGTTTAATAGCCAGTACACCAAAGAGAGGTGTGGATAAAATAATTAAATAAGATGAATATGTTATAGACATGAAGGATAGGGTTGATGAACCATGTGAATGATAAGGTGATGATTTTAATGAATAAGGATCTAAGAGACAAGATGATGCCTAGATTCTTGTACAACCATCTTTATACATGAGTAATAGCTTATACACCTTACAATGATGAGGACATGAAACTTTTAGGAATGATGTATGATATACTAAATAATGATGTGGATAACATCCTAAGAGTTGAAATACCTAAAATAGTTGATAATGTTTTATCTTATATCAACAATGTCTATCAGTTGGATAAGTCCATATCATTAAAGACAATTGGACAATTCTAATGTGTGACCCACACACCATATGTTGAAAGTAACAAGATAGTGGATAAAGTATTAAGAGGGAAATACCTTAATACAAAGTTAGTTGATTAACTTAAGAATATGGAAAAGAAAAGAAAGTGATACATTCAGATATGATAGATATCACATTCTGCATTTCATTGTAGACTTATCTTGATGAACCTCTAATCTAATACTCTTGGTTAAGAAACACATGAAATGTGTGATATGCAATCATTACAATAAAGATGTGATCAACCCAATGTACTTTTGATAAATGTTGACCAATATACCTTGAGAATGGGGTAAGCTAATCAATGAGTGTAATGTAATTATATCATGATAAGGATGAGAAATGAACTCATGCTTTGAATTGATAATCATTAATGATATATGATAAGAATGGTAATCATAAGAAAATACTTATGATGTCTTGGATGCTCCTAGAGGTGTGGAGTAATACATTAGGGTTGAACTAATAATTTGAGCATGAAACCCATAATTAAAGCATGAAGGGAAACCCTGACCCTAATTTTGGGTAAAGGGAATGAAAAGCCCTAAATGATGGATAACCCTAATCCTCATAAAGGATGGTGGTGTTACTAATATTTCATATGATGTGACAAATGACTTACATGACTGTTATCATAACCATGTAGACATCAAGAGATTATGAACATAGCCAGATATGAGCTATGACTTTCATATAATAAACATGTTGTATGGCCTTATGTGCCTAATGTTGTTGTTGCTTAGTAAAAGTAGCAAAATGTGCATGAACCTTATGAGTTCCATGAGTAAGTTGTTGCCTAGTGAAATTTGTCAAAACATTTAATAGGCTTTGAGATCCATGTGAGATACTTGTGTAACAAGTATTATGCATACCTCGGTCTGAGGACCCAGAGGTAATAGTTACGTAACAACTGGTAATAGTGATAGTGATGAATTGAGGATATGAATACCCAAAGTTGATAAGTATGATAATGATGTTGCTGAGGAAAGTGAACTTTCAAAGAAATGAAATGAGGGACGGAGATCCCAATGTCTTATAAAGACTGACAAGTAATTGATGAAAATAGTACTTGTTTCTTAATGGCATTTGTCTGAATATGTTATGTTTGAGAACTTGACTGATGCTAAAAGAATATGATAATGTACTTAATTAATCAAGTGAAATCATATCATGTAAATCCCTGACCATAGATCCATCATCGTCAGTAGTAGGTGATGGTGAAATGGGTGCTCCATAAAAAAACCCAAAACACATATTTTGAATATGTGGGGGTAATGGGACATTGTATCCTAACGTCCTAATGAGGGAATTGATGAAAGGTAAACAACAAACCTCTCAATCCTTCATTACTTGTACCGGGATGGATGTATCACGAATCCTCGGATGATTGGGACAGATGCAGTACACATCTCCCAATAATGTTAATGTTGGATCGATGGAGATAAACATGAGATCTCACGATCGTGAATACAGTACAACACGCCACTGTAACTCTAATAGTGAAGTTGCCAGTATACCCTGGAAAGCTATATATATAGCAGAGACACAAGATGTCCTGCATGTTATCTCATGTTGATCGAGATATGGGAGGTCTTGGTAGCCGGCTCTACCTTTGACCTTGTATGGTACTGATTTTGAATTCACAGTGGTCAGTTGGAGCATGCACGGTATACCTCATCTCCACAGGGCATAAGTGTGATTGTAAAATGTAATCATCCGTTTAGCATGTTTGCTTAAGGATTGAATACACAAATTCATTGGCTGATGTTATGATTCTTTTATGCAACACTAGTTGATAAATGTTATTCATATATCTTTACATTCAATGCAAGTAGATATGTGAAATATGAATCTACCATGAGTAGATACAATGCTCTCCTTAGGAAAGGAAATTACTTTACTCTGTTCATTCAATGATTAATATTGTTGTTATTATATAAGAACTCATGTTCAGTTTTAATTATAATAAATTGCTATAATAATGTTTTGGCAGAGGGTTATATCTCCCGCTGGGACAATTTACAATTGTCTCACCCCCGTGGGATCCAATATTTTTAGGTAATCGCAGAAGAAGAAGCAGGAACCCAATAGCAAGAGAAAAGCAGCAGCAATATCAGGGACAGTAGTGATGACTCAAGTGGAGGCACTGGCTTCCAAGTTTTGTCTAGATAGTAGTCCTATGTGTCGTCTCTGTACTCTCAGGTCCTCGGAGTCAGTAGATAGTGTTTTTATCATCAACTTGAGATTTTGGCTTGATGCCTCGAAGTTAAATGTTGTCTATATTTTATGTTTGGAGACAGCTGATGTTGTAAATCTCAAGAAGAGATAGTGCAAGACATGTTCTTTGAAACAGAATGTAAATGTTATACTTTAGCTCTTGAAGAAAAAGATTTCATATGTGTCGATCTCTTTGCAAAAAGTTTTAAATTTTTAGTGATTTTTAGTAATCCGCTGCAAATGATTCGCTTCCGCATTAGTTAATCATGTTTTCATGAGTCTGTCGTTACAAGCGGTCAAAGGGAAACAACTTGTTTAGCAGTCAAAGAGATTCAACAATCTAAGCAACTAAAGGAAACACTTGTTCGATAAAGAGAAACCAGTCTATACGATCCAAAACTGAGGTGACCAACTCATCAGCCAAACCATCACTAGCCTTCAACCACTTAGGGACCAACATGAAGAACACCTAAGAGAGATAAAACCACTAGCAATTCATGAGAAAGATATATTATTAACAACATGAAACCAACCTTCAAGGTATGATGTAAAAACTTAAGGAAAACATCATGCAAACCCTAAAATCAAGAACCACGTCTGTCCAATATGGAAACCATCATTTGAGAGATGAAAACCTAGATCTTTCACATGAAAACAAAACCAAACTCCATCTATTCCAAGGCAACTGAACCAAGTACCAAGATAACAATACCAAGACTGAGATACATGCAAAACCACCATCATCACCACCATGTAGATTTTGAATAAGTGAATTAGGATTTATGCAGAGGAACAAGTACATGCACATTCATCATAGCATTACAACCCTAACCAAGATATCATTATCCACAACAAGTAATAACATTTTAGAAAGAGTTTCATGTAGGATTATAGTGCAATAATAGAAGAGGGAAAAGAGTTATATAACCCACCTTAGATGATGGTTGCACCACCTTTAAGCAATGCTCCAAAAGAAAGAAGGAAACCTAGCTTTGATCATCTCCACGACCAATCTAGTTACCACCTCAAAAGGGAAGAAAACCCTAGGTCAAAAGGGAAAGAAG
Organism: Alisma plantago-aquatica; assembly: GCA_963693085.1. Taxonomy (NCBI): domain Eukaryota; kingdom Viridiplantae; phylum Streptophyta; class Magnoliopsida; order Alismatales; family Alismataceae; genus Alisma; species Alisma plantago-aquatica. The sequence goes on along the minus strand of OY856414.1, from coordinate 401,171,137 downwards.
AAGAACCAAAACCTCAGGACCAAAAAGAACAAGAAGAGAGAGAAAGGGAAATGAGTTCCTCCACCTAACTTGAGTACTACCTTGGAGAACCAAGAATTAGACCCAAGAAAGAGGAGTACATTCATCCCAACACAAGAACCACCATGGAATCTCCATGGATTCGTCCAATGGAAGAAGAAAGCAATAGGGTTTTGTAAGAAAATGAAACTAAGAGGTTGGATCACTTACCAACGATCAAAGATCACCAAGGAAGAATAGCTCCAAGCTTGGATCACCACATGCAAAGGATCTCGGCCACCAAGCACCAAGGATGAGATGTTTCACACCACCAAGCACAAAAAGCCAAACTCAAGGAAGAAGAGAGGGTAGATAGGGTGCAAAAGGATCATATAAACAAAATAAGAGGGGTACATATACCCAAAGATAGAGAGAGGCCAAAGAGGTTAGGTTTCATGAACATAAGTGCAACATGTCCACCAAAGAACCAAAATTCATCCACTAAAACCATGCAAACCACTAAGTTAGTGAAAAAGAAGAAAACCAAACAACCTCACTCGGTCATGGATGACCATCAGTCAAAGGAAAACAAGGGCACATAGTCACATAAAACCAAGCGACCCAAGGCACTCAAACCCTAGATCAAGCAGCCTAAGAGATAGCCTCAAATCTCTACGACTGTAGGAATCTCAAAGCTTAACCAAAAACTCATTTGACCATAGAGAAACCACCAAGGAACAACAAGGATGGTCTCTGAAAGGTCCAAAACTCAAACGGTGAACACAAAGGTCAACATCAACATAGGGCATCAAAGTAAACCCTAGAAACCACACTCAACATGTCTCCTTCTCTCTCCTCCTCAACCAAGGTTCCCCAAAGCACAATACTCTATCTCATGATAACAATGCACAAGGGAACAACCTACATGTGAAAAATTGCAAGATAACCCCTCAACATGGGCAAATTGCAACTTGGTCCAAAACAAGAAACATAGCTCAAACAACATTCAAATAGGACCAAACAGAAACCACAAGTATGTCACATGATATTAAGGCATCGCAAAATATTAGATTAAGCTTTAAGCATTTTATTCAGCAAAGAAAGCATACTCAAGCACTAAGCTAGGTCAGGGGCCTTATAGAAAATTTCCTTCCTAACCCATGAAGAGCTTTAATGTTGCAAGTGGACCAATAGGTGTTTATCAAAAATCCTAAAGTCCACCCCCTTTTCTAATGAAGGCCATATATCAAGTTCAATTCCCTCATCCTCATACACCTTATACACAGCCATCCTATTCCACATAGATCCATGAATTAAATAAAATTGTATAACTTGAGAAAACAAAGCTGGAACTAGCCCAAATTTAAACATAGATTTATCAGCTAATATTGAATTATAACAAAAAGTTAAATTTCAAAACTAAGCATCGAATTAAGCCAAATATTTTATATTTATGTATAAAGTAAGTTTAGAAATCTTACAAAATCTATAGTTACAAGTAGGGTGAGCAAAGTCGATGAAACAAGTTCACACTCTGTGGATTGACTTTGGTGGATCAGATTTTGTGGAAGTCAAGACAAAACATAAAATGAGAAAAAAAATGAAAAAGAGGAAGAGACCTTACTTCGTCCAGAAGATTTGAAGTGGTGGTATAGATGGCCACTAATATATCCATCCACTTCATCTATGGTATCTCACTCTTTCATCCCATCGAAGGAGACAATTGCTTCATCTTCACTTGGATTGGTTATGACATTGATGGAGTAGGTGCATATAATCAGAGATCTTGCAGGGTTAAGCTGAATAGAAGGGTGATCTTGTGCGAGTGGAGAGGGAATGATCACCATCGTTGGAGGTCAAGGGTGATTTACCGGAGTGGTGACTTTGAATACTGATGGTAGAGATCGACAATGAAGAAACAATGGAACTTGAGTTTGTATAATAAATGGAAGTAGGTGGAAGCAATTAGGATTCACTTAATTAGTTTTTAGCATAGGCCACATTTTTTAGGTAAGTACAACGTGTAGGGTCCTTAGTGCTTTTCTACTCTAGGGTATGTACATGAGTGGGTCATGCCTTTTGATGCATGTGTTTTCAGTCGTTATTATAGGCTCATTTTTCCTTATTTTCATGTGTAGTTTTGGCCTTTATTTGACCTATTATGGGTGGAATGTCATTGATAGCTTATATTTCCTTGAATGCATCAAATTATATGATTTCAACCATTTTTCCTAGCATTTTACGGATTCTAAGTACTCATGATGCTTTTATGTGATTTCAAGTACAAGGAAGTTCTGCACAGCTCGGTGCTATCGACTTTGTAATAGTCGGAGGTACCGACTTACCCTCAGTGATGTGCCTGAAACCAGCCAAAACTCAGTGCTACCGACAGAGAAAGTCAGCACTTCTGAGATAGCATCAGTATGCCCATCGTGAATTGAGAAAACTCAGTGCTAGTTTCCAACTTGGTGATACTGAGTTGACCTTAGAGAGGCTATTCAAAATTGCAAAAAGTCGGTTCTATCGAGTCCAAGTTCATAGTACCGACAGGATCAGGATCGTGTGACTAAACCTAAGTGACTCGGTACTACCAACTCACCTAGTCGGTACTACTGAGTCTTCCCGATCAGACCGGTCGCAGATCTATTTCTAATCCAACAGTGGACATAATTTTGGACCCTAAGTGATTGCTATGACTTAGGGGGAGGATGGAAAGACCTAAGGGAGCCCCCGTTTTGATTGTATGATGATTGGGGAGAGAGAAGAGAAGGATAGGGGACTGAAGGCTTCACCCGGGAAGATCTGAGCACCTACAAAGGACGGTTCTACAGCTGGAAGACAGCAAAACACACATGCAACAGAGGGGATCATCTAGACGGGCAAAGGTCCAGGGGTTACCTTAGTTTCTAATATGTTCCCCACGTTTTTCTTCTTCCCTTGTACATGTTTTGTGATGAAAACCATGCAAGGCTAAAAACATGTATTCTTTAGGACCCAGGAGTAGCACGGATATACGTTGCAATTGATTTCTATGCATTAATATCAAATTATCTTATTGTTACTAGATATAATTCTATGAAATTTTCATGTTCCTTTTGTGCTTGATCACCATGAATGGATTAATAGATGCTTAGTCATCTCGGGAGAGGGATTAAGGGTTGGAAAGAATAGGATTACTCATATGTTGCACCCATTGGTAAAAGTGGAGAATATATGAGAGGACAAACTAAGAGTATAAGTATAAAGCACCTAACTAATCAAACCAATAACTGTAGAAGTGGGATTGGCATTAGATTAGGTATTGAATTACACTACGGGAGTAGGTAATTCTGGCTACAGGATCCTTATCAGGGATTGAGATAATAGATATTAGTGTGTGGGATATATTGTTAGTGGTATCCGTGGGGAAACCACCTCCTAAAGAATTCATTCTCCTTATGATTTACATAAACCATTAATTCATTTACTTTAGTGTTCATTTGTCAATTCAACTCAATTCAAACAAACATCACTGGCTTAGCTGATTGATCTATAGTTAGTAGTAGTCTACTGGAGAAACACTTCCGCGTGTTCGACTTGGGCCTCACAGTGCCTTATTACTTCGATACCTTCACTTGCGTTTTACGCACGGTAAACCGCGTGTCAATTTTTTGGCCCTGTTGTCGGGGAAGTGACAACATCCAGCACTACGAGTGTTGCAGTCAGCCACTCTAGGCCAATTTTTATTTTATTTTTATTTTTTATTTTATTTCTTTATTTGAAGATGAATTACAATAATTTCTTCATTAAGTACAAGCTTCTGGACTTGACATCCATTCTCATTGTTTTAGGGACACTGGTGCATGGTGCAGACCAGAGCCCTAAGCTCTGGACAAGCAGAGTTCTTACAAGGAGAAAGAGAGCTATCCATATCTATGAATAGGTTCAATAGAATGCCTTCACTAAACTCTCCTTTGATTGAAGAACTAGAGGCACCAACAGTACCTAAGCCAAGAGAAATGGGGGATAGAGAAGACAAACCAGAAGAACAGACAATATGGGAGAGAATAAAGGCCTCACCGTCCATGGCCCAGAAAGGTCCCATCAAAAAACAAGCTATCAATGTGGGCAGCTACAAGATAAAGCCTAGACTCATTGCTTTAGTCAAATCCTAGGCATTCCATGGCCATCCTTTTGAGGATCCAATGATAGATATCAGAAACTTTATGGAAAGTTGTGATATGGTGAAGATAGACAGGATTCCAGCTAGCACAATCTACCTCAAGCTATTTTCATTATCACTTGCAGATGGTGCAAAGTTTTGGTTTGACAATCTGGATGAAGAGATCATAGAGTCATGGGATCAGATGATAGATGCATTCTTTGAACTCTACTTTCCTCCATAAAAGACAAATGATCTAGTGAAAAAGATTCATAACTTCAAGCGGTAGGTTGATGAGTCGTATTCAGAGGCATGGGAAAGATTTTAGAACATGCTTAGAAAAGTTCCTCATCATGTCATTGATCTACAGGGGCAGGACAAATTCTTCTATTATGGTCTACACAAAGGAGAGTAAACAGCCCTTGACAACGCAGGGGCAGGGTTCTTTCTCAACAACAAGCCCGCTCGCTACCTTGAAATCCTTAAGAATGTGTCTAAGAATCAATCATGGGGGTAAGAAAGAGAACTACCAGCCACCATAAAGATTGCTAGCGAATCTAAGGTGATATCTTATTTAAATGAAAAGTTAGACCTCATTGCCAAGATGCTATGTGCTCCGGATAGAGGCTCTGCTGAAGTAGAGGAAGATGAGTGCAAGTACGTGCGCCAGGGTCAATACAGGAATAATGATTATTCATGGAGGAAGGACCCCAAGTTCTCGTGGAAATACCCTAATAATTTCCAACATGATCCATCGCAGGCACATTAGCAACAACCAAGGCCACAATAGTATGGTGGTCAAGCCCAATATCCACCAGAATAGCAGAAGATTGACAAGATTGAATAAATGTTGGGTAAGTTGGTGAGTTAGAATGAGCTATAGATTGCACAGACGCAGAGGGGCCATCATAATCAAGGGGCACATATTCACAGCATTGAAAGATAGAAATCTCAGATAGTAGTAGATGTGAGTGCTTTAAAGAAAACGACTCATCAAGGCTTTCTGGCAAATACCAATGTACCTTTCAGAAATCAGCATGTGAAAGTAGTTTTGCTTCATAGTGGAAAAAAGCTACTGGATAGTGCACCACACAATGCAGTCACAGAAGAGGTAGAAACTCAAGCTAAACCAGTGGAAGTGGAAGAACCAGACACATAAGCCCAAGAGAAGACTGTAGAGGAGCAAGTTGATAAGGTTGTAGGCAATAAAACTCAAGCCTACATATCACCTCACCAGAGGGCACCTGTGATTCCTGTGGCATTTCCAAATAGTTTGAAGGCTACCGTGATGGACAAATAGTTCAAGAAGTTTCTAGATAACTTTCAGAAGCTATCTGTGAACATTCCCTTGATCGACTCAATAGAGCAAATACCATCTTATCGGAAGTTCTTGAAGGATATCATTACAAAGAAGAGGAAGATTTTGGAGTCTGATGTTGTAGTGCTCAAGGAACAAGTTAGTGCTTTCATTTTGGGTAATCTGCCACCTAAAATATAGGATCCAGGGTGCTTCAATATCACATGCTTTATAGGGAAGACAAAATTTGGAGAGGCTTCATGTGATTCAGGGGCAAGCATCAATTTGATGCCCTTATCTACATTCAAGAAGCTGGGACTCAAGGAAACCAGGAACAGTTGCATGACAATCTAGTTGGTAGATAATTCGATAGTGAATCCATATGGTATATGTGAGGATGTTCTATTAAAGGTGGTGAGGTTTGTCTTCCCTACAGATTTTATAGTGATGGAGATGTAGGACGATCATGGTAATGAACTTTTATTGGGGAGACCATTTCAATCTACTACATATATGATACTTGAGATGGGTAGAGGACATCTCACTATGGGAATCTAAGATGAGAGGTTGGAGATAAATATGCCGGAGCACTCTCAAGCTATGGGAGATAAGGTGCAGTGCAATATTCTTCAGCATGTGGACAACAAATTTTCATTATTTCTAGGAAAGCCATTCCTGGATATGGCCCATGTGATGACCAAAGTGGACAAAGGCACTCTAGCTGTGGACATCCTAGAAAACACAAAAGTACTTTCTCTGACCCAAGCTATGCGCTACCCAGGAGATGACGGGGAGGACTATAACCCAATTGCAAAAGAAGAAGCCATGGCTGATTTTGTGATAGAGTCATCTCCACAGCTACCCTTGGAGGCATGCTTGATAAATAGAATGGAAGGCAGTTTATGCAACAACTATCTAGAGGAGTGCATCTTTCTATTGTATGCAATACCTTGCCACTATGCAAGGTGCTTTGAAGACTTAGGACCGCCACCCCCACCATTGGTAGTGTCTCTTTTGAGCCCACTAGAGTTGGAGTTGAATCCATTACCTCCACACTTGAAATATGTGTTCCTCACTGTAGAAGAAAAACTTCTGGTGATCATTTCATCTTCTCTTAGTGGTTAGGAGGAGGAGAAGCTACTCACTGTGTTGAAGAATCACCGAGCTGCATTTGGTTGGTCGATAGTTGGTATAAAAGGGATTTCTCCAGCCTTATGCCAACATAAGATCCAACTTGAAGAAGGGGAAAAAGCAGTTGTCCAACTTCAGTGGCATCTCAACCTGATCATGACAGAGGTAGTAAAGAAGGAATTTGTCAAGCTTCAATCGATAGGTATAATATACACAATCTATGATTCAATGTGGGTTAATCCTACATAGGTCGTTCCCAAGAAAGGGGGGATCACAGTCACTACAAATGTAGCTAATGAACTGATTTCCACTAGGCTAGTGTCAAGATGGTGTCTATGTATTGATTATCATAGGTTAAATGCAGCCGCCCTTAAAGACCATTTTCCCCTACCCTTTATTGATCAAATCTTATAACATCTATCTTGCCACTCTCACTTTTGTTTTCTTGATGGGTAATATGGCTATAACTAGATTTCTATAGATCCTAAGGACCAGGACAAATCCACTTTTTTCCACGTTTCAACGATGTATGCTCACCATTTTTTCTGATATGGTGGAGCAGTGCCCAGAGGTTTTTATGGACGATTTTCTGTCTATGGGGGGTTGTTTAATGATTTCCTACACAATTTGGATAGGGTATTGCAAATATGTGCGGACACTCACCTAGTGCTTAACTGGGAAAAGTGTCATGTGATGGTGAGTGAATGGATAGTTCTTGGACACAAGGGTCCAACAAAGGCATGGAAGTTGATCCGATGAAGATTGACGTTATTTCCTCACTACCTCCACCGACATCGGTGAAAGGAGTTAGGAGTTGTTTTAGGACACACTGGATTTTATCTTCGGTTCATAAAAGATTTTTTCAAAGATTTCCAAACCATTATCTGAGCTTTTAGCGAAATATGTTGATTTTTCTTTTCATGAGCGTTGTTTGAAAGCTTTTGAGATACTTAAGGAAATTTTTATTTTTGCACCTATTGTGCAGGCTCCTGATTGGAGCCTCCTATTTGAACTATGACACATCAGATTATGCAGTGGGAACGGTGTTGGGTCAATGCCAGGATAAAACTCCAATTGTCATATATTATGCATCAAAAAATTTGAATGATGTGTACATGAACTACACTACTACTAAAATAGAGTTGTTAGCAGTAGTGTTTGCCTTTGAAAAATTTTGACGATGTCTAGTATGAGCTAAGGTGATAATTTGGACTGTCCTTGCCGCTATTAAATATTTGTTACGAAAGAAGGACGCCAAACCCAGACTTATTAGGTAAATTATTTTGTTGTGGGAATTTGATATTGAAATTAAAGACAAGGCAGGTGTGGAGAATGTAGTGGCTGATCATCTATCTAGTTTAGAGAGGTCGGATGAAAGAGATGTTTCTATCCCCATAGTTGAGAAATTTCCAGATGAAAAACTATTTGTAGTTGAAACTAAAGACCCTTGGTTTGCAGATATCGTTAATTAACTGGCTTGTAAGGAGATACCTACGGATTGGGGTTACCAGGAGTAAAAATGTTTTCCATTCTTTGAGATTTTATATCTGGGATGACCCAATTCTTCTTAAATAATGGAGGGATGGGCTGTTAAGAAGGTTTGTACCCAAGTGTGAGGTGGACAACATCTTATCACATATCACTCTCTACCCACAGGTGGGCACCATGCTAGTTTCGAGACTGATGTCAAAGTCTTAGAAAGTGGGTTTTATTGGCCCACTTTGTTTAAGGATGCTCATGACTATGTTTGTCATTGTGACGCATTTCAGGGTGTAGGTACTATCTCCAAGCGACACGAGATGCCCTTAAATGTGTTTCAGGAGGTCGAGGTTTTTGATCTTTGGGGAATAGATTTTATGGGGCCATTTGTGTCGCCTAATTCATACCTTTACATTTTACTTGCATTTGATTATGTGTCTAAGTGGGGGAAGCAATTCTAACCCGCACCAACGATGCACAAGTAGTGTGCAAATTTGTGAAGGATTACATTTTTTGTAGGTTTGGTTCCCCCCGCCTAATCATTAGTGATGGTGCCTCACATTTCACTAATAGGTAGTTTGGAGTTATTTTAAGAAAATATGGGGTGAAACACTGAGTGGGTACTCCATATCACCCACAGACTCAAGGATAGGTTGAGGTGTCAAACATGGAAGTTAAGAAAATTTTAGAAAGGATTGTCTCAACTGACAGGATGAATTGGAGTTATGTGCTAAATGATGCACTTTGGGCTTATAGAACATCTTACAAATATCCAATAGGAACAACACATTTTAGGTTGATCTATGGTTGTGCATGCCACTTACCTGTAGAGCTTGAACACAAAGCCATATGGGTTACGAAGAAACTAGGCTTCAACATTGATGAAGCATGTAGGAAGAGGTTTTTGGAACTAAATGAATTAGATGAGCTGAGGATTAACGCTTATGAAAGCTCCAGGATATATAAGGAAAGGACAAAGAAAATTCATGATAGACACATTCTAAATAGGGTGTTTCTCCCTAGTCAGAAAGTCCTCCTTTTTAATTCTCAGTTGAGATTGCATCCAGGAAAGATAAGGTCCAGGTGGTGTGGACCATTTGTGATTGACAAAGTTCTTCCCCATGGTGTTGTGAACATTGTAGATGGGAATAGGTCGTTCCTTATCAATGGTCAAAGACTTAAGCACTATTTTGGAGGGGAAGTAGAGACACGAATAGAGGAGGTGCAACTTTTCACCATTCCATAGATGCTTGCTCTAAGGGCCATCTAGTCCAGGATGTTAAAAATTGACGCTTGTTGGGAGGCAACCCAATGTTTATTACATCCTTTTTAGGTTCAATTTTTATGTTTAGATGTTCTTCCAATTTGATTTCTATTAAAAAAAGGTACCTTGACTCATTTTGTGGAGTGTGCAGGGCATAAAAGTCAGTACTACTGAGTCTATCAGTTGGTGGTACCAGAAGAGGTCAGTGTTTTAGCAGAATAGTAGCAAAAACTTGGTGCTACTGACCCTCAATGTCGGTACCACCAAGTCTCTGAAGATTTTTTGAAGATTCACTGATAAGGACTTGGTACCACTGACAATTTTAGTCAATGTTATTGACTTTTGGGTGCACCCAGGTTTGGTATAATGAGTCTAAAAGTTTGATAGCAGCGACAAATTCCAAAAATCAATACTACCAACTCCAGAAGTCGGTACTATGATGGGCCACATCAGCAATCCTAGCAATCGAGATCCAACAGCCATGATGCACTTCATCCAGTGTTCAGTGGAACTGATCCTCGGCATAAGTTAGTACCACCAACGTGTCGTCGGTACTGCTGACTCGTGACAATCTGCATCAGCTACATCAGGAAATCATCAGCCATCGATGCAACTGACCCCAGGATCGTGCCAGCCAACACGGTACCACTGACCCAAAAAGTCAGTGGTATCAACTATGTCATGGCCAGCTATAAAAGGAGGGGTGGTGGGACCATTTTCTTTACACCTTCTACACTCAGTCCTCCTACATTTCAGAGAGAGGCTACACCAGATGCCGACAATCTTCCCCGAGCTTCCATTCTCCTAATCTCTTTCTTGCATCTATGACATGGCTCCTAGGAGAGGAGTTGTTCCCCCATAGGGTGAGTTAGTCCCCCGACCAACACAAATCCAACACCCATCCACGGAGATAAGGAAGCTCTATGAGGAGTTGCAAATAAGGGAAGTCATCCAATGAGATACGGTGATCGAACGTTAATCGAGATGGAAGGCTTCACAGAGAACATGCGTTGGGTATGTCAGTAGCAAGCCATGGAGGGAGACAATCCCTTCTTTAGCAACTGGTAGACCTACCCAGATTTAGTCTTAGAGTTCTTGGTGTTTCTTGACATTCTTGTCGCCCCCGAGCAGAAGATAGGAGGCGAATGGCGGGAGGGAAAGGTCATCTTTCACCAATTCAACAATAGCTACTCCCTCACGCTGAGAGCATTTAATTATATCTTCAACTAGGCTCATGTCCCAAAATGCTCAGCGCCATTTGACTTGGACTTTCACCTGGCCTGGGAGAAGCTGACTGAGGTGCCTGTGGGATTCCGTATCAACTAGCACATCAGTTCTGTGACTGATATTGAGCATCCATTTGCTCGTATGCTACAATGTTTCTGCATCAACACTATCTTCGCCAGGTCCGGGCAAGCGCAAGGGAAGGTCTAGAGGTAGGACCTCTACTTTCTATAATGACTATTAGAGGAGGAGACAGTTAGTTTTGGATCCTTTATGTTGCTCCATCTGCTTTCTGTGAGGCTCAATGTAACAAGGAAGGCGTCGATCCTATTTGGGGGTCTCATCACCCCTATAGCTCTTCACTTGCGCCTTGATCTATCAACCCTCGAGCCATTTGAGGATAATACAAAGCTGGACCTCCTTCATTTCCATAAGGCGCATCTTCTCAGGTATCGCCACAATATCCTTTATGCACATTGCAATCGTTGTGGCATATTTTGGAAGTGGAGGCTACCCGACCCTATCTTCAACCTACGCGGGGTGGAACAACTCAGATCACCACTGAATGAGGGAGAAGTTGAAGACCCGCTGAGAGCAGTAGCTCAAGGAGGTGGTGAGGAGCATAGTGGCATAGTGACAATGTTGAGGAGGTGGAGCCCACCATCCTGATGACCAGGAGAGCAGTCCCACATAAAAGGGCTCGCGCATATGCTACCTCGACTTCCTTGGCCCCACCACCTTCCTAGGAGGAGTAGGAACCATACAATATGGTGGGCATGTACACAATGATGTAGGAGATCCATACAGGAAAACTGCAGCATCAGACGATGCTGGCAGGTGTGCAGGATATACAAGGGAGGTTGTACCAGAACTAGTAGGCGGTCTATGAGAATGAACGCCTTCTCTTGGCCAACCAAGAGAATGTTCACATGCGTCTACAGTGGATGGAATAGTACCAGTAGCCTTTCTTTGACAACTACTAGAACTATGTATACTTTGGGGAGTATCCACAGCCATCGTTGATGCCTCCTATAGATCTCTCTTTCTAGGGATGTTTCCTCCCCATGACCCAAGCATGCCACCTCCATTGTTTTTAATTCATGGTACCTCTGTTCCACCTCTTGGGTGAGAGTATTGACTATGAGGACATAGTCATATTCAAGCTTGGGGGTGATGGAACAACACTCTATCCTAGTTTTTATCTTTATCTTTATTTTATTCAAACATAGGGGGGTGATGGAACATCATTCTATCCTAGTTTTTATCTTTATCTTTATTTTTATTTCCCTTTTTTTTAGTTGTACAAGTGTAGGATTCACATCTATCTAGTGCAATTGTTGAGTAGTAATTGCATAGTTTCAGTCTTGAATGTTTTTTACTCTCCATGGTGTTTAATGAAATGAAGGTCATGTCCTTAAAATCTTAAAATGCAAGATCCTTCTTCAACACCTTTTGAGGAAGTGTTTGAATTAGTCAGCATTTGGACATACTACATAAAGGAAAGTCTTATTCAACAATGAAATGTGAATGATGAAGATGTTGAGCCTAAACTTACCAAACCATAACAAGATCTTAAATGAATATATGAGAAATAAACCTTTTGAATCACCTTGAACACATGTCATTTAAGAGGGACACATCTTAATATAATAAAAGGCATTGTCTCTTAGTTGTGTGATTCCATCTATTCCATCCATTCATTTTGACTCACCACCTCAAAAATTATTGAGTACTCCAAGCTATTTTCTTTGATTACATTGCATAGCACAATAGGGACATATTGGGTAGTTTTCTTGCATTTGAAAAGAAAAGAAATATTGCATTTATAGACATTAACTATATTGCACACCATATTAGCTTTCATAACACAATTCATATAGTTGCATACTTTTCACCATAGCATGCATATTTCCTTTGCCATGTGGATTTTAAATTCAAGGTTATGAAGAATAAATATAGAAAAAAAATTAATAATGAAAGCAAGAGGCAGAAAGTGAGGCTTGCTGGAAAAAAATGATGATAAAGTTCAAAAGAAATGAAAAAAGTTGAAGTATGTTATGCATCATTTTATGTGAAAAAGTATAATCCACATGTGCAGTCTTCTGAGTTGACAATAAATTTCTCAACTCATTCTACATCTATCATCTCATAAAAAAAGAAAAATTAGGCATTATGATTCATGCACTACATTCTTTTGCATCCTTATAGGTTTATTTTTCTTATGCATAAATAGCTTGAATGTACTCATGAATTTTTAGATGTCACCCATCTTTTATCAATAATTTCTCTTATTAGTAGGCCACCCCTAATGATTTATCTCCTCATACATGATTATATGGAGATCTGCTTCCAGTTAGTTGGTTGTTAGGAAAGAATAATTTAGTGTAGGGAATCACACAATACACCAAGTGAATTCCTGAATAATTATGATGTTAATTGCTTTCTTGATAGTGTCATTGTCTGAGGGTGGACATCTCTTATGGAAGTTTTTGGTCACTTTAGAACAGTTATCAGTTCAGTGGTCAATGAAGGCCAGTTTAGGGCTTGCTAGGTGGAGTTGTTTAAGAAGTGAATGTATGTGTTTTGTCCTTTTGCTAACTTTTATCAAATAGATCTGAGAGAGAGTTGCTCGAGGACGAGTAACATTTAAGCTTAGGGGAGTTTGATGCATGTGTTTACATTCGTTATTATAGGCTCATTTTCACTTATTTTCATGTGTAGTTTGGACCTTTATTTGGCCTATTATGCATGGAATGTCATTGATAGCCTATATTTCCTTGAATGCATCAAATTATATGATTTCAAACATTTTACTAGCATTTTATGCATTCTAAGTACTCATGATGCTTTTATGTGATTCTAGGTACAAGGCAGTTCTACATAGCTCGGTGCTACTGACTTTGTAATAGTTTTTGGTATTGACTTACCTTCAGTGATGTGCTAGAAAACCAACCAGAACTCAGTGCTACCAATAAAGAAAGTTGGTGCTTCTGAGATAGCATCAATAAACCCAGTGTGAATCGAGAAAACTTGGTTCTACTAAGTTTCCAACTCAGTGCTACCGAGTTGATGTCAGAGAGGATGTTTGAAATTGCAAAAAGTTGGTGCTATCGAGTCCAAGTCAATAGTACTGACGAGATCAGGATCGCACGACTAAACCTAAGTGACTCAGTACTATCCACTCACTAGTCGGTACTATCAAGTCTTCCCAATTAGTTCGGCCACAGATCTATTTCTAATCCAATGGTGGACGTAATTTCAGACCCTAAGTGATTTCTATGACTTAGGGGGACAATGACCAGACCTAATGGAGCCCCCATTTTGATTGTACGATGACCAGGGATAGAGAAGAGAAGGACAGAGGACCAAACTCTTCACCTGGGAAGATCCGAGCACCTACAAAGGACGGTTCCACAGCCAGAAGACAACAAAACACACATGCAATGGAGGGGATCATCTAGACAAGCAAAGATCCAGGGGTCACCTTAGTTTCTACTATGTTCCCCACATTTTTCTTCTTCCCTTCTATGTGTTTTGTGATGAAAACCATGCAAGGCTAAAAACATGTATTCTTTAGGACCCGGGAGTAGCCCGGGTATACACTGTAATTGATTTCTATGCATTAATATCAAATTATCTCATTGTTACTGGATATAATTCTATGAAAGTTTCATGTTCCTTTTGTTCTTGATCACCATGAATGGATTAATAGATGCTTAGTCATCTCAGGAGAGGGATTAAGGGTTGGAAAGCATAAGATTACTTGTATATTGCACCCTTGGGGAAAAGTGGAGAATATATGAGAGGAGAAACCTAAAGTATAAGTATAGAGCACCTAACTAATCAAACCAATAACTACGGGAGTGGGATTGGCATTAGATTAGGTAGTGAATTACACTGTGGGAGCAAGTAATTCTAGCTACATGCTCCTTATCTAGGGATTGAGATAGTAGATATTAGTGTGTGGGATGGATTGTTAGTGGTATCTGTGGTGAAACCACATCCTAGAGAATTCATTCTCCTTTTGATTTACTTAAACCATTAATTCATTTACTTTAGTGTTCATTTGGCAATTCAACTCAAATCAAACAATCATCACCGACCTAGCTGATTGATCTGTAGTAAGTAGCAGTCTACTGGAGAAATGCTTCCCTATGTTTGAGTTTGGCCTCATAGGGCCTTATTACTTCAATACGTTTACTTTCATTTTGCGCACGGTAAACCGTGTATCACCTTTCCACCGGTTGATGATGAAATCAAATGTCACATTCTGATTATTTAGTAGGATTTAGGAACCGACATAATTACTCCTTTTTCCTTTCGATGGAAGAGTAAGAGGGGCATTCCAATGGTTTGGCAAGCCCTACAAACCAACAATTTATGATTGTTGTCCTCTGATGGAAGGACAGATAATGACTTCCTATGGTTCTACCAATGCCTATTCAGACTTCATCTCCTAATGGTACTATAGATCACTTTTACTAATGGGTCACCATTCTATACCTTCTGATAGTTTCTTTGTGTGACAAATGATAGAAATATGAGTTTTGAGAATGGATGGTTTGTCAAGTTGTCACAATCTGATGGCATTTCTTCTTTGCTTGTAGTTCCTTCTTCCAGTGGAAATCCTAGGTAGTCAACCGAAGGAATATTTGTGTTGTCAGTTGCATTTATTTCTAAGTCTCTCCTCATGGACTTCACATCATTAAAGTGTCTTGAGATTAGTAAGTTGATCCCTCTATCATCAATTATATATTTATATGTGAACTAAAAATAACAAACTAAAATTGCATCAAAGGCAATATTAAATAATAAAGAGAAACCAAAACATGCAGAGTTAAACCAAAATATAAATTATAAAAATGATAATTTATGTTATAGAAGGGCTATGATAGACTTGAGTTTCCTCCTTATAAACACTAACTTTTACTCCCTATCTTGACTTTTTCTATAAACTTTAGTCCTCAAACTGAGGTTCCTAGAGATGTGGATCAACACTTCTGGTAAATGTTTCATCTTCATAATATATTTTCACTTTGTTTCCATTTACTAGAAAGGTCCATGATTTCTCGCTGAACATCTCCATCATTCTTGATGGGTATATCTTAGTGACTATAAAAGAGCATGACCATCTTGACCATAAATTTTTAGGAAATAATTAGATGCAATAATTGAAGAGAAGAACTTTTAGGTGTGTATCCTGCACTCATTAAGGTCCTGGATCTATAAGAATTTCTTCTTTCCCGCCATCTCTGGGTCCATGTTTAGATATTTTATGGGCCAGAAGGCCTTATGATCCTGTTTAATGGGGAGGTGGAATGCATTTTTGTATATTAACCTATATGAGTGGCCCCTATAGGTGTGGCCCACAATCAATCATCGACATTTTTAGACCAGTCTTTCCTTGTCTTACCAACATTCTTCTCAAGAATTTGTTTTATTTTTCTATTTGATACTTTGACTTGACTTGGAGTCTTTAAGTGGTAAGGGGTAGTAGCCTCATGCTTCACCACAGATAAACTTTTTCTGAGCATCTTCATAACAACAAATCCTCATCCAAAAAATAATTTTTAACATCAAAAAAGAGATTTTTACGATGTCATGACCTAGAGAGTATGGTTCTTTTATCTTTCACAACACGCACATGAGGACTCTCCAGTACGGTTTTGCTCAAAACGTCTCACTCATTAACTAAGTTCACATAAAATTCTTCTCTTCTGTGAGATCTTTCCCAGGATCAGACCCATCTAGTGACGATGTCTGTCCCCTAGAGGCATGCGAGCAAGGT
Source organism: Alisma plantago-aquatica (assembly GCA_963693085.1). Taxonomy (NCBI): domain Eukaryota; kingdom Viridiplantae; phylum Streptophyta; class Magnoliopsida; order Alismatales; family Alismataceae; genus Alisma; species Alisma plantago-aquatica. The sequence goes on along the minus strand of OY856414.1, from coordinate 401,154,816 downwards.
TCTAGTCCTTGAATGGACATCTTTACCTTCACATTGCTTTTAGTTTATACCATACCTCAAATGGTGTTTTAGTCTTTTTCCATATTGATCCAAAGAAAGCAGTGGGCCTCAATCCTTCTTTCTGGTTATTTCTTAAAATTGTTTATCTCTTTTCCTTTTTTTAGCTGATTTTTAATCATGTATAAATTGTAGTATCCATGCATTAGACAAATATGAAATTTGACCAACAAACTCAAAGAAATATAATAAACGTAATCAAATTCTCTTTTTACCTTAGCAAATAATCAATAACTAATTATTAAGTCATGTGAACTATACTTACATACAAATATTAAGATTCATCAATTATAATAGTTTCACTATATGATTCCTGATTTGAGATTAATAATTCAACCAAAAATAGAAAATCCAACTCCTCTTTCTAGATCAAGAAGTTAATAAAAACAATGATGATGCTTAACTAGATCAATACATGTATTTTGCTTTATATATGTGGGCTATAGAACTAATACTAATAAATCATACATTGGGGTATAGAACCTAATGACCTAGACCATTAACTAAAACCATGATCCTAATCATGTAAAGAGTAACAATAATGATAACAAAATAATGTGGTGCTATTTTATGTGTCACTTTAATTCAAGGGAATTATGTATATAAAAATACATTATATATACATATGAATTAAGACTTTGATTGGTAGTATGTATCCAAACCCTAACATTATTATAAACATAAGTGTGATATAATAAATGTATTACCTAACCTTGTACACTCTAAAAATACACATATTAAAGTGCATGTAATAGTAAACTAAGAGAGAGATAGAGGAAAGTTATGACCCTAAAGATATTTTTACCAAAAGTAAGGATATGTAATCTGATAAATCCTTTGGGTTTATAGGAGAGAGTTAGATCCAATTATTGGGAGTAGTGTTTTTTGATATTTGGCTTATTACAGGAAAGTGGGCCATGCCCTATATATTCTTGTTCAATTGTCATATTTAGACAACTAGTCTAAATTTAGAAGTTTTGTTATGTTCACCTAATCCAATAGTTGACTACAAATATGATATGCATAGTTTATGCCATAGGACATTTCAATAATTTTATACATACAATGAGCATTAGAGTTTAGTTTAATTGAATAAAATTTTAGTTCATGATAATTCCAATGTGCCAATTAAGATAAACTTTCTTAGTTATTCAAATTGGACTCTGATTTACATTTACATTCAAAATTCAATACATGTTCAATTATCAGTATTCAGTTTCAGCATAAAAAAACTCTACATTAGAATTCAGTAAGCTTTGATTAAGATAGTTAAGTCAGAACCTTCACATAATACATTATATGATAAGTCCTCATTCAGTTAGTCTCGGGATGATTCAGAGGCATGTAGTGCCAATCCACAGGAGCCTTTACTCTAATTTGGAGGTACTTAGGTACCCATTCACAGACACAATGGTGTCATTTAGAGGCATGTTGTGTCAATTCAAAGGTACTTGGGTACCAATTCAGAGGCGTAGTCAAGCCAATTCAGGAAGACTTATTGTATAATGGTGGCAACAAATCAAAGATATTATTTAGTATTTATAGTTATCATTCAGTTATACTCATGTTTCATCTATGTGTTAGAATTCATTGACACTTACTCTCTAGTTTTCCTCCTTTTGTGCATGGGTGGGGATGTGACGTTTGTAGATAGTGAGTAGTTGTCTGAGGAGTAGCTTGAGGAACTACAAGTTTAGAGGATACCTTTCACTGGTAGGACATTATTATAGGTGATCCTTAGAGTGTTTCCTGCCAAATTTATGGTTATTCCCTTGACTGATTTTGATATTATTATGGGAACGTGGTGGATCCATGAGAACTATGTGCTCCTTGATTGTAGGAGAAAGCTAGTCACCACATGTCGTCCTCATGAGAAGCCTTTAGTTATCAAGGGAAGGAAGAAGCACCACAATGACTTCTTCATTTCTCTAATATAGGTAGATAAGCTAAAGAAGAAAGATGTTACGTCCATAATTAAATATTACTGTGGAAGAAAAATAGAAAAAAGTAATGCACAAGACTAGAGTGTGTGTTTATTGATGATAGAATCTCATTAGTAACAATATGTGATATCAAGTCAAGCACACATGAACATGTTAGAGAACAGTGTATCAGACATATCCACCATGAGAGTGATATATGGAGACCATGAAATGGTAGTCAGAATCAGCTCTTGCAGTGATAGTGGTGATTGTGGTTCTTAGATATGAAGTCACCACACTCACCACATGTCATTCATGTACTTTGACATCATCCACCTTGATATTAAATAAGGGTTGCCATAAAAGTGGTGTTTGGGTGCATTGAGACACATGGGGATTGAGTATGAGGGATGTAGATGGGATTTGTCCCTCCTACAGAAGATTGATATCCAGGCCACTTGATAAGAGAGACTGAGAAATTTACACCATACTAATGTTATTCAATATGTGATATGTGAACTCACATGCATCTCAGACAGTCTACTCTAGTTCAAGGAACATGGATTAAAAATTTAGAGGATGACGATTTCATGCCTTGAGTTCAATCTGGATATCAATGACAAAAGAACTATATGTCACGGTAACATTGATCACAGATTGTAGTTTGAAGTTGTTCTCGAACTCCCCAAATTAATTAGGTAGCAATGATGTGTAGCTAGATGCCACTCTTTGCTTGTACTGTCATTATTGGTTATGAACATTCACTACCAACAAAATTTTGGACATATAGGGTCACACACATAGGATGCACTTAGAATAGGAGTATATTCATGAATGAAGTTTAATTTGATTTCTAAGGATCCATATAGGATGGAGTCTGCAAAATTCATTGAATTAAAGAAGCAGATATAGGAGCTTCTTGATATGGGTTATATTCATCCTAGTGCATCTCCCTGGGGAGCACCTATCCTCTTCGTTAAAAAGAAGTATGGTTCTCTCCGTATGTAGGTCGACTGTTAGATGTTGGACCAAATGATAATGAAGAAGAGGTACCCACTACTAGAATTAACAATTTGTTTGATTAGCTAAAAATAGACAAGGTATTCTCTAAGATATATTTGCATAGTGGGTACCATCTAACGAAGATCGAACCCTTAGATATATAGAAGGCATCCTTTCACACTAGATATGGGAACTTTGAGTTACTTGTTATGTCCTTTGACCTCACTAATTCCCCTACCATCTTCATGGGTCTGATGAATCACATCTTTCATTAGTATCTAGACTTTTTTATAATTGTATTCATAAATGACATTCTCATATATTCTGATAATGCCCATTTACATGAGGAACATCTTAGCATCACTCTTAAGACACTTCAGCGATGTCAATCGTAAGAGAAAATTGTCTAAATGTGAATTCTAGATTCACAAAGTTATGTTTCTTGGACATATAATTTCTGATGGTCATGTATATGTTGATCCAATAAAGGTTGAGTCTGTGATGAACTGGGCTACCCCCGATACTCTGTCATATTTCAAAAGCTTTTTGAAGTTAGTAGGTTATTATAGGTGTTTTATTCAGGAATTCTCTATTATAGAAAGGCCTCTAACTGCACTCACATTAAAAGAAGAAAAGTTATTGTAAGTATAAAGTGTGAGCAAAGTTTTCAAACCTTGAATAGGAGACTCACTTTAGCACTTGTGCTCATACTTGCTTCAGGAAATGACAGTTATTTCACCTTTAGTGATGCTTCAAAGTTAGGTGTGGGTTGTGTTTTGCAATAGAAGGACAGAGTTATAACCTATCCATCTAGGTATCCCAAACCGCATGAGGGAAACTACCCCGCTCATGATTTGGAGCTAGTAGTTGTTTTGTATGCGTTAAAGATTTAGAGGCATTACTTGTATGGTACACAGTTCAAGATTTTATGTGATCATAATAACCTCAAGTATATTCTGAGTCATAAAGATATGAACATGAGGCAGCTCTAGTGAATTGAGTTCTTGAAGGACTACAACTTCATTATCTCCTATGATCATGGCAAGGTCAATGTGGTTGTTGATGCTTTAAGTAAGAAGAAGGTAGTGGTCGACGCAGCAACTATTATTGATGAATGGAAGATGATGTAGAACTTGGAATAATGGAGACTATGACTTAGAGAGATAGACTTTAGATGGCACATTTCAAGATTCAGTCATACTGGACTTCTGCAATACTACAAGCCTAACAAGATAGTCTTGATCTTCCTCGTATGCTAGGACTACTATACAAGAATGATGCTAATTTGTCTAAAGGCAAAGGTAGTGAAATATTGATGAAGAATAGTTTTTGGGCACCTACAACTGAGTTACAATAGAAGATTTGATTCGAGGTGCATAGGACAAAGTACATTATTTATATAGGTTCTACAAAGATGTACCTTGACCTGAAGAGACCCTTTTGGTGGGAGGGCATGAAGAGAGATACAACTGAGTTTGTGTCTAAGTACCTCACTTGTCAGTAGGTGAAAGTTGTGAATCAGAGACCTAGAGGTTTGCTAAAACCATTGGACATACCTAAAAGGAAATGGGACAAGATAACCATGGACTTCGTCATGGGTCTTCCAAAGGCCCGAATGGGGTATGATGCAATATGGGTAGTTGTAGATTGATTGACCAAGATTACTCATTTCTTGGCTTTCAAAACTAATTATATAGTTTCAGATATGGGCGAGCTTTACATACAGGAGACTATACTCCTCATGGAGTCGCTATCTCCATTGTTTCTGATAGGGATCCAAAGTTCACTTCAAAACTGTGGAAATAAGGTCAGGAAGAGTTGGGTACCAAGCTTCACTTTAGTACTACATATCATCCTCAAACTGATGGTTTAGTATAATAGGATTATTTAGACCTGCGGACATGCTTAGAGCTTGCATTTTGGATTGGGTTGGTTTATGGGTGAACTATCTTCCTCTTTATGAATTCACTTATAATAATAGTTTTCAAGAAAGTATAGGCATGGCACCTTATGAGGTCCTCTATGGGAGGCCATGCAAGTCACATTTTCTCTGGCATCAACCTAGTGAGAGAATCTTGATAAGGAGTGAATAGTGACAAATACATATCAGAATGCACTCATCTAGAAGAAAATGAAGGTAGCTCATGATAGATAGAAAAAGTATGCAGATGCACACAGAAGTGATAGACAGTTCCTTTTAGGATATCATGTGTTCCTAAAAAGTCAAGTCTATAAATTCTATTGCTAGATTCAAAGTGAAAGGCAAACTCAGTCCCAGATATGTCAATCCTTTTGAGATTCTTGATAGAATAGGTGAGAGTGCCTACAGATTAGCTTTTCCACCTTCTTATGAGCAAATCCATAATGTCTTCCATGCATTAGTATTGAGGAAGTATTTCTAGGATATTACTCATATTCTCTCTCATGAACATTTGGAGATCAAGAAAGATGTCTCTTATGAAGATACTTTGTTCAGGATCCTTGATATCCCAACAAAGTAATTAAAGAAGAAGGACATTGTCCTAGGTAAAATTATGCAGAAAAATCACAACCAAGAAGAAGGTACATGAGAACTCGGAGATGAGATGTTTAATAAGTACCTAAGCTCTTTAACCCATGAAATTTTGAGGAAAAAGTTTTGAGGGGGGTATTTTAAGATCCTCATTTTCAGGTACTTTTTTGCAATATAATGCCCTTTATGGTAATCTTATAAATGGTCATTTTCAAATAATTTTGATTATAATCATGCATTGGAAAATTTTATGTTAAGAGAAAATGTTAAAATAAGACTACACCTAAAACTTCGAAATATATTTATTATAGATAGTTAGTTATGTAATATGTAAGCTTTATCCAATACTAATCATATTAACTAATTTCATCACCTGACCAAGAAACTAACTCTAGGAGAATATTCTAGACACTATTATGATCACACCTTAAAAATGTAAGACCTAACACACTCAATTTGACTAGGTAATTGATTTATTGAATATAAAGAGGTATTAATTACATAATATTGGTTTATATGATTTCCCTTTTTTAGCCTATTTGGTTGGTTGTTGAATCTGATGCAGAAGAAACAATGCTAATCCCAATTGTTCCCTACATCATCTTCTTCCTCGAACCTAGTCCAAATAGGACTTTGTCCCTTTCAATATTGATTTATCTCAACCTCCTCATCCATTGTGAAAACAAATTCCTCCATGACGCTCGGGAGGCCAAATCACATCATATAAGCCACTAGGTCAACCCTAGTTTGCATCCCCGTTGACACACCCAATTTTCTAGATGCCTCAACTACTACCACAACAATCCACAACCTATCTTCTATCTACACCCAATCCACCACTCCTACACCATCTAAGGAATCCCAAAAATGCATCCTTGATCTTCCCTTCAGCCATGAACCATTGAGGTACCCCATACATGAAGCTGCTTGAAGGTGCTACTATGGAGTCTTACCGACTAGGAGCTCCAAGGAAATATGGCTACCGAGCAGTGTACAAAGAGGATTTCACAGGCCTGAGGAAGCTTATGTGACCCCCTCTGAGGCACCACAAAAGGTATTTTCACCATAGCTCTTTACCATGTTGTTGCTCTGCTTCCACCTTTAACCAACAGCTATCGAATTTCCTCATTGGTTTTGGGTGTGTGACCCATCATCTATCGCCGACCTGTCATTGTGATGAATTCAGGCTGGTTTTCAGTCGAGTCCCTATCCTCCCTTCTTTCAATGATCCAGTTGTTTCCCATACTTCCCCTAATTTTTGGTATCACGCTAGAGATTCTCTGAGCTTTCACAACATGTGTGTGAGGACTCTCTAGTCTATTTTTTCTCAAAAATCTCACTCCTTACTCTGTTCACATGGAAATTGTCTCTTCCCTAAGATCTTTCCCGAGATCACACCCATCAGGGGACAATGTTTGTCCCTTGGAGGTCTACGTGAGGAAGGTTCTAGTCCATGAATGGACATTTATACCTTCACTACACTTTTACTCTATACCATCCTTCAAAGGGTATTTCATTCTTTTTCTATATTGACCCAAAGAAAGTCATGGGCCTCAATCGTTATTTTTTGCCAGTTTTTAAATTTTTTTATCTATTTTTCCTATTGGTTAGTGGATATTTAATCTTGTACAAATTGTAGTAAATAATCACTGAATCAGAAAAATATTAAATTTTAAACACAAACTCAAAAAAATATAATGAACTTATGAAATCATATTTTCACCTTGACAAAGAATTTATAACTAATATTTAGTAATGTGCACATTACTTACAAACAAATACTAAGATTCATGAATTATCATAGTTTTGCTATATGTTCCTTGATTTGAGATTAATAATTCAACTTAAAATAGAAACCCTAACTCCTCTTTCTAGATCAAATAGTTAATGAAAATAATGATAATGGTTAACCAGATCAATACATGTAATTTGGTTTATACGTGTGGTCTATAGAACTAATATTATTAAATTGCACATTACGGTCGAGAACCTAATGACTTGGACCATTAACTAAAAGTGTAACAATACTGATAATAAATATTATTGTGCAATCTTAGGTGTAACTTAATGGAAGGGAGTTATGTACTTAAAAATACATTACTGATACATATGGACTAACACTTGAATTTGTATTATGAATCCAAACCCTAATATTATTATAATTGTTTGCATGATATAATAACCATATAACCTAAGTTTGGACACTCGAACAATACACATAACTAATTGCTTGTAATAGTAAACCAAGAGTGAGAGAGAGGAACCTTATGACCCTAAAGATTTTTTACCTTTGATCCATGCCCTGTGAATTCTTGTTCAATTGTCATATTTAGGCAACTATTCTAAATTTAGAAGTTCAATTATGTTCTCCTAATGCAATAGTTGACTGCAGATGTGATATGCATAGTTTATGCTATAAAATGTTTCAGTAATTTATTACATACCATGAGCGTTAGAGTGTGGTTTAGTTAGATAAGATTTCAGTTCATAACAGTTTCAATGCTTTAGTTTAGTAAGGAAAAATTTCTTAGATACTTAGATTAGACTCATATTCAGATTTAAATTCAAAATTTAGTACATTTTCAGTTATCAATATTTAGTTTTAGTATAAGATAAACTCATATTTAAAATTTTTGTAAGCTTAGAGTTATGATAAGCCCTAATTTAGTTACTCCTGGGATGATTCAGAGGCATGTAGTGCCAATTCAAAAAAGTATTTACTCCAATTGTTAGGTACTTGTGTACCAATTCAGAGACACCTCAGTGTCATGTAGAGGCATGTACTTATCATATAATAGTGTCCACAAATTAGATACATATTGTAAATAAAAGATATTGTTATGTTTTTTCAGTTCTAATTCAGTTATACTCATGTTTTACATTTGTGTTAAATTCATTGTGACTTACTATAACGTCTAGTTTTACTCCCTTTATGCATGGCTGGGAACATGACGTCTGCAAATAGTGAGTAGTTGTCTGAGTAGTAGCTTGAGTACCTACAAATTTAGAGGATATCTTTCATCAGTGGGACATTATCTTAGGCGATCCTTCCACATTGGAGTTTTCATTTCAGTTTTATACCTTTTAGTTCATGTTGGGATTGTTATTCCCAAGTTTCGTAGTTATATTGTGCCAGCCTTTTTTAGTCAACTCAGTTACTTTGGTTATTTAAATGCTTTAGTATGACAAATATGTGATTTTTCCTATGATTTATTTACATATGTGAGATGGTGCTTCCACATATAGTATTTGTGGTTAATAAATGGGCATGCATGACATATACACCCTCAATGATAATACAAGGCCTTGTGTTGTAAATGGGGTCAAACTCAGGGACAAGGGTGACAAACAGTCTGGGATTTGAGATCTTAAGTTATCTAAGTTGAATCTGAAGGTAGATAAGGTGTTCCATACAAAACAAAGTAACCAAACCAAGCATAATGCAATAAGAATGAAATGAACCTAAGTTAACAAATCCACATAGAACATAGATATTTTTGGTATTTTTGTCTTATGATAGAGCCTAGATTGGGTTTCACCAATTATGAACTCTCATTAACATGCAATATTCACATCCATTGTATACCCTTAGCATAGTTTACATGCAATCATCATTAGTGTTTATTCCCTCCTTTCTCAAGATCGGGTTAGATCAAGATCATAATCTCTCTCTTTCTCTCTCTCTCTCTCTCTCTCTCTCTCTCTTTCTATCTCAAAATGGCAAACAAACAATCAAAGATACAAACATATGATTATAAGCTCTAGTATTCCAAAACTTTCATGCATTCATACTACTCCATAACTCTAGATCTAAACTATCACTACTCTTCTGAGGTATTAGAAATCAAACATCACAAGATGGTATCTAACCATGCAAGTTAATCATTCGAGAACAAGAGTATGAAGATAAACATTGCTAATAGTATATAGATTGAATGGAATATGAATATGTACATGTTTGGAGATAATTAGTGGCTACTCCCAACCCAAGCAAGGTGGACTACCCTCACATTCATGAGAGACAATACATATTTAAAAGTGAATGAGTGCATAAAGCGATGGAAAAATGTAGAGGAAGTGAACAAGTGGGGGAAGAAGAAATAAATACAACAAATAGTATCCTTAAACAAGTATTGTATGTTGATGAGACCTCATTATTCATCATAATGGAAATGGCAAATGAGGTGAAGGCTTCAGCACTCAATCTATCACGGAACCATTTATTAACCTAAGTCCACACTCTAAGTGGCTACACAACCAAAGGTGAGTAGACCTGGGTATCTGTTCCTAGAATGGATCATGTAACATATGCATGTATAAAACCACAATTAAGAAAAAGATAAGAGACAACATGGTATATAAGGAAACTAAACTAGTACATGATAAAATCTTAGTTCCATATGTTAACCCATAAGAATTCCATTTGCATGACATTAAATGTCACCAGAGTAACAGCCATAGATTATAACCATAAAGTAGAAGCAATGATCATAGAAAGAGTCATAGTGTACATGTTACCTAAAATAATAAAAAGGTTACATATCAGCATAACTATATTGATTATGCTATAAAATACATAACTCACAGGTTTAAGATAACATATATGCTTGGCTAAACTTGGTATAATAACTAGAAAGAAATAAAAAACAATAAAGACTTTCTTATTAGCATGCAATCGTGTCTTAGGCGCATTTCCATTATACTTAAACAACAATATATGACCATTGACCAACTTCCTCAAAGGAAGGGTCTGTAAGGGTGCTCAAGATTAGCTAACCCTTTTATATATGTGAGGGACCTCAAGACCTAAGTCAATTTTCTAACCCTATTTTTAACATGCCTTGTGCCCTTACCCAATAATTCAGGAAGGTACACAAGGTTTGTATACTAGACAAGTTCAATTATGTTCAAGACTTGTTCAACATATTTCAAGCAAAAAGAATGTACTAATCATCGGGAACAAGTAGCTCAAACTAGTATATAGAGCCAAGTTGTTTAAGCATACAAGCAAGTTCAATACCACTAGTCTGGACAATAGGAGGATAAAGCTTACCTTGATTGGAGCAGAGATTAGCCAATTGATTTAAAAACCCATATATAGAAAGCTTGACTATATCTTGGCTATTGAGTCATAGAGATACTAACATTTCTAGTGAGTAAAATTGGATTAGCATCATGAAGATTAGTGTTGGCTAAATGGACATCTATAAATCCCTTTGTTTTGATTATGACAAACATTTCATTCTTATTGATCTAACGAGCTACTTGAGTGTGCAGGAACAAGGTGGATGACAAAGCAACTAGGGAAATCCATATGCCTACATATTTATATTTTCATGCAATGTAATCGCTTTATAAAAACTTGTACAAATATATAATGTACAAGTACTTAGATTGCATGTAAATCAAGCGTTAGATCTTCCCTAGCTAAACACCACATTTAGATAAGTCATCCCCCTCAAATAGGATCACATTTGCACACTCATACATATAATTAGTGCCTAAATTGAAACATTGAAACAGGATCGATCTCGGTCGACAAACTCCTCGACCGAGACACTCTCGGTCGACAATCTTCTCGACCGAGACAGATCCAAAGTAGCTGTTAGACACAACTAACAAGGTAGTTGGCAGTTGGAGATAAACGTTGCAAAACACTTGTTCCAAAGAGCCTGTCGGTCGACAAAAGTTCGACCGAGTAGGTGTCTCGGTCGACCATTCCTCGACCGAGATGGTCTCTGACAGCAACTGCAGAATTAATTAATTAGCCGTTATTAAAGCAACAAACTTGTACCTAACGGCTAGTTAAGCACTTAGAAACCCCTAGAAGTTGTCTAGAACGTCCTTAAGCATCCTTAGGCCATTCCTATAAATAGGACAAGCCATAGGACACTCAAATACACTTGCTACACTTGAGAAATCCTTGAGCATACTTTGAGCAATCTGTTTGTGAGCAATTTGAGCATTGTGACAATTGGCTACTTCCTTCCTTAGCTCAAACTTCGTGTCCTATAGGCTAGTATCTCCTACCCACTGCAATTACAAGTCCATACACTTGGTTAGGAGATCTATACGCTTGATCTAGGCAAATCAAGCCTTGGGCTACAAAGGATAAGTTGTAATTTCCTTTTTCCTTTCTTGTTCTCTATTACCGTTTGTACTCTCCTTGCTACTCCTAGGTTGGAGGCTGCTGATTGGAGAGGGTGGAGATCTTCTTTGTGAAGAAGGTGACTTTGAGCTACTTCAGAAGGCTGGTGCAATGGGAGGTTACTTCTAGAGAGGAAGGCTACTTCAAGGGGGAGCTTGGAGTTACTTCAAGAAGGCTACCTCAAAGTTGGTGCACCTACTTCAAGTGAAGGCTGTTCAAAGGGTGTAAAGGAAAGTATTGTATTTTGTATAAATCCTTGAGAAGGTAATAAAATAAATACTTTCAAAATCCCGGTTGGGTAAGCAACCGGGTAGTGGACTGACAACTTTAGTATTTGTTAAAGTTGGAACCACTCTAAACACCTGTCTCCTTCTTCTGATTTCAATTGTGGTTGTTTGAGTTCAATAAATTGTTAAAATTATTTAAAAACTCTATTCACCCCCCCCCCCTCTAGTGTTTTTCAACTGGTATCAGAGCAGGCTTCAAGGAACCCTAACAAGGTCTTGAAGAAATGGGTGATGGAGTGCTCAACAACCTTAACCTCGAAGGGACACTTGTTGCTAGGCCTCCAGTGTTCGATGGAACAAACTACCAATATTGGAAGAGAAGGATGCAGTTCTACTTCCAAGGCATCAATTGGGACTTATGGAGAATGGTGTCAACCCCATATGAGCTCCCTCAAAATCAATTTGCAGAATGGGATGCAAATACGGTAAAGCTAGCTCAAATGAATGCAAAAGTTATAAGCATTTTATATTGTTCTATATCATTAGGAGAATTTAATAGAATATCTAATTGTGACACAGCCTATGATATTTGGCATAGACTATCCATAACCTATGAAGGTACAGTCCAAGTCAAAAATTCCAAAATTAGCATGTTTAAACAAAAGTTTGAACACTTTCGTATGGATCCTGATGAATCAATTAGTGAAATGTTTGCAAAATTTTCTACTATTGTTAATGGTTTAAGTGCCCTAGGAAAACCTGTCCTTGAAGAAGATCAGGTATCAAAGATCCTTCGTTCACTTCCTCCAAAATATAAGCCAAAGGTGACAGCCATTGAAGAAGCAAACGACCTCACTCGACTGAAAATGGAGAAACTTATTGGCAACTTAGAAGCTCATGAAGCAACTCTAGAAGAAGAAGAAAGAAGAGCACGTGAACTTCAGCAAGGAAAAAAGAAGGATGTGGCTCTAAAAGCTTCAAAGATCGTCACACAAGAAAGTGAGGAGTCAAGTGAAGAAGAAGGAGAAGAAGCCTTGATAGTCAATGGTAAGAAATACAAACGATTTAAATCTAACAAAATTTCCAGTTCTTCTTCTACCCCTCCTAGGTGCTTTGAATGTGGGAAGAAAGGGCATTTCAAAAATGAATGTCCTAAAGCAAAGAAAGGAAAGAAAATCTCACACAAGAAGAAGGGAGAAAAAGCCTATAAAGCTGCATGGGACGAGTCAAGTGACAGTGAAAGCGGAGAAGAAATGGTGGACTGTCTAATGGCAAGAGAAGATGATGAAGACTCTCAAGAGGAATGGGTGGTTGACAGTGGATGTTCCAAACATATGACCGGGAACAAGGATGCATTTCAAACCTTTGAAGAAAAGAAAAGTGGAACAGTCACCTTTGGAGACAATGGTAAGGGCAAAATCGTTGGAATAGGTAATGTTGGTACAAACCTCGAAATAAAGAATGTTCTACTCGTTGATGGTTTGCACCACAATTTGATAAGTGTTAGTCAATTATGTGATAGTGGTTATAATGTGTTATTTAACAAAACTTGCTGCAAGTTATTGATAGAAAACACTACAAATGTTGTTTATGAAGGAAATAGAGTTGGAAATCTTTATATCCTTAAACCTAACTCTATGAAATCAGTAGTGGGAAAATGCTTGCTTGCAAATGAAAATACCTTACAACTATGGCATAAAAAGCTAGGACATGCTAGTTCACATGTTATTAAAAAAGTTAGTAAAATATGATCTTGTTCGTGGATTGCCTACTTTATCTTTTGATCAAGTTGAAAACTGTGAACCATGCACAATGGGAAAGCAAACCAAAACCTCTTTTAAACCAAAACATGTACATAGCACCAGTAGGTCCTTAGAATTAATTCATATGGATTTATTTGGACCCATGAGGACACAATCTATTGGTGGTAAAAGATATTGTTTTGTTATTGTTGATGATTATAGTAGATACACATGGGTACACTTTATTGCAACTAAAGATGATACTATTCATGTTTTTATACAATTTTGTTCCAAGATTAAAAATCTATTACAAAGCAAAATATGTACCATTAGAAGTGATCATGGTGGAGAATTTGAAAATCATACATTTGAAGAATTTTGTACATCTCAAGGGTACACTCATAATTTTTCTGCTCCACGCACCCCACAACAAAATGGTATAGTTGAAAGGAAAAATCGATCACTACAAGAAATGGCTAGAACTAGCAACACACCCAAAACCTTTTGGGCTGAAGCTGTAAACACTGCATGCTATGTGTTAAATAGAGTAACTGTTCACTCTCATTTAAAGAAAACTCCATATGAAATAATACATTCTAAGAAACCTAGAGTTGACTATTTTCATACTTTTGGCTCCACATGCTATATTTTAAATACCAAAGATGATAGAGATAAGTTTGACTCAAAATCACACAAAGCATTCTTTTTGGGATATTCCACTTCTAGCAAAGCTTTTAGAGTATATAACACAATATCTAGAAAAGTTGAGGAATCTATTCATGTTTCTTTTCATGAAGAATCCAAATCTGAAAATCTAGAAATCATAGATCTCACTAATCAATTCGAAAATTTAAACATACCAAATGATAGTGAGAAAGGTACTACAAATAATCACCAAGCTGAACCACAACCTACACCTAGGCTTATTAAATATCATCCTCAAGAACTAATTATTGGAGATCCTAATGATAAAGTCAAAACTCGGTCTTCCTTCAAAGATGTTGCAAACATGGCTTTGGTTTCTATCATTGAACCTAAAAAGATATCTGAAGCTCTTAAAGATGATTATTGGATAATATCCATGCAAGAAGAATTGAATCAATTCACCAAAAATGATGTATGGGATTTAGTTCCTAAACCACAAGATAAAACCATAATAGGAACTAAATGGGTTTTTAGGAACAAGCTAAATGAGGCAGGAGAAGTAATAAGGAATAAAGCTCGGTTAGTAGCACAAGGATATAATCAACAAGAAGGAATAGATTTTGATGAAACGTATGCACCGGTAGCTAGACTTGAAGCTATTAGAATGTTACTAGCTATTGCTTCACATAAAAACATCAAACTCTACCAAATGGATGTAAAAAGTGCATTTCTAAATGGCATCATTCAAGAAGAAGTATATGTTGCCCAACCACCTGGTTTTGAAATATCGGAAAAAGGTGACTATGTTTATAAACTTAAGAAAGCATTTTATGGTTTGAAACAAGCACCTAGAAATTGGTATGAAAGACTCAAGACATATCTTTTTGATAATGGTTTTTCTATTGGAAATTCAGATTCTACTTTATTTTTCAAAACATATACATCTGATTTCCTAGTTGTGCAAATATATGTTGATGACATTATTTTTGGAGCTTCTAATGATACATTGTGCACACAATTTAGTGACATTATGCAAAAAGAATTTGAAATGAGCCTCATGGGTGAACTAACTTTCTTTCTTGGTTTTCAAATTAAGCAAACACCTGCCGGAATATTCATAAGCCAAGAAAAATATACTAAAGAACTCTTAAAATGTTTTGGGATGGATCAGTGCAAACATGCTACTACTCCTATGGCTACTTCTATTAAAATTGATAAGGATGAAAATGGAGAACCTATTGATGATTCCTTATATAGAGCCATGATTGGTAGTTTGCTTTACTTAACTGCTTCTAGACCGGACATTATGTTTCCCGTTGGTCTTTGTGCTCGATTTCAATCACAACCTATGCACTCTCATTTTCTAGCAGTTAAACGAATTCTTCGTTACCTAGCCGGCACTACTTGCTTTGGTTTATGGTATCCAAAAGGAAAATCCTTGGATTTTAAAGCTTATACTGATGCAGATTATGGTGGTTGTCGCCTTGATCGCAAAAGTACTAGTGGTGGCTGTTTCTTGTTAGGAAGAGCTTTAGTATCTTGGTTTAGAAAGAAACAAAATACGGTTGCCCTATCTACAACTGAAGCTGAATATATGGCAGTCGGGTCTTGTTGTGCTCAAGTGCTTTATATGCAACAAGTGTTAAATGATTATGGTTTTACTCTTTCTTCTACGCCTATTTTTTGTGACAACACGAGTGCTATAAACTTAGCACACAATCCTATTTTACACAGCCGAGCTAAACATATTGAAATCCGTCATCACTTTTTACGGGATCATATTTCCAAGAATCATGTTTCCCTTCATCATGTTGATACGGAAGATCAATTGGCTGATATTTTTACAAAACCACTTCCACTAGATCAATTTAACAAAATTAGGAATCAACTGCTTATCACTCCTTTGGAAGATGTTTTCTTTGATATTTGTGCTACTTAAACAAAAACTCTTACTTGCATCATGATATTTTGGCTTTTAATGGACATCTTTTTCATTAGATTTGATTGGACATCTAATTAAGGGGGAGTTTTTTTTATTTTTAACGGATATCTTTTTGAAATGACAAAGGGGGATAAATAAATATAAAACTAAAACTTAGTAATTATGAAAAACTCAATCAATGAGTTTCATAAATAAACTCTTGGCTTTATATTAAAAGTTGCTATATTCCCTAGTGAATTGGATTTCATGTTCCATAATTCAAGGGGAATAATAAGCACACATTTTATAAACAAGAGGAAAAGCTACAAAAGGTAATCTAAAGGTATGAAACTCATATGGTTTATTTTTCCTTTATTTATATTTTAGGAAATGTTTGTCATCTTCAAAAAGGGGGAGATTGTTGGCTAAATGGACATCTATAAATCCCTTTGTTTTGATTATGACAAACATTTCATTCTTATTGATCTAACGAGCTACTTGAGTGTGCAGGAACAAGGTGGATGACAAAGCAACTAGGGAAATCCATATGCCTACATATTTATATTTTCATGCAATGTAATCGCTTTGTAAAAACGTGTACAAATATATAATGTACAAGTACTTAGATTGCATGTAAATCAAGCGTTAGATCTTCCCTAGCTAAACACCACATTCAGATAAGTCATCCCCTTCAAATAGGATCACATTTTCACACTCATACATATAATTAGTGCCTAAATTGAAACATTGAAACAGGATCAATCTCGGTCGACAAACTCCTCGACCGAGACACTCTCGGTCGACAATCTTCTCGATCGAGAAAGATCCAAAGTAGCCGTTAGACACAACTAACAAGGTAGTTGGCAGTTTGAGATAAACGTTGCAAAACACTTGTTCCAGAGAGCCTGTCGGTCGACAAAAGTTCGACCGAGTAGGTGTCTCGGTCGACCATTCCTCGACCGAGATGGTCTCTGACAGCAACTGCAGAATTAATTAATTAGCCGTTATTAAAGCAACAAACTTGTACCTAACGGCTAGTTAAGCACTTAGAAACCCCTATAAGTTGTCTAGAACGTCCTTAAGCATCCTTAGGCCATTCCTATAAATAGGACAAGCCATAGGACACTCAAATACACTTGCTACACTTGAGAAATCCTTGAGCATACTTTGAGCAATCTGTTTGTGAGCAATTTGAGCATTGTGACAATTGGCTACTTCCTTCCTTAGCTCAAAATTCGTGTCCTATAGGCTAGTATCTCCTACCCACTGCAATCACAAGTCCATACACTTGGTTAGGAGATCTATACGCTTGATCTAGGCAAATCAAGCCTTGGGCTACAAAGGATAAGTTGTAATTTCCTTTTTCCTTTCTTGTTCTCTATTACCGTTTGTACTCTCCTTGCTACTCCTAGGTTGGAGGCTGCTGATTGGAGAGGGTGGAGATCTTCTTTGTGAAGAAGGTGACTTTGAGCTACTTCAGAAGGCTGGTGCAACGGGAGGTTACTTCTAGAGAGGAAGGCTACTTCAAGGGGGAGCTTGGAGTTACTTCAAGAAGGCTACCTCAAAGTTGGTGCACCTACTTCAAGTGAAGGTTGTTCAAAGGGTGTAAAGGAAAGTATTGTATTTTGTATAAATCCTTGAGAAGGTAATAAAATAAATACTTTCAAAATCCCGGTTGGGTAAGCAACCGGGTAGTGGACTGACAACTTTAGTATTTGCTAAAGTTGGAACCACTCTAAACACCTGTCTCCTTCTTCTGATTTCAATTGTGGTTGTTTGAGTTCAATAAATTGTTAAAATTATTTAAAAACTCTATTCACCCCCCCCTCTAGTGTTTTTCAATTAGGTCTCATTAATCATTATTAAGGTTCTTATATGTGTCACCTAGATTTAGATATCATTTCCGTTAATGTTGATCCTAATGTCTCAACTATATCATGCAAGGTTGTTATCAAGTTACATCGTACATCATGGAATCATTTATCACTTAGAGTGGCACATCATGATTGAGATTTAGCTTTACAAGATTTAGGGTTACACTATCTTAGTATAGCCAGGATGAGGTTTGAATAAGATTAAGAAACATAAGTATTAGTATTGGAATGCCAGCCATTTTGAATCTTTATCATGCAACATAGTCACCATTCAGGTATAAGTTAGATCAACTAAGATTCGATGTTATACAAATGATCAAGCTATTGAGCAGAATTCATAATGTATCATAGATCATTAGTAGAGAAATGTTCATCCAAGATTAGAAATCTAGTTAGCAACATATATCCTAGATCGTATTTCAAGTCAACATTAAGGCATGTAGTCACATTGGGGAACATGAATGATTGATAAATAATATGAGAGTATAAGCACAAAGGAGTGACTAATTTTAGGCCATATAAACATCGTTGAGTATCTTTAGGTCAATAAAAGTATAAAGTTTAACATTCATCACATAAGGCTGTATTAAGATACCTAAAGTGTCCCAAGATCACCGTTAGGTTCCAAGAAAAGTCATGATAGAAAAGGATTGCATTTGAAGGTGAAATCTACTGATTTGGAGCAATCATAGATATTTAAAGCACACTTGAACATGTTATAACATAAAATAATGAATCTTTTGCACATAGGTCCATATCAAGCTATGTAAGCAACATGAGATCATTTTGGAATACAAAAGTAGACCAAGGTTTGAATCATGATGCATAAATATGTTAAGGTGACTTATATTAGGCTAACATCAAGTTTTTGGGCATAAAAGACCAAGCTTGAGAATTAGATGGCATAGAACATGTAGAAAGGAATCAAAAGGTATCATCTTTAACAAATCACCATAATTACAAGAAGAGTCAGGTCATGAAACTAGTCCCATTGAAATGATCTTGATTTCTAGATGCAAAATCATATATTACATGTCAAAAATATCCCAAGGAATGAGGAGATATGCCATTTTCAAGTTCAAACATGGGTTTAGGTAAAAGAGGGAGGAAGAGAGAGGAAAACTTTGTAGGCACTGAGGTGGCACACTCTAGTTGGGAAAAGCTAGCCACACATGCACCAGCAAGGAGCGGGACTAGCAACCCTCTCCTTGGTCAACTGAGTGAATGCGGGCCTCATTGGCTTGGGCCAGCTAGATCACTGGGCAATAGGAGGGTGGTATGTGCGGTCCAAATCCACTCACTAGACATCCAGTGATTCGAGGTGTCATCCCCTTTAGCTTCTCATGAGGTGTGTCTGTGTCATCTCCGTGCGACCCACCAGAGATTGGGAATCCAGAATCTAGGTCATGATTGTAGAGGAAAAGTTGATTTCCTGACTCTTCATGGGCTGGCGGAGCTGCGGGCACCTTCACACCAGCCTGGATGCCACCAGAGTGCAAGTATAAGCTCTTTGTAGTTGGCGGAAGCAAAGGGGGGTCGATGAGCTCATACGGAAAGAGTGAGGTATAATGTGAAAATAAAAATAAGAAAATATCAAGGTGAAAGGAAATGAAAAGGGCAAGAAGCGGTGCGAAAAGGAGGACTTTGGTGGTGCCATCGGGGTGTTAGGTGGTTGTAGAACCACCTTCGATGGCCGTTATATGTAGATAGGTGAAGGGGTGAGAGTCATTGGATGGAGGTTCAAATTCATGGCCCTAGGATTCAAGGGTGTACATCTCCTATTCAAGATTTCAAGACTTTTCATTGGCTGAGGGTGAGGAGAAGTGGATCGTTCTCAAGAAATGGGAGGGGAGCCTGGGTCGCACCCTCCTTGGGCCGAAAGAGGCTAAAGTCGGCCCAAGTCAAGGGAAAAAGAAGGCAAAAAGCATGTTCAAAGAGGGTTTTTCAAAAAGGCATAACTCCTTCTTTTGAGCTCTAATTAAAGAAAAAAAAGATGTGTTGGAAACATGGGAATGTCCTTTATATAATGAGAGCAAGATTATGATAGCATGAGACATAAGTATGATATCAAAAGTGATGGGATAGGGTGATGCATATTATAGGTGAAACATCTATTTTGTATCAAAAAGTGTGTCCCTACTTCTTATATAAACACAAGATAACCTCAAAAAGCATCAAGACAACTCAAATCATGAAATGGAGGTTGAGAACAAGCAAGAGTTCCAATTTGGAAGTCACATAAAAGGGGTTAAGTTCTAGGTTATCACATCATCCCCACCTTGACAGAAATTTTGTCCCCAAAATTAACACAATCCTTAAATTGATAATTAGAGTTCACATTTCATATCACAATCATCACAAAATTTCAATAAGGTATCATTATCACTTTCAATTTCATTGTCATCCAAAAATTGAGCAATCGAGAATCAGCATCAAATTATAGTCACATAGATCATGAAATTGGAGGTATCATGACATGAGTCATAATTTTGGAGAGATTATCCTATATATCACCAAATTTGGAGAGATCACATTTCAAGTCAATTAGATACAGTTCAAGAATAAGGCATGACTTTCTTTCCCATCATTTAGGGTTCTATCTTCTACATTGGTCTAGGTGGGGTTATACATCCATGATTGAGATTTCATATTTCAACAATTCAACACATAAATCATATTTCAAAATCATGATTTTGTGCTCAAAATCAATTGAAGGTCCCACTCTAGTCCACATAGATCTCACACTTAAGTCATAAATCAAGAAAATCAACATATTCATAATTTCAAAATTTTGAGATTTGGGAGCATGAAAGTCATTAGTCATATATTGAGGGTGATATCAAGATCCAAATGCATTGATCATAGGATTCAAATTAAGATCATGATTCAAGAGTCAATATTTCATTATTCAATATCGAGATTCAAGTTTGGACATCAAAGTCATAGGTCCAAGCATTCGAAATATGGGGTATAGATTCCTAATCAGACCGTAGGAGTGATCATTCAGTCGTATCCAACCATCAAGCAACAATCGAGTGACATTTCAAGCATTATTTAAGAAACAATCGAGTTACATTTCAAGCATTATTCAAGCAACATTTTAAGATACAATATCAAGTTTATTATCATGGTGTTCAAGGTTGATGAATGATCTAAACCTAGGTCTTTCTAGGAAGTCATCCACAAGCTATGGTCAATATCATCATATTTTAAGATCGTCATCAATTTGAGATTCATGATCGAGTATCAATATCATCTTAAATTTGACCTATTAGGGACATAGGACAAGGAGTCAAAATTTGGTGGAAGGGGTTGCCTTCCCAAACTCTAAATAATCAACAAGATGAAAATTTAGAGGCAGTCATAATAGGGATGTGACCTAGGTTAGGGGAGTCATAAGTCAACTACCACCCCGATCTAGCATAAAATTCTAAATTAGTCATGGACCATAAAGCATATCAAAATAGAGTGAGTATCAACTATCAAATCATATTTCAAAGCTCATGTGATCAAAGATCAAGATCATAATAGGGCAACCATCTTTCAAGATTTTATAAGATCAAGGTCATAATCGTGTTCCCTTCCTTTCATAATCAAGGTAAGGGTATATTTTAGAAATCAAATTGTGCACTCCAAGAGTATAGCATAATAGTACAAGAGTGAGATACATGTCCATCATATGATTCAAAATTTGGATTACTAAGAGGCGTAGGAATCAATAGTGAAGATGCCTCTTGTATAAAAGTCTTTCATCATGATTTTGAGATTCCAAGAGCTTAGTCATTCCAAGGCATAATCATCATGTATATCAA
The DNA here is from genome assembly GCA_963693085.1 of Alisma plantago-aquatica. Lineage (NCBI taxonomy): Eukaryota > Viridiplantae > Streptophyta > Magnoliopsida > Alismatales > Alismataceae > Alisma > Alisma plantago-aquatica. The sequence goes on along the minus strand of OY856414.1, from coordinate 401,132,954 downwards.
ATAGGGAAAAAAATTTCTTAACATTGTTTGAGGTTTGGTCAATAATAGGGCATCATATATTCAATCAAATAGGGATCTCATCAAGATGAGTTATAATGTATAAATCCTCCTTATCTCATCATATCAAGATCATTATCATTTTACCTCAAACATAGAAATCATGTAGTCTAGATTCAGTAAACTTGAGTTAACATGATTTGAGAGGTCATACATGAGTGTTTAACCCCAAGAGTACTTTCATTAGTCATAATCAAGTTTTCACATTAAGGTCAGATCATGGGATCATCATCATTTTACTCAAACTTTTACCAATTCATTCACATTTTAATTTTTCCCCATACATAAGCTACCCATATCGAGAGATCATGTGATTGATAGTCGCGAGTTGAAGGATCACATGAAGAGTTGACAACTACTAACCATCATCTAATGGGTGGCTTAGGGTAGTCCTTAAGGAAAAGATGAGATGTTAGAAGACTCTCTAGGATATATGGAATTGGGTTATTAAACATGAATATAGGATATGTGATTGCTCTGATACCATTTGTCACGGAACTATTAATACCCTAGGTCCAAACTCCTAATGGATACACAGCCAAAGGTGAGTAGACATAGGTGTCCACACCTAGAATGCTTCACATAACATATGCATGAATAAAACCACAAACAAGAACAAGATAAGAGAAAACATGGAATATAAGGAAACTAAAATAGTACATGATACAAGATCGTTGTCCCATATGTTAACCAATAAGAATTCCATTTGCATGAAATTAAATATCACTAGAGTAAGAATCATAGATTATAACCTTAGAGAAGAATCAGCGATCATATCAAGAGTCATAGTGTACATGTTACCTAAAATCATAAAACGGGTACACATCAGCACAATTGTGTTGAGTACACTATAAAATACATAAACTCATAGGTTTAAGAGAACATATATGCTTGGAAAAACTTGATATAATAACAATAAATAAATAAATAGCATTAAAGACATTCTTATTAACAAGCAATCATGTTTGAGGCACATTTCCATTATACTTAAACAACAATATATGGTCATTGACCAACTTCCTCAAAGGAAGGGTCATAAGGGTGCTCAAGATTAGCTAACCCTTTTATATATGTGAGGGACCTGAAGACCTAAGTCAGTGATCTAACCTTATTTTCAACATGTCTTATTCCCTTACCCTAAAAATTTAGGCAGGTATACAAGGTTCATATAATGGACAAGTTCAATTGTGTTCAAGATTTGTTCAACATATTTCAAGCAAAACAAACATACTAATAATAGGGAACAAGTAGCTCAAATAAGTATATAGAGACAAGTAGTTTAAGCATACATGCAAGCCCAATACCACTAGTCTGACCAATAGGAGGATAAAGTGTACCTTGATTAGAGCACAGATTAACCAATTGATTTAGAAAACCATATATAGCAAGCTTGACTAAATCTTGGCAATTGATTCATCATAGAGATCCTGACATTACAAGTGAGTACAATTGGATTAGCATCAGCAAGATTAGGTTTCATTAACAATTATCATGGTTCTTGTATGTGCACCTAGATTTAGATATCATTTCCTATAATGTTGATCCTAATTTCTCAACTAGATCAAGCAAGGCCGTTATCAAGTTAAATCATACATCATGGAATCATTTATCACTTAGAGTCGCCCATCATGTATGAGATTTAGTGTTACACCATTTAGGGTTACACTATCTTAGTAGATCCAAAATGAGGTTTGAACAAGATTAAGCAACACAAGTATTGGTATTGACATGCTAGTCATTTTTATTCTTTATCATGCAAGATAGTCACCATTCAAGTATAAGTTAGATCAACTAAGACTTGATCTTATACAAATTGAAGTCATAATGTAGCATAGATCATCATTAGAGCAAGGTTCATGCAAGATCAGAGATCTAGTTAACAACATGTATCCTAGATAGTATTTCACGTCAACATCAAAGCATGTAGTCACATTAGGGACATGAATGATTTATAAATAATTTGTTAATATAAGGCATGAAAGTTACTAATTTCAAGTCATATAAACATCATTGAGTATCTTTAGGACAATAAAAGCATAATGCTTAACATTCATCACATAAGGCTATATGAAGAAACCTTAAGTGTCACAATATCATTGTTAGGATCCAAGACAAATCATGATGTACAGAAGGATTGCATTTGAGGGTGAAATCTATTGATTTATATCAATAATAGATATTTGAATCACACTTGAACAAGTTTTAACATAGAAGAATGAATCTTTTGTACATAGTTCCATATTAACCTATATAAGCAACATGAGATCATTTTGGGATACAAAAGTAGATCAAGGTTCGAATCTTGATGCACAAAGATGTAAAGTGCTTATATTAGGCTAACATCAAGTTTTGGTCATAAAAGACCAAGATTGAGCATTAGATGGCATAGAACATGTAGAAAGGGATCAAAAGGTATCATATTTAACATATCAATAGAATCAAAAGCCGAATCCAGTCATGAAACTGGTCCCATTAAAAAGATCTTGTTATCTAGATGCAAAACCATATATTACATGTCTAAAATAACCCAAGGAATGAGGAGATACGCCATTTTCAACTTCAAACATGGGTCTAGGTAAAAGAGCGAGGAAGAGAGAGGCAAACCTCATAGGTGTTGAGGTGGCATGCTATGGTTGAGTGACATGGGGCCACGCATGCACCAGTGAGGCATGGGTCTACAAACCCTCCATGGTCAATTGAGCGGTCACGGGCCTCACTGCATTGGGTCGACCAGATTGTGGGTGACAGGGGCAGTCTGCACGGTCCAAAGTCGCTCGCTGGACATCTAGTGATTGGGGACATCATCCCCTTCAGCTGCTCATGAGGTGCGTCTGCTCCATCTTTGTGTGGTCCACCAAATATTGGGAATATGGAATCTAGGTCCTGATGGTAGAGGGAAGTTCTCCGTCCCGACTCTGCATGGGCTTATAGAGCTAAGGGAACCTTCACCCAGGGTTGGGTTCCACTAGAGTGCAAGCATAAGCTCGTCAGAGTTGGCGACAACAAAGGGGGGTTGACAAGCTCAAAAGGAGAGGGTTTGGGGTGCGATCTCATGTAGAAAGAGAGGGTAAGAGCATGAATAGAAAGATAATAAAGTAGTGAGGTGAAAGGAAATGAAAAGGGCAAGAAGTATCACAAAAAGGAGGACTTGGGTGGCACCATCCGGGTGTTAGGTGGTTGCAGCACCACCTTTGTTGGTTGTTGTATGGAGATAGGTTAAGGGGCAAGAGTTGTTGGATGGAGGTTCAAAGTTGTGTCCCTAGGATTCAAGGGTCTAGATATTATGTTTAAGGTTTCAAGCCTTTTCATTGGATGTGGTTGAGGAGAAGCAGATCAGTCTCAGGCAGTGGGAGGGGCTCCTGGGGCATGCCCTCCTTGGTCCCAAAGAGGCTAAAGCCAACCTAAGTCCAGGGGAAAAGAAGGAAAAATGCATGTTCAAAGAGAGCTTTTCAAAAAGGCATAACTCCTTCATTTGAGCTCCGATTAGAGCAAAATAAGATGCTTTGGAAATGTGAAAATGTAATCTACACAATGAAAGTAAGATTATGATAGAGTGAGACACAAATATGATATCTAAAGAGATGAGAGAGGGTGATGCATAGTATAGGTGCAACATTGGTTTTGTGTCAAAATGAGTGTCCCTACTTCTCATGTAAACACAAGATAACCTCAAAAAGCATCAAGACAACTCAAATAGTGAAATGGAGGTTGAGAACAAGCGAGAGGTCCAATTTGGAAGTCACATAAAAGGGGTTAAGTTCTAGGTTATCACACAATCTCCTCATGAATACAAACATTGGGGCCATTGGAAGTTGATGCAAATACCTAGAGAAGCTTAGAGTCTCATCATCATCTTCTGAGGGATTCATGGTAAAGTTGGGATTGGGAAACACTTTGTTATAATGTTGAATGGTGCTTTCTTTGTAGCTTGGGGTCCCTATTCATAGGATCCCATGAAGTACTCAAGGAACCTAGGGATGGGACCGTACATGTACTCCAAGACTTCATGGCATGTGCCTAGGCACACACTCATAACAAATTGTGGTGGTAGTGGCTTTTCACATAGGTTCTATCAGTGGACAGGATCTCAGTAGAATCATCAAAAGATGAAGGCTATAGGGGCATTGGTTAAAATATGGTTGTTTGTAGGACATTCAAAAGATGGTTGCGGTAATACTATTGGTTGGTGTGAACAGCTTGATCAACAGAAGGTGGAGGTTTAGTTGAACCCTTAGTTGACACTACATCATAAGAACCATTAGTTGATGGTGGGCATTGCAGCCATCAAAAGATGGAATCAACATAATGATCCTAAGGCCATGTCAGCAACACCATCTCTTAATGGTTGTATGTCTTTCCCTTAGAAGAATGGCCTTGTCATTCCATCATTTTTCAGCTCTGGTATTTTGGAAGTTCATGGTGCATGTAGGACCATTTGTGGATGTGTTATTCTTTGGTTGCTTGATGGTGTGTGTAGAAGAATTTGTGGATGTGTATTCTATGGTTGGATGATGGTTGCTGATGAAATATTTGCTCCTGGTGAGTTCTATCATATGATGAGTAACATATGTCATCAAGCGATGATTTGGTTGTGTTTGTCTGGATCATTGAATACCTTACTTGCTAGTAACCACTACCAATGGTTTGACTTCATTCCTCAAGATCATGGTTTCCTTTATAAAAGTGAAAAGTTATTGTTATCAAATTAAAGTAGGGAAAACATGATAGTAAATGCAAGAATTTCCACATAAACCTATGATAATAAGGGAAAAGAAGGATAAAATAGGTATGCCAAATCTAGGTATTTGGATGTTATCAATGAGGCCTAGTGGTCTACAATAGATACGACTATTGACTTCCACAGTGTTGTTCTTCATGTCCTACACCACATATTACCAAACATATTTATGGGAGGAAGAATAAACAATGTTTGGTTTCTCACAATGATATTTATATTCTATTATGCATGGTGCATTTATGATAGACAAAGTTCTTTTGGGGGTGGTTGTGTGCTAATATTTAGATGGGGAATCATTGTTGGTATGATTCCAAGCTTACTTAGCAACTCACGTTAATCCAAATCACTGACTCATAAGTAACATGACTTGATAGATGACCTCTTTATGGTGGCCTCTACCATGATGAGGTAGAATGCAGGGAACTACAAACATTATGTTGCTTTACATGGGTATACATGGGATTATTAGTCCCTTCCTTATCCTACACATATCACCTTATTTGACCAATGGACATCACCAACAATAGAGGGTAGATGGTGTCATCCCTTCTTCACCACCACTTTTCTTACTAGCATCGACTTGCATAGTGAATCAAATTGAGTACAGTTGGGCAATTCTACATTGGAAGATGTAAAATTTCATGCCATCATATTTCCATCAACAGTTGTCAAGTACGGTCTGCTAGGACATAGAAATGCATGTCTTTTATAGTGGGTACCAAGACAAATGCATCATCCTCACTTGGATGGATTCTTGGTACATCATCCAGTAGAACAACCCAAGCCCATATACTCCTCATTCTGGCCCCAATGACAAGATGGCATACTATTGGCCCCACTAGCCAAGACATGAGTCTGAGTCCTATGACGTTGATGCCCCACAATCAGTATCAATTTATACCTTGCATACTCTTATTCTTATTGTGTCATACTATTATGAATAAGCTTGGAGTGGGTGGCAACTTGACTCTTATTTAAATTGTATTTTGTTTGTATCATAGTCATATTTTTTTGTGAAACTATGTTACCAGCACACATGCTTATTTATGTATCATCTTTTCTCTTTTTCTATTGTACATCATGTTTGAACATCTTCAACATGTATTTTGTTGATTGATAGTCTTCACGTGTAGTGGAAGTATGTTTGTTTCTTATTTTGTGATTAAGAAACTGCAAGTTTATGGTAACAAAATCCCAACTATTCCATATATTGATATATTCATTAATTAACTAATTTATAATTTGTTTTATGCATGGAAAAACCATTTGTTTGCTTCTTCAGAAATAGTTGATTGGTTTTGTTATTTTGTTTGTTTTATGTTTCATAATTCATCATTTCAATATTGCAATTTAATTTGAACTTTTTTTAGTGATTGAGAGAACCCACCACGGGCAAGCCCGACATGGTAAACTCTCGAGGCATGAGAGGGTGTGGTCCGGCCACCCCCCTCCCTCGCCTAATCAGTGTGGATTGTCGTTCACAAAGTTCCTTCGTTGAGGTTCGAACCTGGGTCCTTCATTGGGACTTACCGAACTCTTACCACCCGGGCTACTATGGTCGAACAATTTAATTTGAACTTATCAACATGAAATTGTTGTATTGCAATTTTTTCAAAACATGAATCATGAAAATAACTTTTCCTTCTTAAATATACTTAATTTATCAATCTTTTATTTTGAAATAAGGAGCCATCCCTCACAATTATTATCCTAAATCAAATTATCCACAGTGATGTGTCATAGAAGCTAAGATACCACTTAGAGAAACACATCTTTAACATCAAGCCCTAATTGCTTCATCTAATTGATGAAGGGCTATAAATTTCTCACATGGTATGCTAACATGGCTTATAAGACTGATCCGATTTGGATGGATATGAGCGTTGTCAAAATTCTTGAACTAAAATGTGAATCTTACTAAACTAATAAAGAGGCAATTATATCCCACTTTGTATCCCAACCTATTTTAAAATGCATACATGGTCTCAAAGGTTGGGTACCTTGAGATTAATTGAAATAAGGGTGAAAATGTGCCCCCATATGTTTCATTCTAGAATTCTTTCAAATGAAAATAGGAAGGTAAATTTGAGCTAATATGAAGAGTACCTAGGTGGGAGTCATGTGGTTGTTGTTTTAGGTAAAACCTTATCAAAAGGTGGATTATTGAGGATAGGGTGAGGAGATCTTGGCTATATATCTCACTTGAAAGGGACCAATATTTAAATTATAGGATGTGTATTTCATGTTAGCAATCCATTAAGAAAAAAACAAGATTTTTGGTTAACTTTAGTTAAATATATTATCAATACATGCAAATGGTCATTGAATCACAGTTTTTAGATTTAATTTCTTGAGGAAAAGCAATGGTTTAAGCATGGGTCAATTTGATGAACGTAGTTCATACTACATTTTATACCCCAAATTCATGCACTAAATGACTTAAATTCAATACTTTGGCTACATAACTAGCTTTTTATTTTTTATAGAGGTAACAGTCTCTTTACTATTACTTGAACTATACATGAGTATTTTAATGCAAACTATACGAGATTTGTTTCACCTAGAACAAAGGTTACCCTCACCGCAAAAAGGAAGTATAGAAAGATTAAGTTTACCTTGACATGTAGTTGTGCAATGTGTACCCTCAAGTGCATGGTGTGTGCTCACACATGGGCTTACTTGATTTCACAAAGTTAAAAACACTAAGTGCACACTCATGTGCATGGCATGCACGCCATCAGATGTTTCTGCCAACCATGACTTCAATGTCCATGATGTGCACCATCTGAGAATGTTGTGAACCACCCTACTAGAAGCTATCTTGGATATCACCCCTATGCATGACATACCTGGTCAATAGCACCATATGTAATTAACTAGTGACCTCTCCTAAAGACGAAATGTGTTGTGTGCTCCTTAAATGAAACTGTGATAAAGTGAGTTTTTCCTCTATTTTTGTTCATTTCCCATTTTTCCCTCATTATGTTCACTCATTACCTCAATTTATTTTTCCTTGGCTACTTGATCAATATTGATACTCAAATTCGAAATATAATGATCAATGTGGATTTTGTACACTTTGTGACACTACAAATTAGGTTAATTTATCACTTTATCCAAAGTATATTTGTCCATGCAACTTTATCTTTTGGTTCTCAAACTTTTTATAAATTTTAGACATATTTTTGTGAACCTATGGTCCTAATTTAACCTCAATTTGGACATTCCTACAATTTCCTATGATTTCTTGAAGTTATATGCTAAAAATCCCTTTAAATGGCCCTTTTATTGGATTTTTCCAAGTCAGTAGGCCGAGCCAAGGATTAGGGACAAACCTTGACCCTTGAATCAAGCTCCCACAGATCGGAGGCTTGATCAAGTGACCAAGGGGTCATCTCCTACCTCCTGCTGATTGCATGGAGGAGTTAATGAGACCGAAATGGGCAATGTACTAACTCTGACCCTGATTTGACATTCTAATCGAGCAAAATGCTCTGTCTCATGATTTTGTGCCTATCTATACCTACTTTAAATACCATTAAAGCTCAATTTCACCATAAAAACTTTCCCTTCACCTCTTTTTCTCACTTCAGTGCCTTCGTCAACCACTGTGTATTTTCTTAGCCCTAAAACCTAACCCTCGGTACTATAAAAGGACCCCCTAAGGACCACAGCATCCACGCCTTGCTAGAAAACTTTCCCCTGCTCTCCCTCCCAGCCTCAAGCACCCCTAATTCCACTCTAACTCCTCTATTGATCATACAACACTGCTGCCTGGTGCAAATTGAGTGTCTTGCCCTTGCACCTTCTGCATGGAAAGTGAGTCCCCCATCCTCTTTGTGAGGTCACGGCAGACCCAAGTAGCACCTTTTCTGCCTCCATCGGTGCCTCCTTCTCCTGAACCCCCTTTACTCCATAGATCCCCTCTACCTTATTTCTTGGCTCATGTAGAGGACTGATCAAGGAAGGAAAGTCCTCAAACTGCCTGGTCCAAGGGAAATCAACTGGTCCAATGGAACCAAGGGAACCACATTTTGAACCAGTAAAATCAAGGATCAGACTGGATCATTGCTCTATAAACTACCTCACTCACTAGCACCTATGTGGAACAATCTTGATCATCCACTCATCATTGAATTATTGTGTATTTTCCCCATTTAAGGTATTTTTCTAACCTCTTTGTCGAATATTCAGATTAAGTGATCAAATCTTGCAAAAACCCTATCTTTTGATTCCTAGCTCCAAAAGTTATGAATAAATAGTCCATTTTGATCAGAAAGCCTCAAGGAATCGACTAAACAATATTTTGAATCCTAATTCTTTATGTATTTCACTGATAGTCCTATATTTTTATCTCTTTCTTATACTTTTTGTCTAAATGACTCATTAATCATGATTAATGTCTAGAAAGCCTAATATTTCACTTTGTGATTATCTTGAGACACTAAATTCAGACTTGAACAATTAAGAATATAGATCTAAAATTGTTGTCTTATGTACTCTTGAATATGAATCATGTACTTTGAAGTAATGATTAATCTTGATTATGGTATCTTAACATTATGTTTGTTCTAAATCCCTAATCATGACCATTGAACTTCTTCCTTGATGATGATCTAGAAACTTGATAATGGATTTAATAATTATCACATTAATTTGGGTTAACATATATGTTCCTAGAATACCTAGGTAGGTCATTCATACTTGAAATATTCTTGACACTTGAATAAATGTTGGACACCTTGAAATATTGTTGATCATAAGTGAATGACCTAACCCCATGGTTAAATAGGAATGAGTAACCCTAATCTTCAATATTGAAACATGATCTTATGAATATCATGATCTTGACCCTTGATCCAATCATGTTGATCTAGGATCTGACTCAAGGGGTTGATCTATCATTTCTTGGAATCCATACTCTACATATCAACCAAGAAGGTATGATATCATACCTCCTCCTTGAACAGACCAATTGTATTGATAATACATTTTATGTGCCTCTTGAAATGTGTACTTGGATATGCATTTGTTTGAGCTACTATTCCCTATTGATTAGTCTTCTAATTTTATATATTATAGTTTGCAACAAACTTGAAAACATAAATGTTATTGCCCATTATGACAGCTAGTAATACTTATTGATATTGACTACAAATGACCTCCTCATTCAAAGGGTGGAACTTGTACATCTCATTAAATGCCTACCTCATATGGAGAGATGCATCCTGGTGACCTCCCCTATCTCTTTGGGGTGATGGAGCCACATAAATATATAAGCATGCTTCTCAATATTAGCATATTGGGAAACTTGTAATAAAAATCTTATCGAATAAATATTGTTTTGAAAAACCACTTGTTGACTATTTTTTAATATAAGTCCTACCAAGTATATTATTTTGATATAAAACTGTTTTACTTATTTTTAATATCATACCATGCACTTGCATTGATTGTATCATGATTTTCTTGATTTTAGGAAATGCAAAGAACTAAAGATTATGCACCTACTATCTACTTCATTTGTTATCTGTTGTAAATAAAAACCACTACATCAATCTGGACTCTACATCAGAGCTAACATAAAAGTGATGTAGTTGTTGGCTTGGTTTCCTTATTTGTATCTTTCTTTCCATGTTTCCTACAGGCCCTATGTAACAAACATTTTGGTTCATTTTCAATAAAGAAGAATGTTATTTACTTTTTTAATATTATTTTTGTGTGATTTTTGGGCCACTCAGGGACCAACGCTCTAATCCCTTTAATAATACTCATGCAAATAGTGGGATTGGTATTAGGGTAAGAATAGTTCCATGATAGGAACACCATGCCAAATTATTTTTTAGCTCGATCTTAGCAGTTTTTGAAGTGCACGATGTGAAGCCTTGTGTAAGTGGAAAGGCATAGAGAGTGGGAAGCAAATTCTTGGATGATATTTGTCATTTTTTCCATTCTAACTTGGTATAAAGAAAGGAGTTGAATCCAGAGGTGACTCCAAAGAAGAAGAATTCAGAAGGAAGAATAAAGAAGGACTTTGAGGTAGATATCTTTATCCCTCTCTATCCAAACCTTACAAGCACCAAGAGTAGACCCATTGTACAATGTAGCTCCTCAATAATAGTTGTATCTCATTTTTCCCTTATTTAGTTATGTTTTCTTCTAGTTACTCATTGTATACTATTGATTTTGTGATGTTCACCTTTTTTGGGGCATCAACCATCAATATGGATTAATATATTTGGTGCCTAAATGGCACCCATTTGTGATGTGATGAATAACAACTTTTAATATTCTAATTTTTTTCTCTTATTTCTAATTAATTGTTAATTGCATAATAATTGATGGCAACAATTTTCTTAGGCCTCAAATTCATACTTTTCAAGAGATACAAGTTTAGTGGAGGATGATTAAGGCTTTAACATCTACTTTATGAAAGTGGATAGAGGTTCCTACATGTTACACTCTCCTACTTTGATCGATGAAATTTATTTATTACTCACCCAGAGCAATATAAGAGAGATTAAATCTAGTGCTTGGTTACTTTTTTAATGACGAGTAAACCTAGATACCTATGCAAATACTATGTGAATGGCATTAATTATTGATGTCATGAGAGATATGGACAAGAGAAAGAATGAAATGTTTCTCATATAAATGTTGATAATATGATAAATAGGTGTCTAGGTACCAAATGTATTCCTTGAACTTCATCATCTGAAAGATATTATAATAACTTTCATTTAACTTTAGGAAAACCAAACAATCTTATCTTGATTAAAATACATGTTTCACTAGGATTATTTACCATTAATTACTTTGGTTCTATATGGATACTACCCAATGATATACTCCTTTTGACCTAAACTATTGCTTGTGGAAAGGAGTGCCATTGTTTTAATTATTGATAGTTGCACACTCAAACACTTTGTATGTTCACCTCACCTTGATGAAAGATAAACTAATATTTTTAACCTAAAAATCTCCTAAACTATCATATCAAGTCAATTCATAAATCATAATAGGAACATAAAAAAATATAATATTGTTTTAATTGTTATCACACATGTCATTGACAATCATACCAAAAATAAGAGTTTTTAATACATTGTTCAAGTTTAGAGTTTCATCACATCTTTTAATACAATGAGTACAAATATAAGGTTTACTTTCTACCAAATTGTAAATATTTATAATTTTATTTTATATTTTCATAGTAACAATTCATTGCAAAGAATACACAATATATTTAACAAATACCATTAGAATTCATGCAAAACAACAATTATAGATAATAGAAGAAGATAACAGTGTACCTCGGGACAGAGAGTGACAAAAAGAGACCAAAATTGTACTCAAAGATGAAATATTTCTTCTCTAAGTGGAAAAAATAATTTCCAAATGGGTATGTGTCCCTTCATCTGATAGTAGTTATGATCTAGTCTCATTGGTGGATGAGAACCAAGCACTTGTTTTGTCTCCATTCACCATGTGTCAACTACATTGTCACTTTCAAATTCAAAATATTAGTCCTCCTACTCATTATCTTTAATGCATAATCCATTAATGGTATTCAAAGAGATTCAACTAGAAATATCTAGGGCTACACATAAAGATTTCAACAAATAAATCCCTAATTTCAGGGGTCTTATCCACATAGCACTGACTTAATAGGAAATATGCACAAGAAATTAACATATGTGAAGGTTTTATCATTTTGTGGAGTAAAAATACTTTGAGAAACATCTATGAAACCAATTGAAACAAAAATTAGAACCTCATATAATTTGATTCTACCGAAAGTCTAGATACTTTCAAGTCATAAGGTGTTGAAAAATTAATACCAATGCTATTATATAGTAGGAAATACTCTAGAATCAAAATTTAAAATTAAGTGGTTGTAGAAAGGTGATAGGAATACCTTTTTGCCATAACTTATAGTGTTAGGTAAATATTCTACTATCAACACCCTTACGTAATGACATGCATATATGCATTTCATATGGTTGTTATAAGTCATGAATTCTTTGTTTTGCTTTTATTTTAGCTTTATTTCCTTTACCTATTCACTTAATGTGATTTATTTATTTTAAATTAATCCAAATGATAAATATTGTACCACATAATATGTCAAACATGATATGTGTACAAGATGAAATGGTAAAGTGAAAATGTGGTTAAATGAAATTTTAGAATTTATGGACATTGTAAAATTTGTTCCTTATAGGTTGCATCATTTGGTTGGATCGATCATTGACATGGGATTTGATCCTTAGACTTGGAGTGAGACCCATTATGGCCACTTTGATTGCATTGATAGGGTTAAATATAGTTGGGTTGGGCAGTTTTACTTTTTTGTATTAAATATGAGCCTGAATCAGGTCAAAGAGGACCAACCCTAATTGATATGTGTAGAGAAGTTCTTGATGCAAACCACTTCATGTAAATGTGGACTTTTTTAAAGTGTTTTGAATGTGTTTTGGATCAAAGAACACTGAAAAGAGGTTGAAGCATGCCAGAGAGTGATCAAAGCATGTAACTTTTTGGCATTTTGACCATGTTTTGAGGATAAAATAGGTTGGATTATGTTAACGTGGGCTTGTTTTTGTTGGCATGAGTTGTTGAATAGTCGTATTGCAATTATTCTCTAAAATGCAGTCTATATCGACCTACACCTCGACCATAAATCTCAATTACATCATTTTGGATCTGGAATAGATGTATTAGAGGTGGAGGAAGTTAATTTTAGTGGAAAACTCTTTCATGTTGATGATTTTTTAAGATTCTTAATTATGAAAGCTTGGAATCACCATATAGACCTTACAGAGATTGAATCGATGTAATTTTCTACTATTTTTTCATATCTTCTATAGTTTTATCTCTTCTCTATATTCTTTCACAATATCCTCTTTGTTTAATGGTATAAATATTTATTATCTATCTACATTCTCTTCTTTTCCTTCTTTGACATATATGGAGCTAGTGCATGGAAAAGTGGATGTTTGAAGAGTTTTTCAGTACTGCTGGAACTAGGTTTCCCAATTTCTCTTATTAGAAACATGCTCTCCACCTAAGGCAATTGATTTATCATTTGTATAGTAATCTCGTGATGCCAATCCTACATATAATCCCCACATTTCACTAGACGCATGATTTAGAACTATAGATGGGATTTTTGTGATGTTTTTGGTTAAAAGTTTTGAAACCTCAAGATTATATTCTTCTCTATGGTAATTTTGTACAATTATATGAAAAACATGGTCTTTTTACTACAATATATCATAAAGATATGAATTTTACATGCACCTTTCCCTACACAAATTTCTATGTTTATTACAATTTTTTTCCATATTGAGATCACATGGTTAAATTTTTAATTAACCTTTCAAAAACTATTATATAGTATATCTCTTAAAAGTGGCCCAAAATGTTACATATCCTATGTATGGCCAAATGGAAATATTTCTATCTATAAGTATCCATGTTGGATATGGGTTAGGATTTGTCATATATAATTTTGTAATTTCTCATTTCTTAATATAACATTTTGAATCATATCTCTCTTGTCATTAAAGAAAAGAAGCTAGACTAATTAACCAAGAGAAATTTTGGTTGCCATGTGATCATACAACTTACCTAGTGTTTAAAATTAGGGAAAGAATGTGTTAACCTTGTAGAAATTTAGGGATCATGAAAAGGTACTCATGGTCATATATAGTTGAAAATACATGGTTTACTAAAATTCCATATGATATATTGTCCCCTTGGAACTAAGAGATCACCCAATTTTTATGAGTGAATTAGAGGCCATAGTTCCTATTCTTATATCTCAATTCTGCTAACGTGAATGATATGAAATGTGATATGTTATTTTAAGGAAGCATTAGCAATGTGATTGTAGTGAACCTGCCTCTCGGTAACCCCCATTTAAGGGAGACCAAGAGGTCAGAGCCGCTATCCCAATTTCCCGGATCAAAGGTTCGACAAATAATCAATAACAATTATCAAATTCTACCAAACTATACTGAAAGGTTGTAATAAAACTAACTTTTTGCATACCTTTGAGAAACTTGGATTTCTAAACTCCTATCCATATGAGAGAATATTCTAACTAATCCTCCTTGATCATTAATTCATGTATTCATAGAATGCCAATTTATTGTTTGTCCTTTTGGGGTTTGTACCTAAAATGCTGACAAACAGAACTTCGGTCAGCATAAAGTTGGTATGTGGGGGAAACAATATTCGTGCAATTAACCATAACAACATATTGTAGTCAATTATGATTTAACAAACAACTTTATGTTTTCAGCATAACTGCTCAATCCATACATACCCTAACCTCTACATTGTCCCTAAAGTGGACCTGGATGCTACCTTCCTTATGGTAGATCCCCATTAAACCCCTCATGATCCTACCTAACAGGTGAATCAATTTCTAGGATTGAGTCACATGGCCCTACCCATAGGTAGCCCACTCCTTAACTCATGGTGTGCTAGAGAGTCGCATGGCACTACATGTGGGTAGCCCAATTTCTAACTTTCGATAACCTGATGTCCTACTCCACAAGTAGGCATTGTACTAGGTTACCCTTTTCATCATTAGCAAAGCCACATAGGAGGACCAGGATCTGAGCCAGGCATGTATCTATATTTATAGTGATAATCATAGTCACTTTATAGTTGCATGAAATAAAAGTCATCCGAGTAGTTATTTTCAAGAAATTGATAAAACATCCAGAAATCATCGTGAAACTAAAGCATTTAACTATAAGCGTAACCACATACCTGTCAAGCTGATTTGAGACAAAATAATCCAATCAATCAAGAATTCCAAATAGGCAAGCAAGCACACAATGAGATCCTAAAATATGCATAAACTTTCCTATTATTTATCATGCCATCAAGATCTATTAAACCTAGCTCGCTTCCTAGGGTTTCTAGTCCACTTTTAGGGTTTCCATTGCAATTAGGGTTTCACTTCATTTTTACTATTTTAAACCCTAATTTTCCTATTGTTTCATCTATTCTTCACAAAAGATATTAAGGTTACCTTTTAACAACATATAACCTTATTTTCAGATTAAAGGCATCATTATCCATCAATTAAGTCCATTAAGCCTCTTTTACATTAAAACTACCATTTTTATCCTTTTTAATTCATGATAAGATCATTAGGCCCAATTATCATCTTAGATTCCTTCCTGATTAGCAGCTTATTTCGATTTATTACTAATTCCACCTTTTATCCATTAGAAAATCCTAATTTCCATATTAAGGGTATTTATTCACAATTAGGAACCTTTATACTCAAAATAGCTTAGAATCATCATATCTTAGCTTTATTCATGATTTTGAATAATTAAAGCCATTAAGAGTCACCAAAAACTAACATTAGGGTTTCAAGGCCCATTAAAGCATATTTATGCATATGAAACTCCAAATTAAACCAATTACGTGCAAAGTTAATCCTTTTTGTTCTTAATGTACCTTGGTACCTTTAGCGGCTAGAGCGGCTGTTTCGAGCCCACTTGGTCTGTAGCTCGTGGCCGACTTGCATCCATAGGGTGGCCGTTGCGCAAGCTCCAGAGCACGGGGAAGATGGTTGTGCTCCTTTGTGGTGTCATGGGAGCATCATGCTTCCACTGAACTCCAACCCATGGCCCCTCGTTTTCTTAGGGGTCAAACCACCCTCTTTGTCAGGATTTGCACGTAAGGAAGAAGGAGAAGAGAGAGAGACGTGTGGGATCACCTTGGGCTCGACCCTGGGCTCTACCCTTATATAGGGGAGAGTATCCATGCCCCAGTATGCTTGCCCATGAATAAACAAAGACCTTTCCCAATAGGAATCCAATTCCTTCATTGAGAAGCAATCTTCTCTCTCCTAAAGAAAACTCTTTGATATCCTTTATTCGTTAGATATTAGGATTTCGAAAATTACCTCTTTTATTCTCTTTGTACTTGCCTTTTAATCATTTGTCATGAAATTATATTTTCTTTTAATAGAAAATACCACCTCTTTAACAATACCACAAAATCCATTCATTATGCATCATATTATCCTCTTATTTTCTATTATTGGTATTTTCTCTTTCTTTTCTCCATTGGGGCTCCTTGGACCCGAAGAAACTCTAATATTTCGAAATCCTTTTTAGTGGATACTCATTATCCTTTTAGATGCATCTATTTCCATTATTTCCCATTGTCTTGTTTATTTCTTATTAAAAAATCTCTTTCTAAGGATTTCTCTTTACCTTTCTTTTTATTTTCCTCATTGGCATTCATTTTAACATTAGGAATCCTTTGGATATGAAAATCCACCAATGATAACTCAATTATACATCTTTCCACTTATTTTCCACATTTTATCATTTTTTTCAATTTCTTTCTTTATAAAGAAATATTTAATTGATCGTTTGTTTCCTTGTTGCATTATCTTTGCAACTTTGGACTCCTTGGGACACAAGGAATCCAAGAGGCATGAAATCCATCTTTGGATAACATTCCTTTGCCTTATAGATGTTTCTACATCTTTCTTTTCTCCATTTTCTTATTTACTCAAATCTTTTGTCTTTTCCTTGTTATTGGGCCCAATAGCCAATCAAGCCCACAAAAAAACCAACAAGGCTATTGTAAATGAAATCCTTTTAATCAAAACAAATTATATCATTATTTGTCCAAAAATCTTTAGTAGGAGAAGTTACATTTCTCACCAAAAGAACCATAAAATTGGGGTTGTAACATCCTTCCCCTCTTATAGGAATTTTGTCCTCAAAATTCCATCAAGCAAACAAACAATTCAGGATAAGACTTTTCCATGTCCATCATTGGCCCCTATGTGGCTTTTCCCTATTCATGGTGCTTCCAAAGAACCTTTATCATCACATATTCTTTTCTCTGAGTTCTTTCACCTTGGCATCTATAAACCTCACAGGTGACTCAGGTCATTTTAGCCTCCTGTGAGGTTCACTAGGTTCATTGCTCCGTACATGGCCCAGGTACCTCACATAGTGCTCTAAATTGGACACATGTAACTCATCACACATCACATTATCCTGAGAGGTAAGGGAAAACTTAACCTTCTCCACCAAACTATCTCAAAAAGAACCCATGCATCGGGGACTCAGCTCTCTTAGCTATAACTTAGAGAGGTCAGATTTCCATGTCACATATTCACTCACAGTGAACTGCATGTTAGTCTACTTTGTATCAGCTTATGACTCATGTCATCCCTGGGCTCCTTTCAGCCAGCATACAAACAAAACAACTTCATCTGCACTCACTGTGGTCCTTTTCAGGCCTTCACGAGGTCCCTTCACCAACATCATGGTGATCGACACAACCTCCCTTACAGAGCTCCTTTACATCCTGACACTAGCTATGGTGGTTATCATCACATCTTACAGAAGACAAGAACTGTCTCTAAATATCACCCTGAATGAGCACACATGCTTTCATCAGACCCTCTAGTCTGAATCATACTAACCAATAGTTAGGGGTGATAAAGTGTACTAACATTGAGTTCTTCATGTACCTACTCCCACTTATGGAAGTGAACCTTTAGGTCATACTCGATAACTTTTGAACTCGCATCATGGTGTAGTTGAACCATCTCCCTCATATTTAGTTCAACTGGATCTGTCCCTTGACAGTACCCTTTCTTTCTCATGCCATCTAGGTAAGGAGATCTACCATAACCCATCACTACTACAGAAACAATATTCAATGTCGCTTTTCTGGGCGTCGGTTATTTAAGAAAACCGACACCAATAACATTCAAATTCGGTGATTTAGGAAACCCGACGTCTATATTTGAAGACCATCCAGACACGGGTACCACTTCGTATTCAGCATCGGTTGGGTAAAACAAAACTGACGCCTAAAAGTGCCCGCAAAATCCAATTTTCGAGTGAAAAAAAACTGGCCCCAAAGTGTCACATACAGCATCGGTTTTCTAACTTCTAACCGACGCCTATATAAGATGAAAATTTGCACGAAAAGTTCCACTTTTGGTATCGGTTATCCTTTGATAACTGACGCCGATAATGGTTCCCGCCAAATAATTTAGGGCAAAGATTGTCTAATTGGACGTCGGTTTTTAAGGAACAACCGACGTCAAAGACTTTAGGTGTCGGTTTTTTTCATAACCGACACTGTATACCAACTTAATAGACCCACGAACAGCAACTGTTCCCCTTTCTTCTGGTTCATCGTGAAGCCTTTCTCTGCTCTTGATGTGTCGCCACCCGCCCGCCTACTGCTGCTCGCCGCCTGTTATTGGTCGTCGACGTCGCCGCTTCTCACTCGCCGCCGACGCTGCCTGCTGCCTGTTGCTTGCTCGCCGTCGATGCCCCTGCTGTTGCTCTGCGTCGCCTATTTCTCTGCATTGCCTTTTGGTCGCCGCCGCTACCTCCTGCTTCCACTCTGCTCTCCTCTGCCACCTTTTCGTCTGCTTCCACTAGCTGCAGCACAGGTTCGTCTGCTTCCACTAGCTGTGTCGCCCCTACCTCCTTCTTCCACTAGTCACCACCTTTTCATCCTACCCTCCTCCCGCCTGCTGCACGGCCGTGGTCAAGTCATCGCTGCTTGATCAAGCCTCCGCCTTGATTTTACTGATTTCCATCAACTATTTAGTATTTATACTGATTTGTATCTACTGATTTGTATTTATTATCTATTGGTTTTTATTCATTTATCTACTGATTAGTAATAATGTACTATTTTAACTTGTCTAATTCTCATGCTTGACCTAATTCAATAAATTTTTATTCATGTTGAAATAAGATTCAAACATGTCCATTCTATCATCCTAATTTGATTTGATTATGTGCTTTGAACCCTTGAAACATGCGTGTTAAAGATACATTGATGTTGAATGTAAAAATTAACTCACACGTGGGTCTTCTAAATGATTATGTGAACTCCTAAATTAGTAACATATATTATTCTTTGTGCACCCCAATACCTTGTGAATCATGTATGCGCCATAAGGTGATTAAATGCCTAAATCTTGACTTGAAATATGACCTGGTATGTATGTTGATATATGGAACTCTAGTTAAAACTTCAAGATTGACCCTGATTCAAATCTTTGATATATGGAATCAAGGTTTAATTATTTACTATTTAGTATTTACTAACAAGCATAATTAATGATGTTACACAAAACTTAGGATATGAATGATGAAATTAGGTTTGTAGGTATAAGATGATAACATACATGTATTTGTTGTCTTAGAAACCCGTCCAAGATTTACTCATTAGGAGTAAATCTTGGATAGTCCCCGGTTTGGGACTGTTCTTGAACACCTAATCTCACTTTGGATGTAAGTGTATAATGTGTATTGGGTTTTCAAGAAAATCTCGGCAACATTTCCCCGTTTGTTCTCTAAGTACATATGTACTTAGAGAACAGCGGGGAAATGTTGTCGAAATTTTCTTGAAAGCCCAATACACATTATACACTTACTAGTGAGATTAGGTGTTCAAGGATGGGATAGGTGGTACACATTTATTATATATAAGAATGACATCACATGTATTTGTTGGCCTAGAAACCCATCCAAAATTTACTCATTAGGAGTAAATAATCTTGGATAGTCCCCAGTTTCGGACTGTTCTTCAACACCTAATCTCATTTAGGATGTTTTAACCATTAATTATATATAAGACCTTAAACCCTAAAGTTTTAACCATAAACTCTAATTTGTTAATTGTAGACTCTAATCTTGTCCTAATATATACTTGTTTTCTCTTTGATCATATAATGGATAGATCATGGATGTCCATTCGCAATCGCTGTACCCCAGAGTTTATATATGGTCTTGATCAGTTTATTAGATTTGCCGAGGAACATAGGAAAGAACCTGGAGATAGGTTCTACTTTCCATGTAGGCATTGCGGTAACAATTTGAAAGTCAGCACTGGTGACGAAATCAAAAGTCATGTCATGTGCAATGGGATTATACAAGGCTATATAGAATGGCACTGGCATGGAGAGATTTCAAACTCAAAACCAGTGGATGTCGATAGCAGTGCTTGGGTGGAAGAAGAAATTGCCTCTGATGACGTAGATGTGAACGAACCAATTCCAGTAGACGTCACTGATGCGATGTTGGATAGTTGTAGGGTAGAGCACACCGATCCACCTCCTATCTTTAGAAACATTGTGCATGATGCTGAGATATCATTATACACAAGTTGTGCTAAGTTTACGAAGCTTAGTGATGTGTTGAGATTGTATAAGTTGAAAGCTAACAATAGATGGAGCGACAAAATCTTCACTTCATTGTTGACTTTGTTGAAAGAAATGCTTCCTAAAGGAAACAAGCTGCCAATCTCAACATACCGGGTAAATAAATTGTTGTTCCCAATGGGAATGGAGGCTAAGAAGATACACACATGCCCGAATGATTGTGTATTATTTCAAAAGGACTATGTGGATTTGAAATATTGTCCAAAATATGGTACGTCACGGTATAAATTGACGAATTCGGGGGAGTCCGAAACTGTTTATCCTGCCAAGGTGATGTGGTATCTACCTATAATATCGCGGTTTCAATGCTTGTTTGCAAATATGAAAGATGTGAAGAATTTGAGGTGGCATGCAGATGTTAAGAAAAATAATGATGGGATCCTACGACATGCGTCTGATTCCCCACAGTGGAAGAAGATTGATCTATTGTACCCTGAATTTGGTGAAGAAGTTAGGAATCTAAGACATCGGCTTTGTACAGATGGGATGAATCCATACAGGACATTGAGCAGCCAACATAGCACTTGGCCAGTCATGCTTGTTATATACAATCTTCCTCCCTGGTTGTGTATGAAAAATAAGTATGTTATGATGTCATTGTTGATATCGGGCCCTAAACAACCCGGAAATGATATCAATGTTTATCTTGAACCTCTGATTGATGACTTAAAGAAACTTTGGGCTGAAGGTGTGATGACCTATGATGCTTCAGTAAGAGAGACATTTTGTTTGCACGCTATGTTATTTTGCACTATTAATGACTTTCCAGCATACGGGAATTTGTCTGGATATAGTGTCAAAGGAGCTAAAGTGTATCATATATGTGAAGAAAACATTGATTCAATAAGATTAAAACATGTCGGCAAGACTGTATATCTTGGTCATTGAAGGTTTCTTTCAAAATTCCATCTGTATTGTAGGAAGCGCAAAGCATTCAATGGATGGAATGATGAACAGAGTGCACCTAAACCTATACCAGGGAATGTTGTTTATGAAAGAGTAAAAGACATTATCAATGAATTTGGTAAGAAATCATAATGTAGTATGGCCACACGGAGTGACATTTCTTCATTCAAGAAGAAGTCAATATTTTGGGATCTTCCTTATTGGAGTTCTTTGACAGTCAGGCATTGTATCGATGTAATGCACGTTGAGAAAAATGTTTGTGATAGCGTCATTGGTACTCTGTTAAATATACCAGGTAAGACTAAAGATGGGATAAAATCCAGACTGGACCTACGTGAAATGGGAATAAGGTCAAAATTAATAGAATTACGTGACATGGGTAATAAAAAAACATACTTACCTCCCGCTTGTTACACGTTGTCTAGAAAGGAGAAGAAAGCTTTTTGTGAATGCTTGGAAAATGTTAAGGTGCCACAGGGTTACTCATCCAACATCCGTAGATTGGTATCTATGAAAGATTTGAAGTTGATAGGTCTTAAATCTCATGATTGTCACACTCTAATGCAACAAATATTACCTATGGCAATTCAATCTATATTGCCACAGCATGTAAGGTTTGCAATCACCAGACTTTGTTTCTTTTTCAACAGTCTATGTAGCAAAGTTATTGACCCTGATACTCTCGATAATTTGCAAAGAGAAGTGGTTGTTACCCTATGTCAACTTGAGATGTATTTCCCTCCTTCGTTCTTTGATATCATGGTACATCTTGTTGTCCAGTTGACTAGGGAAGTGAAAATGTTGGGACCAGTTTTCTTGCATTGGATGTATCCCTTTGAACAATACATGAGCATTTTTAAAGGTGATGTTCAAAACCGTTATCGACCTGAAGGGAGTATTATTGAAGGTTATATGGCAAGAGAGGTTATGGGTTTTTGCAATGACTTTCTGAGTGGTAACAACACTCCTGTTAATGATAAGAATATTGAGGAGGGCAAAGGAATTTTGGGATCACAGGTGAAAGTAATCATCCGTGAGAAGTTGGAACAAGCTCACTTGTATATTTTATACAACATGGACGAAGTGAGTGTTTATATCAAGGAACATACCAATTTCATCAAGAGACAACATCCTCGAGAAAGTTCAATGTGGCTTGCTAGAGAGCATAACAAGACTTTTACTAAGTGGTTTGAAGATAAAGTCTTACATCAACTATCTCAAACACCAAATGATATTACGGAAACTATAAAATGTCTTGCCATTAAACCAAAACCGAATGTTATGTCTTATGAAGGGTTTGACATTAATGGGTTCACATATTACACAAAGCGCCAAGATGATAAGAGTGTCATCCAAAACAATGGGTTCACTCTTCAAGCGTCGACTATGTATTTTGTAAGTGCAAAGGATAAGAGTCCACGTGAAGCTAAAATGTCATATTACGGTGTCATTGAAGACATATGGGAGTTTGACTACATAGATTTCAGAATTTTGCTCTTTAAATGTAATTGGGTTGATAACACCAAAGGAGTTATAGTGGATGAATTGGGTTTCACTTTAGTGAACTTTGAAAAGATTGGCGAGAAGGGTGAACCATTTATGTTGGCATCACAGACGAAACAAGTATTCTATATCGATGATCCTGCAAATGATAAATGGTCGGTTGTTCTTCATGGTAAAAGACAATTTATTGAAGATCATGTAGATGAAGAAGAGTATTATGATAAGTATGATGACTCCAGTCCATTCTCAGTTGGGTTGCCAACTCCACAAAATATTGAAGCTAATGATGACTTATATGTGCGCGGAGATCACAATGAAGGATTGTTAATTGAAAAAAGATCACAATTTTAGAGGCATGCATGTTTATATTTTTTATTGAAACTAAATGTTTGCTTTTTTAATATCAATATCATTTTCAGATTTGATGTTTCATTATCTTCTAGTTAATACAAATGCTAAATGTTTGCCTTTTGAATGACATTTTCAGATGGCTAACCATGATGAGCATGATGTCCATGATGAGCATGAAGTCCATGATGACCATGTTATCCATGATGAGCATGGCGAGGATACCAATGTAAGTTCTAAAAACATATCCTGTATTTCTATAAAATTCATTATCTTCTAGTTATGTCATATATCCTATATTTCTATATTGGGCTAATTCAGTGTGTTTATTTTTGTCAAATTTTAGGTTGATGTACCCACTGAAGCACTGGAGGAACTTGATGCGCATCACCAAAAACTTAACAAGAAAAGGGGCATCACTTTGTTGAAGAAGTTAATAGCGTTAAGTGGCAGTGGATCCAGATTGGCTGTGGAGTTTGATAATGGAGGAAATGCAATTGGAGTGAACCGCCATAATTTTGTAAATTAACTTGGGGTTGTCACTCGAAGCCATTGTGGTGTTAAGTATGATAATTGGCATAAAGTTCCTCAGGCGAAGAAAGACATGATATGGAAGGATTTATGTGTGAGTTATTATTATTTGCAATTCTATTTTGTAGATTACAAATTCTATTATTTGCAATTCTATTTTTGGATACTAGTTAATAGCAATTCTATTTTACAAAATCTGTTTGCATTGGATGAGAAGTTGCATCGTAAAAGTGTGATGCAACGTGATGGAAAGATGCTAAGGAACTATAGGACAAATCTCAACAGAGAATACATAAAAGATGGTGATAAGAAGAAGAAGTCAGCACTTGAACAGTGGAACTTCTTGGACAAAGAAGATTGTGACACGTTTGTTGCTTCAAGAAAATCTGAAGAATTCAAGGTATTAAGTGAGGCGCAAAAAGCAAGGCATGCACTGAATGTGCATGACAACACTATGGGTCCAAAGGGCTATGCAAGCGTTCGCCAAAGACTACAGGCGGAGTCTGCTTCTACTCAGGAGTCCTCTACTACATCTGCCACACCCATACCTCACCATGATGTCTGGATAGCTGGGAGGCAAAACAAGAAGGGTGAAATAAAGAAGCCTGTAACTGCTGAGGCGGCTACGAAAATGGTAAAATACAACTCTTAGAGCAATCATTTGAATATTGATTATTTGTGGTGTTAACTTACCAATTTCTGTTAATGGTGATTAGCGGGAGTTGCACGAGCAGAGGAAACAAGGCATGTTCATCCCTTAGGGCACAAGGGATGAATCGACAATTGCTCTGGGTAACCCAGAGCATCCTGGATGTGTTAGGGGTGTAGGCGCTGGTGTGGGCATCAAAGCATTCTTTGGGCCATCCCAGCGCAAACCCAGAGCGGGACTTTCACAAGAAGAGGTAACTTATTCTTTTTTTAGAATGTTACTGTAAAAGGGAATTCAATAATAAGAAGCTAATGTTTCTTTTATCCATGTATAGGAGAATAAAAGAGTTTAGGATCTAGTTTCTAAGAAAGTTGAGGATATAATGCAGCGGTGGCAGGCATCTCAGGCTTCCAATCAGCCTGTGGTGACCCACTCTTCTCCTGTTGCACAGATTGCGAGTAATCTTGTAGACCCACCACCTAAGACGTCTGTTGTAAGTATTGTTTATGACATTGTAGCTAGTCTTTTCAAGATGATATGTATATATGTATAACATTCTTTACGTAAATTTATAGGCGTTGAAGCCATGCCGCTTAAGAATGCAAGACTATATTGTTGCAGAGACGCAGGCTTACCCGTCCCTTCCTGGGGCAATGTTTCATGGGACTCCAATGCCACGGGGCTACGTTCGTGTGAGTCTGATACGTGTATTCCCCATTTGGATGGAAGCTACATTGCCATATGCCCACCCGGATATTGATACACTTGTTGAGGTAGAAGGCTGGGTGATATTATGGCCCAAAATAGATGTCGTCTACACTACTGAAATTGTAAGATAAATTTATATTACTTTAGATTGTTAATGTGTATATATGAGGTCAATTGATTTGAAATTATATATACAGGTAAAAAAGAAGACACCCGGAGCATCTAGGCCTCTACCTCCACTTCTTGTATTACCAAGTTGGGTTCCAAATGACCTAAAATACATGTTAGGTCCTGCTTGTAGGGGAATGGAATGTTGGCTATGGGCACATAATATACATTGCCCTATAATTGTTGCTTTAGAAGTGAATTATGCAGGTCAATCATACGAAAGCTCTTTATTTATACAAGATGTTATTGAGATGTTTATATATGATTGGCTGAATACATCAATGATAGAGACATGGATAAGGTGAGATCTTGTTTATACATCCATATACCTTGTGTAAGATCCGGTGATTTGATTTCTTATATATTAATGCATACGTAATACATGTTTTACATCTACTTAGTCGAAAATCAATGTAATCAAATTGCATTTGACCATGTGGGATTTTTGATTCCATCATTGATTAGTATGGTAGCTAAAGACCCTGATAGTGTTCAACAATACTGTATAGATGCTTTTACAATTTTCGGTCAGTAACAGAATACGATAATAATAGCTTCATTCAATTTCAAGTAAGTTTACTTTACTTATAATTTGGACTTAAGAAAATTACATTTTTATTGTGGATTTTGAGTTATTAATTTTTAACTTTTTTACCTCTAGCGGTAGGCATTGGGAGTTACTAGTTATTCTCCCCGGGACGTTCACTGTTTATTATCTAGATCCTGTGGGGAGTACATTGAATACTAAAATTGGACACATAATGAGATTGCCATTATTCTGGTGAGAAATATTTCATTTTTATATCCGTTAACATATGTTATTATATTACTATTTAATTATGCAATTTACTGTGTTACATTAACATGTAGGGGTTTAGATGCATTCAAAAAGGCTGGAGGAAAGGTCCCCAGGAAAAAGAACCAGCCAATAATTTGGGAGAACGTGAAAGTAGGTTCCCGACTCCAATGTATATATTATTTATGTGAACTGTGCTTAGTTGTATTTTTAAATATTTTGTATGTTTCAATTTATAGTGTGCTACATAAGACAACGGCTGGGCATGCGCATACTATGTGATGCGATTTATGCATATGATTATCCAATATGCCGCATTGGACATCGATACCATACATGAGGTATTATATATAGTCTCATTAGTTAGTATGAAATATATTAATCATATTTTTATATTATTACTTATATATATATACATCATTCTCTTTGTAGGTGTTTAAAACTGACCACACTATAGGTAAACACTTAAAAGATGTACATGCTCCATATACGATGGAAGTATTAAATGAAGTAAGACAAGAATGGACAAGAGCCATACAAACATTGGGGACTGTAAGATATAATTAGGATGTTGATAGTGATGTTGAATGATATTTTGTAAATGAATATTTCTGAATGTTTATACATGTCTGAATGTTTATACATGTATTTGAATGTTTCTACATGTGTGAATGTGAGAATTGAATTGATGTCTGAATGTATCTATTTGTGTGAAAAGTATATTTGTTGATTTTACAGGTTTGTGGCCTGTTTGTTGGCAGATATCAATGGATGTCGTAAACTTGCAGTTCAGAAAACTGAACTACAGGTTCTCATCCTACTGACCAGCCACAGTAGGCCTGTAAACTGATAAGAAAAATAAAATAAAACATAGGCGTCGATTATTTATAGAAAATTGTCATCAAAGGTTTACAGTGTCGGTCATTGGATAAAAACCTCCGCCTAATGTGACAAACAACCCGACTGTGCAGGAAAGCACGGCCATGGTGGAAATGGCATCGCTTATTCGTATAAAACCAACGCCTATAGTACTAAACATGGCCATGCAAGGAAGCACGGTTGTGGCATCTGGGAATATGGCGTCAGTTTTTTAGTTGCAAACCTACGCAGATAGTGTCCTAGATGCTGCCCTTTTTGTGGCACGAAGCCTTTTGGCATCGGCGTACTATAAATAACGGACGCCTATCGGTGCCCTGCTGGCACGTTTTCGGTGGCGCGAAGCCTTTTGGTGTCGTTTATACAACCGACGCCGAAGAGTTCGACCTTTAGCGGTGCCCACATAGGCGTCGCTATATAACCGTCGCTAAAGGGGCATAAACAACTGACGCCAAAGGTCTGTTCTGTAGTAGTGCATATTGCATCTCAACCTTCCTTGGTCCATGGGAGACTTACCACAACATCCATAGTGATGAACTCCCATTCTCTTCCGAGAACTCTCTTTATCCTCTATATCAAAACACTGGGTTACTGGTGTTTGTCCTTCACTTCCTATCATGCATGGCAACACACCACATGCAACTTCATCTTAAGCATCCAAAGTACTGCTACCACTTATTATCTCAGTAGTACCATGGTGTATGATGATCTTAAAATCATGATCTCCTGTATTGTCATGATTCCTCAAGATCGATTCCTCAGAAACCCTAAACCATTCTAGTCGGGGTTTCATCACCTCCCTTTCCAAAGAAGTGCATCTGAGGTTATACAGCCATCCTTTCATTGCATCAAGGCCTAGGTTGGATAACCAAACAATAACTAACTTGTTAAACAGATCTTGTTACATCTGAGTGTTAGCCAAACTTATCTCCTTTTCAAACTTAGGGTTAACCTAACATCCTCTTCTAGCCTCTAGTTAAACTAGGCAGTTGCATCTCATCTAGAGCATCCATTACCACTTCACATCCTTAGGTGTCAGGTAACATTGAAGACATACACCTCAATGTATTCCACTTTTTATCTCATCTCAACTCTAAGTCTATCTTCATTAAGAAAACTCTGAGCTTATCCCCATGGTGATCAAACTCAACCTTGTATCATTTGCAAATTCCACATAGCTCATGATAAAACATCCTTATTAGATGATTACCTTAATACTCTTAGTGTTTGCAAACCATCCACATATTGTTCACTCCACTAAGGTATGTTATCATCTCTATCCTCATACCTCATAGCAATGTTCCAACTCACATCATCTTTATCCTTGGTGTATGGCATGTGTACTGTCCTATCTCTCACTCCCATAACAAGAGGAAATAAGCATTGGGCTACAGTCCAAATACAAAGTTCTTCCTATTCCACGAGTAGAGATGGTACATGCCACCTTTCCAGTACACCTTCAAATCTGAGTTGAAACGTGCAACATACCTCTACATCACAATCATCTCGATATCAAGGTTACTTCCATGGAAAACTGGTTTCGAACCTACTTGGGTCCACACACATTCCTTGGTCATTTCCTCTAAGTCTATAGGGTGTCGGCACTTTTGGGGTCATCCATCTTCCCTCATGCATCTAGAGGGTGCCCTACTCATCTATCCTTTGGGTCCCATGGGTTCATGAAGGTCATCAATCTCCTAACCCATGGCCCTCAGACAATGATAGTTGTTACCTCCCAACCCTATGGTCATGTGCAACTAGGGAATTAGGTAACCCCTACTTCCTTCGGTCTTATCCCTACCTGAACCTAGAATAGACTTAGGATTCTAACATAGTACATATCCAACTTAGAATCTTACCCAATCCTTCATCATCTCTCTCTGCATTCATGGGCTGACTTTCATCCTTTCATAGGAGTCATGATGACCTACTTACCTTGGTCAGGCCCCATACCGGTTACCTCCACGGTAACACATCCATATGCACTTAGAGAGGGTTATCTATGGGTCTACAAGTTCATTCCCATACCATGTACCTTTCACTTAGCTTCTCAAGATCCTATGGGACCTCTTTAGGTTACCTTAAGCTAGCAAAACTGGTATACACCCTACCACAGGGTCCCTCTCCCATGATGGGAGGAAACTATCTCTTAATAACAAAGATCACAAACATCCTTATGTCTAGGGTTTACATCCACATGAGCATGCTTAACCCTAGCAAGTTACTAAGGCACAAGCATACCACCTACAAAACCATGCTAGGTCATACTTGTTCTCATCCTCTAAACATACCTTAAACTTAAGGGGTTTACCTTTCCTCTAAACATGAGGAGTACCATGCTCTAATATATAGAAAGTCAAATCTCATCATGAGCATCAAGTACTCCACTTCCCCTCTTAGGCCTAGGAACCCTAGGTTCACTTTTGGGTGTCCAACCGCATGTTCAACCTCTTAACCACGTATCAAGCATGTATAAGGCATGGCATGCACTTCATGTCATCCTTCTACTCAAGCAACACTTCAGAGTTGAGTCCTCCTCTAGGACAACCAACAAGGTACAAGGCCTCACAACCTGTTACTAAGCCTCTCCAAGTCTAAGGAACTCTTCTTCCTATCTCATAAGGTAAACACCTATACCATAGGCACATAGGTACCAGAAACCTCATCCTCTCTCCAGGTTTTGGTTCCTCTAATGGAAACTAAGATATCATCAGCCTCCAGGGATCAAGCATGAGGAAACCACTATCATCCACTTAGGTCGCATCATCCTCAACTCCTCACTTTTCCTCATATCTCAGAGTCTAGGCTTCCAACCTTCTTGCATGAGTCATTCTCTCTCTCTCTCTAGAGCTAACCCTACAAATAACCTTGCTACTAGAGGTCCTCTCTCCAGGGAGGATCAAGCTCCTAAGCATACCCCTATACGGGTGAAGCCTCAGTTCAAACTTATGTTTTCTCTAGATTATCCATAGCCCCTTATTCTTATCTCATAAGCCTTCTATCATGCCCTTCTGGCTAGGGTTTCAACCTACTACACTACTGACGTACTCTTAGGTGCATGTTATGCCCTACTCGCATATGCCCATAGGGTTCCTATAGGTTCTTCTCTAACCTTATCAATGAAGGAGTTGTCCTTTACTCAAACATGCATGCCCTTTCCCAAGGTTGGGTCACCAAAGGCACTAGGTCATCCAACCTCACATGGATCATAATGTCATGGACATCCAAAAGCATGTCCACACACCTGGTCCATCATGACATCTAACTCATCATGCCATCTCTCTCTAACCACCACTTAGGGTTAGGGTTAGCATCATCCTTAGAGGATGTGCCAAGTCTCTACTTTTAATGGAGATCTCTGCCTCCATGACCAACTCTCTCTACTCATCATCCTGATAAGAAGGTCTAGCCTCAGATCTCTCCTAAGGGCATGAAAACTTATGTCATATGACCTAAGCATGTATCTATTCTTTAGTTTACACTTAATCTATTAAGCTTATGTCCATGACATCTTATTTACATGCTTTTCATTAATTTGGTGGAGGATTCCTTAAACCTTATCAACCTTACCCATACCTCAAGAGGGTGAGGAAAAGAGAGAAAAACCCTAATCGTTAAGGTCCTTAACAACATTTGAGTTGAGAAGGGATGAACAAGATGAGAGAGTCCTAAAGGTATCTTATTTCGAGTCAAATCCTGAGACATTGGCCAGGCAGTCACACTAGTCTGGGAGTCCTCATATTCCGACTAGCGGTGCGGAGGAAAATCTTGCCATCCCCCAGACGTGATCCTTTTCTAGACACCTCTATCTTTCGGAAAATCCTCTAATAACTCCCTTGGGTTCTACAGAGTTTGTAATATTTAATAATTATTTAAAGATTAAATGAGGAACCTAGGCTCTGATACCAAATGTAACAACCCTGCCTCCCAGTAACCCCCATTTAAGGAGGACCAAGAGGTCAGAGTTGTTATCCCAATTTTTTGGATCAAAGGTTCGACAAATAATCAATAACAATTATCAAATTCTACCAAACTATACTGAAAGGTTGTAATAAAATTAACTTTTTTCATACCTTTGAAAAACTTGGATTTCTAAACTTCTATCCATATGAGAGAATATTCTAACTAATCCTCCTTGATCGTTAATTCATGTATTCATTGAATGCCAATTTATTGTTTGTCCTTTTGGGGTTTGTACCTAAAATGTCGACAAACAAAACGTCAGTCAGCATAAAGTTGGTATGTGGGGGAAACAATAATCGTGCAAATAACCATAACAACATATTACAGTCAATTATGATTTAACAAACAACTTTACATTTTTAGCATAACTGCTCAATCCATACATACCCTAACCTCTACGTTGTCCTTGAAGTGGACC
Source organism: Alisma plantago-aquatica (assembly GCA_963693085.1). Classification (NCBI taxonomy): domain Eukaryota; kingdom Viridiplantae; phylum Streptophyta; class Magnoliopsida; order Alismatales; family Alismataceae; genus Alisma; species Alisma plantago-aquatica. The sequence continues at coordinate 401,101,041 of OY856414.1, read as the reverse complement.
TGGATGCTACCTTCCTTATGGTAGATCCCCATTAAACCCCTCATGATCCTACCTAACAGGTGAATCAATTTCTAGGGTTGAGTCACATGGCCCTACCCATAGGTAGCCCACTCCTTAACTCATGGTGTGCTAGAGAGCTGCATGGAACTACACGTGGGTAGCCCAATTTCTCACTCTCGATAACCCGATGTCCTATTCAACAAGTAGGCCATGTACTAGGTGAAACGTCTATTTCGAGAAAACAAGATTAACTAATGCGGAAGCATTCACTAAGCATCGGATTACCAGAAATCACTAAAAATTTTAAACTTTTTATGAAGAGATCCTTTAAAGGTAAAGCTTTCTCATAAAGTAACATGATAAGTTGTTTACAACTTATCCATCAGTAAAACTCTGTAAGGCAAGATACAAAAGTCTCTAAGGACTGTACCAAAAACTCGAAAGCACTAACTATTACTCCGAGGACCTGAGAGTACAGAGACGACATATAGGACTCTAACACTATCTACACATGACATAGCAGGCAATGCCTCCACCTGAAGCTTCACTGCTATCCTTGGTACTGCTGATGCTTCCCTTCACCTATTGAAGGATTTCTACCTCCTCGCCCACGTCCACCTAAAGGTTGAAATCTACGGGGTGAGACAATTATAAAAAAATCATCCCAGCGAGAGATATAACTCTTCTCCAGAAGCATAATTATTGCAGCATAGGAGAATACATGTACACAAAGAAGTTATGTATATTTGAGAGTAGTTAAAACAATGTTTAACAGATTAAACTATTCTTTTATGACCCCATCTTCCTCAGTCAGTGTGAGGATCAACATGCAGTACATCTAATGTCTCTGCTACTATATCTTACCAGGGTATTCTGGTACTTCGCTATTAGAGTCACAATGGCATTCTGTACTCTCTTCGCCATCGAAAGATTTCTTGTTTATCTCTCATCGATTGCGGTATAAAAGACTTCCTCAGGAGATTAGTGTTACATCACCCCGGCATAACCCATAGTGAAGGATTGATAGATTAAGATACATCTACATCAATCCCTACACTAGGATGTAAGGACATTCACATCCATTTTCCCCACATACTCAAAAGTATGTGATCCAGGAGTTCCCTTAGGAAAACCTGTTTCACCATCATTTAACTCCTGACAATGATGGATCTATGATCAGGGCTCTACATGGTATGATTATACTTGATTAGTTAGGTACATTTTAGTATTCTTTTAACATCATACATGTTTTCAAACATTAATCATTAGAACAGTTGTTATGAAAGTAGAATACTAAATGTATCAAGTCTAACTCACATAATCATCATTTCTCAGTACTCTCATCACAAGTCATCTCTTAAAGCATGACCTTGATGGTATTCATGGCTCTCACAGCCTATCAATCTCATAAGATGCTATTAACAAGGCATCAGGATAAATCACTTATTCATAAAGCTAACAACATGCTTTCAATGAATATAGTATCATCATCCATACCTGGATATGATCATCCTCATATAGGAACCTGCATGGTTAAATCAACTGATAACAATAAATAACTCATTTAAAGAAATTGTATCTCCCTACTCATACAAGAGCTAGGTTTCCCTGATTTTCATCAATTAGGGTTTACTATTCACCTATTGGTGAATTGATCTCATAACATCACCATGTATGAGAAACATCATCATTTAAGTCCTCAGATAAGATTAAGATTCATCAATTATCATAAATAGGGTTTTCATGATCTCACATAGGTGGATCATACCCTATTCATGTACATTCATATATATTGAAGGTACTTTACTTGGATTTCAACCATAATTGGGATTTTCTCTCTCCTCTTGCTCATAGGTGATGATTACATCCCTCTAGATTGGGTTAGGTCTAATCAACATTGATAAGCCTAGCCAAGTCATCACCATTGTAACCATTGGGGTTTGCATGATAAAAAGGGGTTACCTACTTGAATCCATAAAGGGTATTTTGGTAAAGTTCACCATTGATCATAACATGGGTTAATATACTAACCACTTGACCCTTAATGTCCCTAGGTATCATTAGGGTTTAGGTTGAACAACCATCAAACCATCTAAGCCTTCAAGGCATTAGGCAGACTTATCCTTAAAGGTCCCCAATAGGTTTCACACCTTCAACCTTCAAACGATCCTGAGATCGTTTAAGGTTGTAGACCGTTTAGCTTTGGTTGACTTCAAGACCGCATGACACTCAAGACCATTTACCCTTAAACGATCTTGAGGTCGTTCGCCCAAGATGGGGTGAAGACCGTTTAGTCATAGTTTGACTTCTGAAGTCGTTTGAGCTCATTCGGACCTGAAGTCATTTGAACTCATTCGGTCCCGAAATCGTATGAACTCATTCGGTCCTGAAGTCGTATGATCTCATTCGGTCCTGAAGTCGTATGAACTCATTCAGTCCTAAAGTCGTATGAACTCATTCGGTCTTTAAGTCGTATGAACTCATTCGGTCCTGAAGTCGTATGATCTCATTCGGTCCTGAAGTCGTATGATCCTAAAAGCTCAAAATCGCATGGACCTCCAAGGTGATTCAAAGGGTAAACTCGATTAGGGTTTCCTATGTTGAAGCCTTCAATTGGTCTCAAGCTTGCTAACCACTTATCAATTGAGACAATTAGGGTTAGCCTTAACCAATTGGTCACTCAATTGATCCTCAATTGATATCCAATTAGGGTTGGAGTTGGTTCAATTAAGGTCTATAAACATTCAACCATCAACACACAATAATGTGAATCAAATCGAAGTTGATCCCATCAATTGACCTCCAATCGGGCTCAAACTTGGCCCAAACGGTCTTGGGATCGTTTGGATAACCTCCAAACGGTCTTGAGACCGTTTGCCCAAGAATTCATCAAAATCTAAGTTGATTTGATAGGGGTTGAACCTTAATTAAGTCACAAATCAGCAATTTGATTATTTCAATAACCCACTATAATTGGGCCCTCAATTGATCAAATTACCTTAACCCTAGACCTCCAAATGGTCTTGGGTTGACACCAAACGGTATTGAGACCGTTTGGATGAGTTCCAAACGGTCTTGAGACCGTTTGCCCATCCATCCTTTGGACTCTAGTGAAAATTCATCAAGGTTTGATCTATTGAATTGATCATCACATCAATACTTAATTGCAATATGATTTGGTACCTTTGGACCTTCAATTGGTCAACTATACTTGACCCCAGACCTCTAAACGATCTTGGGTGATCCCCAAACGGTCTTGAGACCGTTTGGATGATTCCCCAAACGGTCTTGAGACCGTTTGGGCTAATCAACCCAAAATCACTAATTAACTCATTGGAATTTCAGCACTGATTTCAATTAGGATTTGCCCTATTAATCAACCTTCAACTCATAACTCGTTTGGAATTAATCCATCAAATTTGGTGAGTCATTAATCAACATCATTATGAACAGTAATACCAAACGTTCAACACTTGGTCAACCATTTTCCCAAAAAGGGCATATTAAACAGATCGAAAATCAGAACTTAATTCAATTGGATTTGCTAATTGATTTGCTTATATCTCACGATTCCTTTGGAGTTAACCCCTCAAATTTTGTGGGTGATTAACCTACATAATTATAAACAAGATTCCCATACGGTCATCGCTTGGTAAACGCGACCAAACGGTCTTGAAGGCCGTTTGCCTTCATACGACCCTGAAACCGTTTGCCCACCAAACGGTTGTGTAAACCGTATGGGAAATTGGTGGAGGTCGTTTGGTAAAGTGGAAATCTGTGGATAAGCATAGGAATTAATGCCCTTATCTTCTAACTCAAGAACAGTAGCAGTTCTTCACGATTTTGCTTGCAAGGATGCAAGGGAAGATAGGGAAGAAGAAGAACTAGCAATTATATGCATAGAAAAAGATGTATAAACAAAGCATAAGGTTTAGAGTTATAAAACCCGCCTTAAGGTCATTCCTTGAGTTCCAAGCTTCCAAGCGTCAAGTCTTTAATGGTGTCTTGAGCTCCACAGGTAGGCCAAGGGTGTTTCTCCAAGGAAAGGTTGGGAAAAGATGGCTAGAAAGAAGAAACAAGTAAGGAAGACCATAAAACCAACCTTGCACCATGAATTCCTCCATGAATTCGAGCAAGATGATGATCAAAGCTTACCTAGAACTGCTTGTCCGTTCTCATCTTCTCCAGAGCTATGTTCTATGTTGGTCTTAGCAAGGGGATAAGAAAGGAAGTGAAGGAAACTATCCTTGCTAAGTGAGAAAAGGTGTATATATACTTTAGGTGAAATTTCAACATAAGGACAACTTGTTTCTCCATTTCTCCTCTAGGTCCTTCCCTTATTATAAACCACGTTTCTCCCTTCCATACTTAAGAAAAACTCATCTTAAACCCAAGGTCTAAAGGTGAAGAAAGCCAACTTCTTACTAAGTTGCACATATAGAAGGGTTATTAGACTTATAACTTGATCATTTAATTTATAAGGGTTATCATTCTTATTTAATTATTCAATTGAAGTGGCCTCTTCATCATTCTTACTCTTAATGATTCCAAGAGTCATAAAATATACTCTAGAAGGTGTATTTTACAAGTTGCACCCCATATTTTGGGTAAATTGCACTTTACACCAAAACTAGAGTTTTAAGTACAAGGATTGCTCCACAAGCTGCATCTTGGTGCCCAAGCTTGGAGAATCCATCATACTTTATCATATTCATTCTTATGATGTCTCAACACCAAAGGAACATCTTAACATGTGCAATTTGTAAGTTAACCCCTTTTAATTGGGTAATTTGCACATAGGTCCCTGTATTACAAAACAATATTACAACATTGTTCAAAAGGGACAGAAATGGAAATGTATGTTCCTTAGGAGATTTAATTACATACCAAAAGATAATCACAAGTATCTAATTACATAATTAAGCAAAACACCTAGGGTTAGTTCATAACCTAGGTCAGGGATGTTACAAATTATAAACCCCTAACAAGGATTTCGTCCTCGAAATCTCAGGGAAAGGAAGAACAGATTGATCATTATGATGATATTATGGGTTTGTAATTCGTACAAAGTCCCTTTTGTTAATCACTTCTTATCACTGTTTATGCTTGTATAAAGCATAAACCCCTAACATAAGGTGTCCATACTTTTTGGAAAGGAAAAAAAGCATAAAAGAACATTCTTCCAATATTACTCAAGAATGCTTACCATCATAGGAACATACATACCTTAACACAGATATTTTACTCAGTATATTGTCTCAAAGGCTTCATTGAAGGAGTTCATTGAGTATGCTTACTAAGTAGTTACTGAGGAAATTCACCGAGTATATTCACTAAGTTTGTTCACTAAGTATATTCACTAAGTATTCACTGAATATATTCACTAAGTATTCACTGAGTATGTTCACTGAGTATATTCACTGAGTATTCACTGAGTATGTTCACTGAGTATATTCGCTAAGTATTCACTAAGTATGTTCACTGAGTATATTCACTAAGCATTCACTAAGTATGTTCACTGAGTATATTCACTAAGTATTCACTGAGTATGTTTACTGAGTATATTCAATAAGTATTCACTAAGTATGTTCACTGAGTATATTCACTAAGCATTCATTGAGTATGTTCACTGAGTATATTCACTAAGTATTCACTGAGTATGTTTACTGAGTATATTCACTAAGTATTCACTAAGTATGTTCACTGAGTATATTCACTAAGCATTCACTGAGTATGTTCACTGAGTATATTCACTAAGTATTCACTGAGTATGTTTACTGAGTATATTCACTAAGTATGTTCACTAAGTTTGCTCACTAAGTATTCACTGAGTAAGTTTACTGAGTATATTCGCTAAGTATGTTCACTAAGTTTTCTCACTAAGTATTCACTGAGTAAGTTCACTGAGTATATTCACTAAGTACATTCACTAAGTTTGCTCACTAAGTATTCACTGGGTAAGTTCACTGAGTATATTCAATAAGTATTCACTAAGTATGTTCACTGAGTATATTCACTAAGCATTCACTGAGTATGTTCACTGAGTATATTCACTAAGTATTCACTGAGTATATTCAGTAAGTATGTTCACTAAGTTTGCTCACTAAGTATTCACTGAGTAAGTTTACTGAGTATATTCACTAAGTATGTTCACTAAGTTTGCTCACTAAGTATTCACTGAGTAAGTTCACTGAGTATATTCACTAAGTACATTCACTAAGTTTTCTCACTAAGTATTCACTGGGTAAGTTCACTGAGTATATTCACTAAGTATGTTCACTGAGTATTCACTGAGTATATTCACTAAGTATGTTCACTGAGTATTCACTGAGTATATACACTAAGTATGTTCACTGAGTATTCACTGAGTATATTCACTGAGTATATTCACTAAGTATGTTCACTGAGTATTCACTGAGTATATTCACTAAGTATGTTCACTGAGTATTCACTGAGTATATTCACTAAGTATGTTCACTGAGTATTCACTAAGTATATTCACTGAGTATGTTCACTAAGTATGTTCACTAAGTATTCACTGAGTATATTCACTGAGTATTTTCACTGAGTATTCACTGAGTATATTCACTGAGTATGATCACTAAGTATTCACTGAGGAAGTTCACTAAGTATATTCACTAAGTATGTTTACAAAGTATGTTCACTAAGTATTCACTGAGGAAATTCACTGAGTATGATCACTAAGTACTCACTGAGGAAATTCACTAAGTATATTCACTAAGTATGTTCACAAAGTATGTTCACTAAGTATTCACTAAGATCCTCTCATTTAATTTTTCTTATACTCCTTAGATTGTTTCAAAATAATTACCTGATCAGAGTAATCAAAAGATAACAATCTAAGAGTTTCATACTTGCCTTATCTACAATAACCATATACCTGGCCAGGGTATATAAGTATTGAGATTAGGTAGTATGTATTTTACTTATCATCCTATTCTTTGCTTTTCATATCAGTATACACACAGAATTTATCACTCTAGGTTATTCTTCAGGTATCACATCTATATCTCATCCTTTTAATACACAGTTAAGGGAGATTATAAATTGTTTTAAAGAATATTAAGTAAGATATGAATTCTTATCTTTCTTGTGTCCTTCTAGGACTTAGTCAAGAAATTCAAAAGTAGCAAAATTTACATATCTTCTACACATAGAATCCCGATATGTAATATTAAAACAAAACTTATGTCATCTAACCTGCATGGGACGTTTGTCCACGTCCTCTATTATTATAGAGCCTCCCTTGTGAGCCTTGCAGACTCTGTCCTTGGGGCTGACTCATTATTGTATTCCTGTCTGGACAATTCCTTGCCAGGTGTCCCGGCTGTCTACATAGGTAACAGATCATGGGTGCAAAGTGTCTATACGATCCAGTTACCGATGCTGATGCTATGTCGGATGGTCCTCTTGGAATACTACTATGATCCCTACTTCCACTTGACACCCATTGTGTCTGGGTAGGAAATCCTGACAAAGCTGATGGTGTAGAAAATCTTGGCTTCTTAAAACTTTTAGGCCTTTGTTCTTGAGGCTGGGTGTACATCTTCTTACAACTTGTCTGTTGTTTCACAGTTTCCGACCTCTCTATCCTTCTTACTGACTCCACAAAGGTGGCAAACCTTTCTCTGTTCTCCAAGGCAGACACAGGAGTGGCTAGTTCAGCATTCAATCCTTTCTCAAAATGTTGAATCCTTTCTTCATCACTAACTGCCATCTGTGGACAAAACCGTAGTAACTCCATGAACTTAGCTTCATACTCGCTAACGTTCATGTGTCCTTGTGTGATCTTCTCAAATTGAAAGATCTTCTCATCTAGATACATATTAGGGAAGTATCTATTGATGAATTCTCATCGGAAAACCTCCCATCCTATTTCTTCGCCTGGTCTCTTATCCTCCTCTATCATCCACCAATTACCAGCACTCCCTTTTAGGAGGTATACCGCATGTTTTACCTTTTCAGCTTCAGGAATATCAAGGATCCTGAAAGCCTTTTCCAGCTATGTCAACCATAGATCAGCATCTGCTGGGTCAGATGTACCAGCATAGTCTATGGCTCCCACCCGGCGAAGTCTCTCGAAAGTCTTGCCAGCTCCATAACCTTCCTGATGGGTTGGTACCCTGGGTGCATACGGTGGCACCCTATCTGCTATGTGTGTTATGGCTGTCAGAAACTTATCAAATAAGGCATGGACAGCTGGGTTTTCTATCTTAGCTGGGTCAAACTGGGGTGGCTCCCTGGGTTGCTCAGGTAAGGGTTGCTCCATTTCTAGGTGCCTTGCACCTCCCTGTGGTGCAGCAACGCTACTTTCCGCCACGTACTCTTCATGTGGGTCAGACATCCTTATATATCTTCTCCTCCTGAGGAGCAGAAGGTTCTATTAGATAAGGAAGGAACACTAAAGATAGACTCAACATCCTAAGTCCTATGTCTCTGTAGACTCAGCGAACCTAGAGCTCTGATACCACTAATTGAAACGTCTATTTCGAGAAAACAAGATTAACTAATGCGGAAGCATTCACTAAGCATCGGATTACCAGAAATCACTAAAAATTTTAAACTTTTTACGAAGAGATCCTTTAAAGGTAAAGATTTCTCATAAAGCAACATGATAAGTTGTTTACAACTGATCCATCAGTAAAACTCTGTAAGGCAAGATATAAAAGTCTCTAAGGACTGTACCAAAAACTCGAAAGCACTAACTATTACTCCGAGGACCTGAGAGTATAGAGACGACATATAGGACTCTAACACTATCTACACATGACATAGCAGCCAATGCCTCCACCTGAAGCTTCACAGCTGTCCTTGGTACTGCTGATGTTGCCCTTCACCTATTGAAGGATTTCTGCCTCCTCGCCCACGTCCACCTAAAGGTTGAAATCTATGGGGTGAGACAATTATAAAAAAATCATCCCAGTGAGAGATATAACTCTTCGCCAGAAGCATAATTATTGCAGCATAAGAGAATACATGTACACAAAGAAGTTATGTATATTTGAGAGTAGTTAAAACAATGTTTAACAGATTAAACTATTCTTTTATGACCCCATCTTCCTCAGTCAGTGTGAGGATCAACATGCTGTACATCTAATGTCTCTGCTACTATAGCTTACTAGGGTATTCTGGTACTTCACTATTAGAGTCACAGTGGCATTTTGTACTCTCTTCGCCATCGAAAGATTTCTTGTTTATCTCTCATTGATTGCGGTATAAAAGACTTCCTCGGGAGATTAGTGTTACATCACCCCGGCATAACCCATAGTGAAGGATTGATAGATTAAGATACATCTACATCAATCCCTACACTAGGATGTAAGGACATTCACATCCATTTTCCCCACATACTCAAAAGTATGTGATCCAGGAGTTCCCTTAGGAAAACTTGTTTCACCATCATTTAACTCCTGACAATGATGGATCTATGATCAGGGCTCTACATGGTATGATTATACTTGATTAGTTAGGTACATTTTAGTATTCTTTTAACATCATACATGTTTTCAAACATTAATCATTAGAACAGCTGTTATGAAAGTAGAATACTAAATGTATCAAGTCTAACTCACATAATCATCATTTCTCAGTACTCTCATCACAAGTCATCTCTTAAAGCATGACCTTGATGGTATTCATGGCTCTCACAGCCTATCAATCTCATAAGATGCTATTAACAAGGCATCAGGATAAATCACTTATTCATAAAGCTAACAGCATGCTTTCAATGAATATAGTATCATCATCCATACCTGGATATGATCATCCTCATATAGGAACCTGCATGGTTAAATCAACTGATAACAATAAATAACTCATTTAAAGAAATTGTATCTCCCTACTCATACAAGAGCTAGGTTTCCCTGATTTTCATCAATTAGGGTTTACTATTCACCTATTGGTGAATTGATCTCATAACATCACCATGTATGAGAAACATCATCATTTAAGTCCTCAGATAAGATTAAGATTCATCAATTATCATAAATAGGGTTTTCATGATCTCACATAGGTGGATCATACCCTATTCATGTACATTCATATATATTGAAGGTACTTTACTTGGATTTCAACCATAATTGGGATTTTCTCTCTCCTCTTGCTCATAGGTGATGATTACATCCCTCTAGATTGGGTTAGGTCTAATCAACATTGATAAGCCTAGCCAAGTCATCACCATTGTAACCATTGGGGTTTGCATGATAAAAAGGGGTTACCTACTTGAATCCATAAAGGGTATTTTGGTAAAGTTCACCATTGATCATAACATGGGTTAATATACTAACCACTTGACCCTTAATGTCCCTAGGTATCATTAGGGTTTAGGTTGAACAACCATCTAAGCCTTCAAGGCATTAGGCAGACTTATCCTTAAAAGTCCCCAATAGGTTTCACACCTTCAACCTTCAAACGATCCTGAGATCGTTTAAGGTTGTAGACCGTTTAGCTTTGGTTGACTTCAAGACCGCATGACACTCAAGACTGTTTACCCTTAAACGATCTTGAGGTCGTTCGCCCAAGATGGGGTGAAGACCGTTTAGTCATAGTTTGACTTCTGAAGTCGTTTGAGCTCATTCGGACCTGAAGTCGTTTGAACTCATTCGGTCCCGAAGTCGTATGAACTCATTCGGTCCTGAAGTCGTATGATCTCATTCGGTTCTGAAGTCATATGAACTCATTCGGTCTTGAAGTCATATGAACTCATTCGGTCCTAAATTCATATGAACTCATTCGGTCCTGAAGTCGTATGATCTCATTCGGTCCTGAAGTCGTATGATCCTAAAAGCTCAAAATCGCATGGACCTCCAAGGTGATTCAAAGGGTAAACTCGATTAGGGTTTCCTATGTTGAAGCCTTCAATTGGTCTCAAGCTTGCTAACCACTTATCAATTGAGACAATTAGGGTTAGCCTTAACCAATTGGTCACTCAATTGATCCTCAATTGATATCCAATTAGGGTTGGAGTTGGTTCAATTAAGGTCTATAAACATTCAACCATCAACACTCAACAATGTGAATCAAATCGAAGTTGATCCCATCAATTGACCTCCAATCGGGCTCAAACTTGGCCCAAACGGTCTTGGGATCATTTGGATAACCTCCAAACGGTCTTGAGACCGTTTGCCCAAGAATTCATCAAAATCTAAGTTGATTTGATAGGGGTTGAACCTTAATTAAGTCACAAATCAGCAATTTGATTATTTCAATAACCCACTGTAATTGGGCCCTCAATTGATCAAATTACCTTAACCCTAGACCTCCAAACGGTCTTGGGTTGACACCAAACGGTCTTGAGACCGTTTGGATGAGTTCCAAACGGTCTTGAGACCGTTTGCCCATCCATCCTTTGGACTCTAGTGAAAATTCATCAAGGTTTGATCTATTGAATTGATCATCACATCAATACTTAATTGCAATATGATTTGGTACCTTTGGACCTTCAATTGGTCAACTATACTTGACCCCAGACCTCTAAACGATCTTGGGTGATCCCCAGACCTCTAAACGATCTTGGGTGATACTCAGTTCACTGAGTATATTCACTAAGTACATTCACTAAGTTTTCTCACTAAGTATTCACTGGGTAAGTTCACTGAGTATATTCACTAAGTATGTTCACTGAGTATTCACTGAGTATTCACTGAGTATATTCACTAAGTATGTTCACTGAGTATTCACTGAGTATATACACTAAGTATGTTCACTGAGTATTCACTGAGTATATTCACTGAGTATATTCACTAAGTATGTTCACTGAGTATTCACTGAGTATATTCACTAAGTATGTTCACTGAGTATTCACTGAGTATATTCACTAAGTATGTTCACTGAGTATTCACTAAGTATATTCACTGAGTATGTTCACTAAGTATGTTCACTAAGTATTCACTGAGTATATTCACTGAGTATTTTCACTGAGTATTCACTGAGTATATTCACTGAGTATGATCACTAAGTATTCACTGAGGAAGTTCACTAAGTATATTCACTAAGTATGTTTACAAAGTATGTTCACTAAGTATTCACTGAGGAAATTCACTGAGTATGATCACTAAGTACTCACTGAGGAAATTCACTAAGTATATTCACTAAGTATGTTCACAAAGTATGTTCACTAAGTATTCACTAAGATCCTCTCATTTAATTTTTCTTATACTCCTTAGATTGTTTCAAAATAATTACCTGATCAGAGTAATCAAAAGATAACAATCTAAGAGTTTCATACTTGCCTTATCTACAATAACCATATACCTGGCCAGGGTATATAAGTATTGAGATTAGGTAGTATGTATTTTACTTATCATCCTATTCTTTGCTTTTCATATCAGTATACACACAGAATTTATCACTCTAGGTTATTCTTCAGGTATCACATCTATATCTCATCCTTTTAATACACAGTTAAGGGAGATTATAAATTGTTTTAAAGAATATTGAGTAAGATATGAATTCTTATCTTTCTTGTGTCCTTCTAGGACTTAGTCAAGAAATTCAAAAGTAGCAAAATTTACATATCTTCTACACATAGAATCCCGATATGTAATATTAAAACAAAACTTATGTCATCTAACCTGCATGGGACGTTTGTACACATCCTCTATTATTATAGAGCCTCCCTTGTGAGCCTTGCAGACTCTGTCCTTGGGGCTGAGTCATTATTGTATTCCTGTCTGGACAATTCCTTGCCAGGTGTCCCGGCTGTCTACATAGGTAACAGATCCTGGGTGCAAAGTGTCTATACGATCCAGTTACCGATGCTGATGCTATGTTGGATGGTCCTCTTGGAATACTACTATGATCCCTACTTCCACTTGACACCCATTGTGTCTGGGTAGGAAATCCTGACAAAGCTGATGGTGTAGAAAATCTTGGCTTCTTAAAACTTTTAGGCCTTTGTTCTTGAGGCTGGGTGTACATCTTCTTACAACTTGTCTGTTGTTTCACAGTTTCCGACCTCTCTATCCTTCTTACTGACTCCACAAAGGTGGCAAACCTTTCTCTGTTCTCCAAGGCAGACACAGGAGTGGCTAGTTCAGCATTCAATCCTTTCTCAAAATGTTGAATCCTTTCTTCATCACTAACTGCCATCTGTGGACAAAACCGTAGTAACTCCATGAACTTAGCTTCATACTCGCTAACGTTCATGTGTCCTTGTGTGATCTTCTCAAATTGAAAGATCTTCTCATCTAGATACATATTAGGGAAGTATCTATTGATGAATTCTCATCGGAAAACCTCCCATCCTATTTCTTCGCCTGGTCTCTTATCCTCCTCTATCATCCACCAATTACCAGCACTCCCTTTTAGGAGGTATACCGCATGTTTTACCTTTTCAGCTTCAGGAATATCAAGGATCCTGAAAGCCTTTTCCAGCTCTGTCAACCATAGATCAGCATCTGCTGGGTCAGATGTACCAGCATAGTCTATGGCTCCCACCCGGCGAAGTCTCTCGAAAGTCTTGCCAGCTCCATAACCTTCCTGATGGGTTGGTACCCTAGGTGCATACGGTGGCACCCTATCTGCTATGTGTGTTATGGCTGTCAGAAACTTATCAAATAAGGCATGGACAGCTGGGTTTTCTATCTTAGCTGGGTCAAACTGGGGTGGCTCCCTGGGTTGCTCAGGTAAGGGTTGCTCCATTTCTGGGTGCCTTGCACCTCCCTGTGGTGCAGCAACGCTACTTTCCGCCACGTACTCTTCATGTGGGTCAGACATCCTTATATATCTTCTCCTCCTGAGGAGCAGAAGGTTCTATTAGATAAGGAAGGAACACTAAAGATAGACTCAACATCCTAAGTCCTATGTCTCTGTAGACTCAGCGAACCTAGAGCTCTGATACCACTAATTGAAATGTCTATTTCGAGAAAACAAGATTAACTAATGCGGAAGCATTCACTAAGCATCGGATTACCAGAAATCACTAAAAATTTTAAACTTTTTACGAAGAGATCCTTTAAAGGTAAAGATTTCTCATAAAGCAACATGATAAGTTGTTTACAACTGATCCATCAGTAAAACTCTGTAAGGCAAGATATAAAAGTCTCTAAGGACTGTACCAAAACTCGAAAGAACTAACTATTACTCCGAGGACCTGAGAGTATAGAGACGACATATAGGACTCTAACACTATCTACACATGACATAGCAGCCAATGCCTCCACCTGAAGCTTCACAGCTGTCCTTGGTACTGCTGATGTTGCCCTTCACCTATTGAAGGATTTCTGCCTCCTCGCCCACGTCCACCTAAAGGTTGAAATCTACGGGGTGAGACAATTATAAAAAAATCATCCCAGTGAGAGATATAACTCTTCGCCAGAAGCATAATTATTGCAGCATAAGAGAATACATGTACACAAAGAAGTTATGTATATTTGAGAGTAGTTAAAACAATGTTTAACAGATTAAACTATTCTTTTATGACCCCATCTTCCTCAGTCAGTGTGAGGATCAACATGCTGTACATCTAATGTCTCTGCTACTATAGCTTACTAGGGTATTCTGGTACTTCGCTACTAGAGTCACAGTGGCATTTTGTACTCTCTTCGCCATCGAAAGATTTCTTGTTTATCTCTCATCGATTGCGGTATAAAAGACTTCCTCGGGAGATTAGTGTTACATCACCCTGGCATAACCCATAGTGAAGGATTGATAGATTAAGATACATCTACATCAATCCCTACACTAGGATGTAAGGACATTCACATCCATTTTCCCCACATACTCAAAAGTATGTGATCCAGGAGTTCCCTTAGGAAAACCTGTTTCACCATCATTTAACTCCTGACAATGATGGATCTATGATCAGGGCTCTACATGGTATGATTATACTTGATTAGTTAGGTACATTTTAGTATTCTTTTAACATCATACATGTTTTCAAACATTAATCATTAGAACAGCTGTTATGAAAGTAGAATACTAAATGTATCAAGTCTAACTCACATAATCATCATTTCTCAGTACTCTCATCACAAGTCATCTCTTAAAGCATGACCTTGATGGTATTCATGGCTCTCACAGCCTATCAATCTCATAAGATGCTATTAACAAGGCATCAGGATAAATCACTTATTCATAAAGCTAACAGCATGCTTTCAATGAATATAGTATCATCATCCATACCTGGATATGATCATCCTCATATAGGAACCTGCATGGTTAAATCAACTGATAACAATAAATAACTCATTTAAAGAAATTGTATCTCCCTACTCATACAAGAGCTAGGTTTCCCTGATTTTCATCAATTAGGGTTTACTATTCACCTATTGGTGAATTGATCTCATAACATCACCATGTATGAGAAACATCATCATTTAAGTCCTCAGATAAGATTAAGATTCATCAATTATCATAAATAGGGTTTTCATGATCTCACATAGGTGGATCATACCCTATTCATGTACATTCATATATATTGAAGGTACTTTACTTGGATTTCAACCATAATTGGGATTTTCTCTCTCCTCTTGCTCATAGGTGATGATTACATCCCTCTAGATTGGGTTAGGTCTAATCAACATTGATAAGCCTAGCCAAGTCATCACCATTGTAACCATTGGGGTTTGCATGATAAAAAGGGGTTACCTACTTGAATCCATAAAGGGTATTTTGGTAAAGTTCACCATTGATCATAACATGGGTTAATATACTAACCACTTGACCCTTAATGTCCCTAGGTATCATTAGGGTTTAGGTTGAACAACCATCTAAGCCTTCAAGGCATTAGGCAGACTTATCCTTAAAAGTCCCCAATAGGTTTCACACCTTCAACCTTCAAACGATCCTGAGATCGTTTAAGGTTGTAGACCGTTTAGCTTTGGTTGACTTCAAGACCGCATGACACTCAAGACTCTTTACCCTTAAACGATCTTGAGGTCGTTCTCCCAAGATGGGGTGAAGACCGTTTAGTCATAGTTTGACTTCTGAAGTCGTTTGAGCTCATTCGGACCTGAAGTCGTTTGAACTCATTCGGTCCCGAAGTCGTATGAACTCATTCGGTCCTGAAGTCGTATGATCTCATTCGGTTCTGAAGTCATATGAACTCATTCGGTCTTGAAGTCATATGAACTCATTCGGTCCTAAATTCATATGAACTCATTCGGTCCTGAAGTCGTATGATCTCATTCGGTCCTGAAGTCGTATGATCCTAAAAGCTCAAAATCGCATGGACCTCCAAGGTGATTCAAAGGGTAAACTCGATTAGGGTTTCCTATGTTGAAGCCTTCAATTGGTCTCAAGCTTGCTAACCACTTATCAATTGAGACAATTAGGGTTAGCCTTAACCAATTGGTCACTCAATTGATCCTCAATTGATATCCAATTAGGGTTGGAGTTGGTTCAATTAAGGTCTATAAACATTCAACCATCAACACTCAACAATGTGAATCAAATCGAAGTTGATCCCATCAATTGACCTCCAATAGGGCTCAAACTTGGCCCAAACGGTCTTGGGATCATTTGGATAACCTCCAAACGGTCTTGAGACCGTTTGCCCAAGAATTCATCAAAATCTAAGTTGATTTGATAGGGGTTGAACCTTAATTAAGTCACAAATCAGCAATTTGATTATTTCAATAACCCACTGTAATTGGGCCCTCAATTGATCAAATTACCTTAACCCTAGACCTCCAAACGGTCTTGGGTTGACACCAAACGGTCTTGAGACCGTTTGGATGAGTTCCAAACGGTCTTGAGACCGTTTGCCCATCCATCCTTTGGACTCTAGTGAAAATTCATCAAGGTTTGATCTATTGAATTGATCATCACATCAATACTTAATTGCAATATGATTTGGTACCTTTGGACCTTCAATTGGTCAACTATACTTGACCCCAGACCTCTAAACGATCTTGGGTGATCCCCAAATCGGCCAAGGGTGTTTCTCCAAGGAAAGGTTGGGAAAAGATGGCTAGAAAGAAGAAACAAGTAAGGAAGACCATAAAACCAACCTTGCACCATGAATTCCTCTATGAATTCGAGCAAGATGATGATCAAAGCTTACCTAGAACTGCTTGGCCGTTCTCCTCTTCTCCATAGCTCTGTTCTATGTCGGTCATAGCAAGGGTATAAGAAAGGAAGTGAAGGAAACGATCCTTGCTAAGTGAGAAAAGGTGTATATATACTTTAGGTGAAATTTCAACATAAGGACAACTTGTTTCTCCATTTCTCCTCTAGGTCCTTCCCTTATTATAAACCACGTTTCTCCCTTCCATACTTAAGAAAAACTCATCTTAAACCCAAGGTCTAAAGGTGAAGAAAGCCAACTTCTTACTAAGTTGCACATATAGAAGGGTTATTAGACTTATAACTTGATCATTTAATTTATAAGGGTTATCATTCTTATTTAATTATTCAATTGAAGTGGCCTCTTCATCATTCTTACTCTTAATGATTCCAAGAGTCATAAAATATACTCTATAAGGTGTATTTTACAAGTTGCACCCCATATTTTGGGTAAATTGCACTTTACACCAAAACTAGAGTTTTCAGTACAAGGATTGCTCCACAAGCTGCATCTTGGTGCCCAAGCTTGGAGAATCCATCATACTTTATCATATTCATTCTTATGATGTCTCAACACCAAAGGAACATCTTAACATGTGCAATTTGTAAGTTAACCCCTTTTAATTGGGTAATTTGCACATAGGTCCCTATATTACAAAACAATATTACAACATTGTTCAAAAGGGACAGAAATGGAAATGTATGTTCCTTAGGAGATTTAATTACATACCAAAAGATAATCACAAGTATCTAATTACATAATTAAGAAAAACACCTAGGGTTAGTTCATAACCCAGGTTAGGGATGTTACACTAGGTTACCCTTTTCATCATTATCAAAGCCACAAAGGAGGACCAGGATCTGAGCCAGTCATGTATCTATATTTATAGTGATAATCATATTCACTTTATAGTTGCATTAAATAAAAGTCATCCAAGTAGTTATTTTCAAGCAACTGATAAAACATCTGGAAATTGTCGTGAAACTAAAGCAATTAACCATAAGCGTAACCACATACCTATTAGGCTGATTTGAGATAGAATAATCCAATCAGTCAAGAATGCCAAATAGGCAAGCAAGCATGCAATGAGATCCTAAAATATGCATACAATTTCCTATTATTGATCATGCCATCAAGATCTATTAAACCTAGCTCGCTTCCTAGGGTTTCTAGTCCACTTTTAGGGTTTCTATTGCAATTAGGGTTTCACTTCATTTTTACTATTTTAAACCCTAATTTTCCCTATTATCACATCTATTCTTCACGAAAGATATTAAGGTTACCTTTTAACAACATATAACCTTATTTTCGAATTAAAGGCATCATTATCCATCAATTAAGTCCATTAAGCCTCTTTTACATTAAAACTGCCATTTTTATCCTTTTTAATTCATGACAAGATCATTAGGCCCAATTATCATCTTAGGTTCCTTCCAGATTAGCAACTTATCTCTATTTATTACTAATTCTACCTTTTATCCATTAGAAAACCCTAATTTCCATATTAAGGTTATTTATTCACAATTAGGAACTTTTATACTCAAAATAGCTTAGAATCATCATATCTTAGCTTTATTCATGATTTTGAATAATTAAAGCCATTAAGAGTCACCAAAAACTAACATTAGGGTTTCAAGGTCCATTAAAGCATATTTATGCATATGAAACTCTAAATTAAACCAATTACATGCAAAGTTCATCCTTTTTGTTCTTAATGTACCTTTTTATAATTAACATGTTAATATCAACTTTAATCATCCATTAAACCCTACTAAATACATTAATCATCTCAAAATAGGGTTTCTTAATCATTAATACATTAAAGTGGATAACATCCATTACTTTTTGAATTGCCAAAGGAGTTAGCATCTAAAACTAGTTTTAATAGATTCCTCTCATTTTTCTGATCAACTTTCATATATTGTATTACCAATCCGAGCTACCATTATTTAGATATGAATTTTGCAAGAATTACCTTTTTGGACTAATCGGAAGCTGCCACGTCGCCATATTCATGCAACGTTGCTTGGCCAGATTGAAAACATTTCGAAATGTCGATTTTGCCCCCGCCTAAGTGACCGGCTCTTCATACCTGAGAGGGGTATAACCTTCCAACAACCACCTATTCTTCTTCTACCTCGTGAAAACCTAACCAAGCCACAATAACCTTGGTTGACGTGGCTCCCCTTCCCCATCCCTGACCTCGACGGCCACCAGGGAGGTTTCCCCTACCTCCGTCGTGCCTCTGCACACAGGGGGGTGTCCTTGGGTAGCGGCTAGGGCAGCTATTTTGGGCCCGCTTGGTGTGCAGCTCATGGCCGATTTGCAGCCATACGGTGGTCGTTGCGCAAGCTCTAGAGCACGGGGAAGATGGTTGTGTTCCTTTGTGGTGTCGTGGGAGCATCGTGCTTCCACCGAACTCTAGCCCATGGCTCCTCGTTGTCCCAGGGGTCGAACCACCCTCTTTGCCAGGGTTTGCACGCAAGGAAGAAGGAAAAGAGAGAGAGAGACGTGTGGGATCTCCTTGGGATCGACCCTGGGCTCTACCCTTACATAGGGGAGAGTATCCATGCCCCAGTATGCTTGCTCACGAAGAAACAAAGCTCTTTCCTAATAGGAATCCAATTCCTTCATTGAGAAGCAATCTTCTCTCTCCTAAACAAAACTCTTTGATATCCTTTATTCCTTAGATATTAGGATTTCAAAAATTACCTCTTTTATTTCTCTTTGTACTTGCCTTTTAATCATTTGTCACGAAATTATATTTTCTTTTAATAGAAAATACCACCTCTTTAACATAACCACAAAATTCATTCATTATGCATCATATTATCCTCTTGTTTTCTATTATTGGTATTTTCTCTTTCTTTTCTCCATTGGGGCTCCTTGGACCCCAAGAAACTCTAATATTTCGAAATCCTTTTTAGTGGATACTCATTATCCTTCTAGATGCATCTATTTCCATTATTTCCCATTATCTTGTTTATTTCTTATTAAAAAATCTCTTTCTAAGGATTTCTCTTTACCTTTATTTTTATTTTCCTCATTGGCATTCCTTTTAACATTAGGAATCCTTTGGATATGAAAATCCACCAAGGATAACTCAATTATACCTCTTTCCAGTTATTTTCCACATTTTAGCATTGTTTTCAATTTCTTTCTTAATAAAGAAATACTTAATTGATCTTTTCTTTCCTTGTTGCATTATCTTTGCAACTTTAGACTCCTTGGGACCCAAGGAATCCAAGAGGTATGAAATCCATCTTTGGATAACATTCCTTTTCCTTCGAGAGGTTTCTACATCTTTCTTTTCTCCATTTTCTTATTTACTCAAATAATGGAGTTTCTTTTGTCTTTTCCTTGTTATTGGGCCCAATAGCCAATCAAGCCCACAAAACAACCAACAAGGCTATTGTAAACGAAATCCTTTTAATTAAAACAAATTATATCATTATTTGTCCAAAAATCTTTAATAGGAGAAATTACATTTCTCACCAAAAGAACCCAAAAATTGGGGTTGTAACAGTGATAATGTAGATTTCTTGAAATAAGTACTCAAGATTGGCCTGATGTTTTATGTAGGTCACAGGCTAATAAGGCCCTACTTATATACACACATGGACCAAGGTGTAATGAGATCTTAGTGAGGATCCATAACACTCAAGTCCTCCATAATGGGATAGGGCACTTCACTGTCACTAGCTAGTTCTTTGGATGGTACATTCCAAACAACTTAGGGATTAATAAGAAAATCTATAAACAAAACATGTAGAATTATTTTTGTGTTTAATTTACTATTCACCTTTATTGTGTACTGCATTCTGTAGTCTACTTTGTTTTGTGGAAGTTTCTCTTAAATATAGGACAACCTCGTTCAACATATATAGTAGGTATTTTATAGTTTTAGTACACGATATATGGTTTATATTTTTTTGATACTTTGGTTTCATTCTCATGATTTTCCACCCTTTTTTGGTTCCCATCACCCATCTCATGGGTCTTCTAGTGAGGAATGAACTTTCTCAAGGCAATAGTAAGTGGAAGGTGGAGATCTATTATTTGTTTGTCCATGTACATTTAGGCCCTAGAAAGGTAACTTATATGATGTGGTATCCATGACTTAATTTTTGGATACAATACACATGTTTCAAACATGAACATGCATTCGTTTTTTATAACTAGGAAGTAACTTAGGTCACATATGGGAAACGAATATATCAACCTTTGTCACCACAAGATATACCACTTCCCACCCTTATACATGATTCAAAAGGCTATTAACAACATCAACTAGAAACTTGTTCTTAATTTTTTTCATGTATATGAACTCTCTTCCCAAGGCATATTGTGGATCTAGACTTACCTTTAATCAAGATCTTTAGTTATACAAACTAATGAAACACCATTTGGCAACTTTACCAACTCAAATGAACTCAGAAAAGGTGATCCTCTATCATGTATCCTCTATTATTTACAAATTTTTATAGAACATTTGTTAAAGACAAATTCAAGAATGGATCTCAATGACATCCTTCCTTTCCAAATAAAGGAAGCGCATAACATGCTCGAATATGAGAATAGAACACTTACTTTCATCAAAACATTTGATGTAAACTGCATCAAATTTATGTAGTCACTAGAGATTTTCCTGCACTTTCTAGACTATATATCAAGTTTTTTAAATTTAGTATATGTGTCATTAACATCAATGTATATAATATTAAAAAATCCTACCACATAATACATTTCAAAGAAGAGTGTTTCCCCACTTAGTATTTTTGGATCCCTAAGTTCCTAGGTTGTATGGAAGCCTATTAACTAGTGAATTACCCTCCAAGTTATGTCTTGGAAGTATTAGATACTCAAAAAAGTTGGTATACTTACACTCAGGGCATGTTTTCTTAGGTGTATCTGGGTGGATTTATGTGAATGTTGCAATTACACAGTCCTGGTAAAACTAATTTCTGGTTTTGGGTAATTCTGCAGCATAGTAATTTTATGTTTGGTTGAGTAGGATTGTCTGGCGGATGTCTCCGGCACAGGTTGCTTTTTTCCATGATGTTGCAACGCGACATCAACGACCGATCTGCTGGATAATGGCGCTCGGCTATTTTGAGAAGGAGGCTCGCGTCCAGCATTTAACGTAGACTTAAAAGTGCAGGATTATGTCCAAGACCCCTCTCCTTCAAACTAAACTTAATTTTTAAGTTTTTGGATGATTAAATGCAATCTAATCCAGCTAGATCCAGATAACCAAACGTCCCCTCAATCTCTTCACTATCACAAACATTCCATATTACTTCATAAACTCTATATCACTTCCAGAAATTAAGTAGCTTCAACTAGGCAGGTTGCATAGAAACTTCTTATAGAATAATTGGGGAGCCCTCAAGAAGTTCTAATAAACTATATGGAGTAATGTTTGCTAACCTAAACACCAAGGTGCATGGGAATTATAAATTTTAATCCTCACATACAGGGTTTTGTTTGAGAACCTTTATTTTGAATTTGGAAGGTCTTTGCAAGGCTTGAAGTATCATGTCCTACACATATGTCACTCATATAAAAAATCCATGTAATCCATTCACAAACTCTAGTTGCTTCCATTTTCAAAATACCTAATGAAAGTTTTTATGTTTTTGAGAGTGACAAAACTAAACACACATGTTCTATCCTTCAATTATGTTTTGGTCAATCCTTATCCTACTCCTAGGATAGACTTATAAAGCATATAAGCTATCCCATCACCCATATCTATACTTTGAAATATAAGGTATGATGTTGCACTCACTCTTTTGTTCTTAAAAGATTCTGTACATCATCATGATTTAATTATAATTATATCAAATCTCTTCTTACTCATCTTTCACACCCTAGGAAACTTCTAAGCAATAAATTGAATGTGTTCGGACACTATACATTTTCCAAAACTTCTTCATTTTATAAAGATATAATTTTCTATTTGACAAGAATTGTGGTGTATCAAACAGTCCCCCATGTTTACCATATTTAGATGAATATTGAAATTATAGACAATTACATGGGTGCAACACAAATAGAAGAAGTTGTTAACAATTGCACATGTATCTTCATGGCTCAAATATTTTTGGAGACACTAGTCACATTGTTTTCTATTTCCAGTGGTGTAGTATATTTTCTAACAATTTTAGACTAATATACATGAGACATAGAGCCTATTTTGAGAATTATCCTTCTGATATAAAATCCTAAACAATCATTAGGATAAATTCTCCAACCAAAACCACCTTAAACTAGTATACAATGATAAATCTATATTTAAGAAAATAGAAAATGGAGCAATTTCTTTTTTTCTAAATGAAAAACACATCTCAACATTTTAAACCAGTCGATAACTTCAAATATATATATATATATATATATATATATATATATACTTGGATGTATCACCGGTCATATTTGGAACACATAATGCATCCAAAAGCTAAGACCCACAAAACTAAAATCAAACTTACCCATAGGCAAAAATTACCACATAACACCATGAATAATCCAAAGGCAATAACGACATTATGATTCAAATAGAACTATAATATCAAGAAAACTAATGATAGTGCTACTAATCATAACTACTAAACTAAATGAAATTTAGATACAAGATCATAAAACAGTATTAGAAATCTAAACCAGTTTACACCTTACAATTTTAAGAAACAAAAATGATAGAATAATACATTATATATTATCAACTATCCACCAACACTCAAGTGAAGTGAGATTATAAAACACTCGAAATTGATGGATTCAATTTTTTATTAGTCTTTATCGTCTTATGCTTTATGCTAATTCTATTAGACCTAAAAACATAGGCAACAACCATGTTAAACTCATATAGAGGCCTAGTGCGAGGAGATCTCACACCCAGATAGATAAACATGGATTAGTAGCATATTGAAATATATAAAATGTATTAAAAGATATTAATGATATTTTTATTGATCAGTTCAACATCACTAGGCATCTTGATATTTTTTAGATGCAAGGCACCTTACGACATGATAAGGACATTTCATTCTTCTATAACAGTGAATAATACACATCAATCATCAAAAACAAATAAACATAGACTTACTTATAATGCTTATAAGAGAACTTCTAAATAACCTACATAAAATCATGATTAGTGATATTATTTTATCCTAGTTGATAATATTATATCTTTGGCTATTTCCATGGTTAGTAAAGAGCATATTATCCAAAGTACAATCTATAAATATAAAGTCCATAAGCTCAGAAGAATCTTAAGAGTATGTTTTCATGGTAAGATCATGTCATGCCTTAACTAGTGTGAGTAAAAAAGTTAGGGCCTCATCATCTAGTGACCTACATAACATCACGTTTGTTATAGGTACCCAAGTCATGACACATATCATATTATATTGGTAGGAATGCCATATAACACATATCATATAGTAGGACTATCATATTGCATAGGAGTTAAGGTCTCAATCACACTCGTCTAATGGGTGATTTAAGGTTGCCAAGGGGAATAAATCTTATATAATTTCTCGGTCACATGTGTATATTCAACAATATTTGACTCTAAATACCTTCCCATAATCCCTAACGGCTACATGATTATTCATTTACCATCCATGGCTTCTGAACACTAAAAATGTTATATGGCGCACAATGCATACATCTCATGCTTATGGTTTGACTTATTAATTTACCCAACTACTCATATTTGGGGACTTTTCCATAAAAAGTAATATTATCTAGATTGGTTTGGACCAAGTAGAAATTTCTGACTCGTCATTATTATGCATATACAACATATTATTAACATATAATAAAAAGAATTATTTATTATATCATGCGGTATGCATTTCTCAATTGCATTCTTATCAATTCCAATATTTCACATGTCTATGATCATTAACATGCTCACTTAACTATGGATTATCATAATTTATACCATGTATCTTTTATGCCATATGTTTAAATTTTAGCCTTAAACAAGGCATAAAAATTATATTACTTATGTCAAGTTTTATATATCTGGTGTAAAGATCACACAAGATAGTACCATTTTCTCATATTTAAAGGTTCTCGTCAATATATCGCTTTAAGAAATAATCAACTCATTACAAATTTTAAGAGGATGCTTAGAGAAGGTCATTTCACTTAAAACCACTCATGAGTTATTAATCATTAAAGCATCTAACATGGCTTCATTAGACAATAAAGTCTTCTTAATGATCATATGATGTACGGAAAATTTATAAGCATATAGAATATCAATGACATATCTAAAATTAATCCCCAAACATTTCATGAGTTACTCAATTTCCTTATATCCTAGTATATACCAATGACTTAATTAAACATCAATCACTGAATCTTGTCATCGATCTATGGAATCGACCTCATGTCCTCCACGGCATGGCATCCTATCTTAGATCACTCTTAACAAAAGTTTATCCTATAGAATAAATTCAAACATCATCTCTTATCTGATGTATTTAAGTTCATGCCAATCGAGGAAGAGAAGAAACACATACATTTCCTCTATAAGTGGAAATTCCTATTATGAATACCTTGTATGACATCCAACTTCATTATTAAAAACCAACCTTTACATCAATTACGATTTTATGAATAACTCTTTCTCTTACATTTTTTAATAAATGCTTTATTCTCATGTCGTCTAAACCCTAGATCAACCATTTATTGAAATTCAAACATCAATAGAGAAATATATGTCATTGTATCTTATAAAAGACAGATCCATTATAAAGTAATTGTAATCATTTTTGTTCTCAAATTTTAATATAACATGTAAGTTCAGTATGACAAATGGAAAAAGGTTGGTTTCATACTCAATCTTGGAAAAAGGCTGGTTTCATCCTTAATCACTTAATTTTGTAAGAAGGCTCAAATGGGGTACCATCTCACAAAATTTAGGCAGACATGAAAAAAACTCACCAAAAAACTATTTTACGAGGGATTAAGTATGCTTCGAATGTGGTTCGAAACTAAAAATATGTATCTAGAACAAAAACATTTCGTACTTTGAAGGAATCCATTAAATCCAACCCAAATTAGAGTTGTTTGCATGCAAGGATGATAAAACCTTTGGTTGCACATGGATTAAGCCTCAGCACATATAAGTGTCTTAGGAGGGATGAATCCATGTCTGAAAAACAAAATTCTAGCAAGAAGAAGTATGAAAACCCTATCTCCAAACATGTAGAAAACATCTCCTGACATCTAGACCTATCAAACTGGGTCGGAATCTGTGGGCACCCACAGGTCGACCCGTTAAGTTGAGTTTGAGTGACGAAATTTGCCTCCCGGTGGAAATATCCATACTCATACCCACCCGTTTATTTAGCGGGTTTCACGGACGGCCTGCAGGCATCATCGGGTAACCCGCTTAACTGAATTATTTATATAAAAATAAATATAATGATACAGTAGTACTTAGAATAAATAAGATGATCTACTACTAATCATACTTGCTAAGGAGTTCCAGTGTCAAATCAAACTTACCAAACAAGATTTGATGTGAGAGAGATATTGTAAAAAATAATCCCAACTCTGCTACATTATCTAATTATTCTATTAGACTTACTCTAGAGTCATAGAACAATTTACTAACTCTAATTTATTGATCGCAATCACATACTTTAGAGAATTTTAATTGTACATTAGAGAATTTTTCCTAAACACATGTATGTGTTTGAATGGTTGTAAAAATATAAAATATTTTTTTATTAATAGTGACAATGTATAGTAGTCGGTCGTTCTTGTGTTATATTTCATAGAAAAGCACTAGCAAATGGTTTTCTTTTACCGTTACAGTAACAACTTACAAAATAATTATTTATCGAAGACATATTATATGGGCACCCGCGGGTAACCCGCAACCCGCTGGGTTGGGTTTAGATTTGTCTTTCTTCAACTCGTTTAGAATTGCATTATTTTGATCCACACCTGCAAAACCTAAACCCGCAACGACCCAACTCAAACCCAACCCACCCACCCATTTGATAGGTCAACCGACATCCAACCTTGCATGCACTAACTTCATCTAGACTAAAGAAGGAGAAAAGAAGGACTTATTAGGTAAATTAAAAAGTTTTAAACCATAGATTGTCAAAAAGGTCAGACAAGAAGGTAGATGGGGGAGAAGACTGATTAAGAAAATAAGTTTTAAACCATAGATCGTTAAAAACGTATAGCCTTTTTTTGTCAACGTATACTCACTCTCTAGGGGTCATTTGAAGGGTCGATTCTCGAGCATTTTTTTATATGATTTGTGTGCAAAAAGTGAAAATCATCATTATGCACTCTTGCGAGAACGCTCTTACTACCCCCACAACTTACCCTGGCCGCCACATTTTTGTTTTGCCGGTTATCGGGTACTTCACATGTGGTTCATGGAAAAGAAAAATAGATGGTTCTAATCGTGACAGTTCACATGATATAGTTGGTCTCCAATTACCTTGTAGGAGTGGCCTTCCATACTGCACGTTTCGGCGTTTAGCCACCAGACATTTGGGTTCGTTTGCTGATAGAGCAAAAGACATGCATGCCCTTCTTCTAGAATCAGGATTGCGGTGGTTAGATTTGCATGGCTTTACGTTGAAGCTCTGATTGTTTTTTCCTTTTGAGATTTGTATACATGGGACCCTCCAGAGATTGTGTGCACAAATATATATACGTGTACCCGTTGGGGTGCAGGCATCTAAATATGCCTGGTCGGCTGGTCCAATGCCCTTATGCTGTAGCAAATTTTTTGGAAGCTTTCTATATATAGAGACAGAAGGGAACCGAGACACTGTAACTGGCAGACACAAGAGAGAGAGAGAGAGAGAGAGAGAGAGACGTCGGAGATGGCAGGCGTTCTATCAGCCTTCTTCTTCCCGTTACCGGCCTCCCTCTTCCTGAACGTGATGTCAGTGCTAAGCTTCCCGATCGCCGTAAACGCCGGCATCTCCGAGGCGTCAGGGAAGCCGTTGCAGTACTCCAAGTTCTGGAACGCCCGTTCAAAAGCCTCAGCCGCACCTCCGTCAGGCTGGCGCTCGGCCCGGATCTCGTCAAGAGAAGGAATGCTTCTTGCCTACACGCCGTCGTTCCTAGCGGCCGCCGTCTCTTTCTATTTCTTGCCGCCGCTACATGAAATCGCCAGTGACACGTACGAGAGGTGCCTTCTCCTCTCCTCCGCCCTTGCCGTCCACTTCCTGAAACGGGTCCTAGAGGTAAGAGATGCCTGCTGCTACACGTAACATACCAATTTGGAAACGAACACTATTTTTGTTTTCTTCTCTTAATTGTATAATTAAACGGGATCTTGTCACATATCGGCCGGCCTAAGTGAGCAAAGGCTAGAATTCTCGAGATGGAATCTTCTCCATCCCCTTTCCTCTTCTTTTGGTAGAACAAAGTGTATTGAGGTCATTGGCTTTTAGCTGCATCCGTACACACTTTTTATACTTGTTGGTTTTGTAATGGCTTGAAACCGACTAGGCTGACTCAATTTTGTATTAGGGTGGCATCTTGTATTAAGTATAACCCGTCAGCCACTCACAACCGTGAAGCAGGGGTGGCATTTGTACATGATTTAGGAGCCGTTTGGTTCAACATGCAAGGCCTCTTTGGTAGGACGTAGTCAGACGACCAAGTACATGTTTGATGTACATTTTTACATTGCGAATTCACTAAAGTACACCTCATTACACCCAACCAAACTAACTCTTATTGCGTAATTGGATGCATTTATTAATCAACTAATTCCATTCCAGTTCACTGTACCAATCCCTTTTTACTAACCATGCGGGAGTAAAGCTCATTTGAACCAAGCAGAACTTGTAATGTACAAACAATCCTCTGTCTGGTCGTTACGTGACAAATTTACTATGGCAGATGCTTTTCCTGTGAATTGATAGGATCCCTTTGTTGAATAGTTGATGGTTGATACTATATGTTTATCAATGTCAGGCTTTTCATATGTATTTGTTTTCTTCTACATTACTGCAGCACAACCTCCACTCCGCCAGGCGCTAACAAAATTCTGTATGCAATTCACGAAATGCAGGTACTATTTGTTCATCAGTACAGCGGCAACATAATGCTCGAGTCCGCCATCCCCATCTCGATGGGCTACTTCACCAACACGGTCTGCATGATCTACGCCCAGAATCTCACACTAGGGATGCCTGAACCTTCCATCGATCTTAGACACATCGGTATGGCCGTTTTCCTGATGGGCATCGTCGGTAACTTCTACCACCACTACCTGCTCTCCAAACTGAGGGACAAGAAGGACAAGACTTACAAGATCCCCACGGGTGGCCTGTTCGGGCTGGTCATATGCCCGCATTATCTCTTTGAAATCATCACCTTCTTGGGCTTGTCGCTGATGGCGCAAACCGTTTACGGTTTGTCCTTCACTCTATGGACAGCCAGCTACCTCATGGGAAGGAGCTATTTGACAAGGAACTGGTATCTGTCCAAGTTTGATAGCTTCCCTAGAAACGTCAAAGCACTTGTGCCTTTTGTTTTCTAGTGTGTTAGAGTTAGGGTCCAATATCTTTTTGTAATTGTAATTTTTCAGGAACGTAATTCTTACAAATCGAACTCCAGCGATTGGGTTTGGATTTTATGTTATCTTGGAAATAGAGATTACTTAAAATATGGTTGGCAATTTTACATCGAAATAGAAGACAAGCGGACAACAAGTGCGCCGCTAGTCTTTTTTGGATGGCAAAATCAATCCTTTGAAATACTACATCCGTACACATGGGAGTCATTACATTACTATTCATAACTTTTTAAATAATCTTCAGAAGTTCCACAGCTTCTAGTGCTAAGAATCCAAAAGTATCGAATCTGAAAGAGATGAAGGCATGTTGATTCTCAATATATGTTTTCTCATGCTTGAACACTTTGACTAAAGCAGCTTTAAGGGCAGCCTGTCTCGTCAGCCCCACTCTTCAATCCCACCAGCGAAGAAACTTTTGTCAAATCTACACACGAATGTTTCCCTCCAAGCCATCTAAAAATCCAAACATCGACAGGTCTAAGTGTGGATCTTCCCTCTTGTGGATCAGTTAAAAAGTTCACACGTGCCTCTTTCTTAGCAGCAACAGTTGTACGTCTGAGTGCATTAAATAAAATATCTCTAATAAGATCGTGCATGTACTTAAAATTAGGAAGCTCCCTGCAATAAACTACATGCTCCCCACAAATACTGGAAATGGTTGGGATGTGGCTGAATGATGGTGGAAAATGGATGAAAAGTGGTGTATGGAGGTGGAAGATGATGGAAAATACTAGTGGATGGAGGCAAACCAAAGGGATGGGCATAGGATGAGCTCTTCAGCGCTCTCAGATCTTAGAACTTTAGGACAAAGCTCTGAGAAATGAAGATCAGAGCTGCATAAAGCACTCCAAAGAATCAGAATAGAAACCCTTGCTAGGTAGATAGTGGTGGATATTTATATGGGAATACACAACATATATGTGAGTGGAAATCAATTTGGTCGATTTAGGGAATTCGGTCAAATTCAGTCCTTCGGTCTGCGGGGTGAAATGGAATAGACCAATAGGAAGTGCCCCTACCATCATAACCCAGCCTAAGGTGGGAGCTATTGGAAGAGACCTTCAGAAGGCACCACCGAAAGATGGACTTTAGAAGAGTCTTATAAAGGTGGACCATCAGAAGATGGACCTTCAATTGTCTTCCAAAGGAAAAAGGTCAGCGGAGAGGGAAAATGAATTGGGTCAAATTTGACTGAATTCATTTCTTTGAAATGTGGTTGTGGAAGTGCTCCTTTGGGTGGTTTGCTTGCCTTCAGTTGTAACCTTCAAACTAGACCATCAGAAGATTGTCCATCAGAAGAGGCCACTAGAAGGCGTCGTCGAAAGGGGACCTTCAGGGTCATCCTCCAATTTGTGTCATTGGAAAGTGATCTTCTGACTGTCTTTTGAAGAAAAAAGAGTCGATGGAGCAATGATGTCTATTGTTGAAAAAGGGATGATGTAAGGAGTGAGACCCGATAGTGGGCCTACTCAATGATATAAGCATGAGTCATGAAATATTTAAACAGTAGAAAACATAACTATTTATAAGGTTACAAAATATTTCTATATACATAACTTTCTCACGCAAAGGGTGGTACAAAAATAAATAGGTTACATCTATAAACACACAAGACCATATACAGAGGGTAACAAGATATCTCAATCTTTTCTTATGATCACCAACAAGCTCATGGTCATCCTGACTCTCTCTCTTATAAAGTACATATACCTGGGTGGAGGAAACATCCAAAACAAATCGGAAAACAAGATATGTATCAATAAAATTTGAGTATGTACATTAGAAAAATAATTAGGGCAGTGTTTATTTCAGAATTAAACTAAGATGTTCCCATCAAAAAGGGGGCTAATAAAACTAGGTAAGTTTCAATGAGAATTATCAAAAGAAGTAATTTCCAAAAGAAGGAGTTGGTATAAATAATCAAATAAACAACAACCTTACAACAATGAATCATCACATTACAACATTTACTTGTATGTAGATATATTTGACTAAATTAACTATAGTAGGTCCAAGACACCACTGAGTCATTGGCACATATATATATAGAGAGAGAGTGTGTGTGTGTGTGTGTGTCAGGCTACAATACACTTGAGTGTATTCAGAGCAGAATACACTCAAGTAGTTTTTCATGATGCAATATTTAAAAAAATATATAAATAATTGATCTTCTTAAACATCTTGTGAATAGCTCATATACAAAATTTGAGCATATTTGGATATTTATAGGTCATGTTATACAGACCAATAAAATTATGCATTTCAAATTAGTTTCACGCGTCGATTTTGTTTTCCTTGGGTAAGTGACTTAAACACATCCAAATGGGCTCAAAATTTGTATGTAGACTAGTTATAGTATGACAGTGAAGATCAATGGTTTACAATTTTCATAAAATAGTCTTGATATGCAAACACACTTGAGTGTATTTGTGTGATCTGTACACTCGAGTATATTCTAGCCTATTAATATATATATATATATATATATATATATATATATATATATATATATATGTGTGTGTGTGTGTGTGTGTGTGTGTGTGTGTGTGTGTGTGTGTGTGTGTGTGTGTGTGCATGCACGCGCTCATTCAATACCTACTCGGGTAGCCTGAATTTCACTACCCGTCAACCCAAAAAGTAACTCATTGGACAAAAAAGTAACAATAATGATAAAAAAAGTAATTATACGACTAAAAAGGTAAATCTAGGCAGAATAAACAGCAAATATATATATGGGCCCATCTTTAATGCCCGCGCGGGTAACTATCTGCCCCCCCCCCCATTTTGGTTACTTTTTTTCAAGTTAGTTACTTTTGACATGTAGAGGGTTACTTTACCTTGCAAACTGTTGAGTTTCATGCATAGATAGTTACGTTTGTAATAGCAGATTTCAAAACACGATTACAAATATATCTGTTGTGTATTTTGTATGAGATTACTTTTTTAGTCGTATCTTTAGTTTTTGATCAACATAGTTACTTTTTTATAGCAAGAATTACTTTTCTGGTCAGAACAGTTACTTTTTTGGTTGTCGGGTAGCGAAATCCAGGCTACCCGCGCGGGTATTAAAAAAAGGCATATATATATATATATATATATATTTGTTATAATTGTTGCAAATGTAATCATCTATACATGAAAAGTGACTATTTGCAAAATAAAGTAACCATCTACATGTCAAAAGTAAGAAACTCCAAAAAAAAATAACTGATATAGGGGGCAGGTAGCTACCTGTGGGTATTAAATATAAGTCGTATATACATGTGTATATATATTGGGTAGAAATAGCACACCATAGGAGGAATTAGTATGCATCTGTATATATAAGGGTAGAAGTAGAACACATTGGGTACTAGTACACACCTTAATAGTTACGCATAAGTGTCTACCATAGTTAGCTAGTCAAATTATCTACCCATGCATAATATAGTGGCAAGTTACATTATTCATCAGACATATGGGTTATAATACAAGAACAATAGTAGGTGGGGTCATTGACCCAATTTAACATGATAATAACTTTAGAAGAGTAAGAATAATTATCAACTCAGAGAATATAATATTTCAATAAGTGGATCAAAAGAGAAAATATTTCAAGGATTGCCTCATTATAGAAAAATTTAGTCATATAAATTCCCAGCTAAAAAATAGAGAAGAGTACATACCTTCTTCATATCATAGGGTTAATTTAATGGATATGTTTGGTCTATGAAATCAAGTTTCGTCCTAAGAACAAATTAGGTATGTCAGTCTAACCAAGGATAACGTATGTATACATTCTATTATAGATCTTCATACTTTTCTTGTCCTAGTCCCCATCACCTAATACCATCACTACTACAGAACCTACCTTTAGTGTTGGTTATTTAAGGCCTTTAGTGTCGGTTTCTAAGCGACACCTATGTGGGCGACACTAAAAGCTCACCCATTACGCGTCGGTTCCAAAACTGACGCCCACACTCTTCGCGCGCCACCGAAATCGCACCTGCTCCATGTGGCGCGAAGGTATAGGCGTCGGTTATTAGATAATAAACTGACACCATATACCTTCGCGCCACAGAAAGGGCATCATCTTGGCCACTATCAGCGTCGGTTATTAGATAATAAACTGACGCCATATACCTTCGCGCCACAGGAAACAGGCTTCGGTTATTTATATAAAACCGACACTATAACTTTGTGTGTCAGTGTTATACAAATAATCGACGCATATTGTTTTGTTTTGTTTTTTCTGTCAGTCTGTAGACCTGTTGTGGCTGGTCGCAAGATGAGAAACATATAGTTAACTGCAGGTTTTACGACATCCATTGATATCAGTCAACAACAGGCCACAAACCTACAAATTTAACAACAAAAATATTCACACATGCATTTAGCAATACAACCTGCAGTTCCATTTTATTTTCACACATTTAGAAACATTCATGTAGCTAGCAATCTGTAGTTCCATTCATTCACATTCACACATGTAGAAACATTCATATAGCAACCAACACTTTCATTCATTTTCACTCAGACACATGTAGAAACATCTAGACATGTAGAAACATTCACACATATATTATAATTCAGAAATTCATTTACAAAATATAATTCTTTAGTCATTATTCGCTATCAACATCCAAATTATATTTTAAAACCCCCACTATTTGTATGGATGTTTCCCATTCTTCTCTTACTTCATTTAATTCTCCCATCGTATAGGGAGCATGTACATCTGGTAAGTCTGTTCCTGTAGTGGGGTCAGCTTTAAACACCTGTAAAGAGAATGATGTATATATATAATTCATGAGCTATAAATAATATTGATATATTTCATATTATCTAATGAGACTATATAATACCTGAGAAATACAATCGATGTCCATACAACATGACAGACTAACACATATATAGTACATAACAACAGCAGCGTCGAATTTACATACAACACTAGCTTAGTACATATATAGTGGGACTTATAAGGTGACGATCCCACCTAGTAAAACAGGTTACCGACAACTACATGTTACGACTGAGAGGTCGTGATTCAGCAACCGTATGCATTAGCAGGAGGACAAACAGATCATCATATGTTTGTCCTCCTGCTAATGCATACGGTTGCTGAATCACGACCTCCCAGTCATAACATGTAGTCGGTAACCTGTTTTAGCAGGTGGTATCGTCACCTTAGTCCCACTATATGTACTAAGCTAATGTTGTATGTAAATTCGGCGTTGCTGTTGTTATGCACTATATATGTGTTAGTTTGTCATGTTGTTATATGAATCTGAAGCACTTGTGTGTGCTGCACTTTATGTATTGTATCTGTATCCTGCTTCTCTTCATTGGGGCTTCTTCCTGCATATCCTGTATATCCTACATAGCTATGTCATGGTCGTCCTGCATAGCCTTCTTCCTATATTTATTTTTCAAAGAGAATACAAACAAAAATTATTAGTGTAGAGTTAGTGAAATACTGATCAATGTCTAGAATTGGAATCGATCAAGAACCTATTCTCAACATCGCGTATGTAATCTCGGGTGAGATTGGTCCTATAGTTCTTTAGCACCCTCCCACAATGTTTAGCATTTATATTAACTAGAAGATAATGAAACATCAAATCAGAAAATGATATTGATATTAAAAAAGTAAACATTTAGCTTCAATAAAAAATATAAACATGCATGCCTCTAAAATTGTGATCTTTTATCAATTAACAATCCTTCATTGTGATCTCCGCGCACATATAAGTCATCATTAGCTTCAATATTTTGTGGAGTTGGCAACCCAACTGAGAATGGACTGGAGTCATCATATTTATCATAGTACTCTTCTTCATCTATAGGATCTTCAATGAACTGTCTTTTACCATGAAGAACAACCGACCATTTATCATTTGCAGGATCATCGATATAAAATACTTGTTTCGCCTGTGATGCCAATATGAATGGTTCAGCCTTCTCACCAATCTTTTCAAAGTTCACTAAAGTGAAACCCAATTCATCCACTATAACTCCTTTGGTGTTATCAACCCAATTACATTTGAAGAGCGGAATTCTGAAATCTATGTAGTCAAATTCCCATATCTCTTCAATGACACCGTAATATGACATTTTAGCTTCACGTGGACTCTTATCCTTTGCACTTGCAAAAAACATAGTCGACGCTTGAAGGGTGACCCCACTGTTTTGGACGAAACTCTTATCATCTTGGCGCTTTGTATAATATGTGAATCCATTAATGTCATACCCTTCATAAGACATAACAGTCAACTTTGGTTTAAAGGCGAGGCATTTGATAGTTTTAGTAATATCATCTGGTGTTTGAGATAGTTGATGTAAGACTTTATCTTCAAACCACTTAAGAAAAGTCTTGTTATGCTCTCTAGCAAGCCACATTGTATTGGCTCGAGGATATTGTCTTTTGATGAAATTGGTATGTTCCTCGATATAAACGTTCACTTCATCCATGTTGTGTAAAATATACAAATGACCTTGTTCCAACTGCTCACGGCTGATTACTTTCACACGTGATCCCAAAATTCCTTTGCCAAATAGCTCGTCAATATTCTTGTCATTATCAGGAGTGCCATTACCACTGAGAAAGTCATTGCAGAAATCCATAACCTCTCTCGCCACATAACCTTCAATAATACTCCCTTCAGGCCGATAACGGTTTCGAACATCACCTTTAAAAATGCTCATGTATCGTTCAAAGGGATACATCCAATGCAAGAAAACCGGTCCTAAGATTTTCACTTCCCTAGTCAAGTGGACAACAAGATGTACCATGATATCAAAGAACGAAGGAGGGAAATACATCTCAAGCTGACATAGAGTAACAACCACTTCTCTTTGCAAATTATCGAGAGTCTCAGGGTCAATAACTTTGCTGCAGAGACTATTGAAAAAGAAACAAAGTCTGGTGATTGCAAACCTTACATGCTTCGGCAATATAGATCGAATTGCCACGGGCAATATTTGTTGCATTAGAGTGTGACAATCATGAGATTTAAGACCTATCAACTTCAGATCTTTCATTGATACCAATCTACGGATGTTGGATGAGTAACCATGTGGCACCTTAACATTTACCAAGCATTCACAAAAAGCTTTCTTCTCTTTTCTAGACAACGTGTAACAAGCGGGAGGTAAGTATGTTCTTTTATTACCCATTTTACGTAATTCTATTAATTCTAACCTTATTCCCATTTCACGTAGGTCCAGTCTGGATTTTATCCCATCTTTAGTCTTACCTGGTATATTTAACAGAGTACCAATGATGCTATCACAGATATTTTTCTCAACGTGCATTACATCGATACAATGTCTGACTGTCAAAGAACTCCAATAAGTAAGATCCTAAAATATTGACTTCTTCTTGAATGAAGAATTGTCACTCTGTGTAGTACATTGTGATCTCTTACCAAATTCATTGACAAAGTCTTTTATTCTTTCATAAACAACCTCCCCTGGTATAGGTTTAGGTGCACTGCGTTCCTCATTCAATCCATTGAATGCTTTGCGCTTCCTACGATACAGATGGAATTTTGGAAGAAACCTTTGATGACCGAGATATACATTCTTACCACCATGTTTTAGTCTTATTGAATCAGTGTTCTCTTCACATATAGGACACGCTTTAGCTCCTTTGACACTATATCCAGACAAATTCCCATACGCTGGAAAGTCATTAATAGTGCAAAACAACATAGCATACAAACGAAATGTCTCTCTTCGTGAAGCATCATAGGTCATCACACCTTCACCCCAGAGTTTCTTCAAGTCATCAATCAGATGTTCAAGATAAACATCGATGTCATTTCCAGGTTGTTTAGGGCCCGATATCAACAACGACAGCATTACGTACTTATTTTTCATATACAGCCAGGGAGGAAGATTGTATATAACAAGCATGACTGGCCAAGTGCTATGTTGGCTGCTCAATGTCCCGTACGGATTCATCCCGTCTGTACAAAGCCCAAGTCTTAGATTCCTGACTTCTTCACCAAATTCAGGGTACAATACATCAATCTTCTTCCATTTTGAGGAATCAGACGCATGTCGTAGGATCCCATCATTATTTTTCTTAACATCTGCATGCCACCTCAAATTCTTCGCATCTATCGGATTGGAAAACAAGCGTTGAAACTGTGATATTATAGGTAGATACCACATCACCTTGGTAGGAGAACCAGTTTTGGACTCCCCCGAAGTCGTCAATTTATACCGTGACGCACCACATTTTGGACAATCTTTCAAATCCGCATAGTCCTTTTGAAATAATACACAATCATTAGGGCATGCGTGTATCTTCTTAGCATCCATTCCCATTGGGCACAACAATTTCTTTACCTGGTATGTTGAGATTGGCAGCTCGTTTCCTTCAGGAAGCATTTCTTTCAACAAAGACAGCAATGACGTGAAGCTTTTGTCGCTCCATCTATTGTTAGCTTTCAACTTATACAATCTCAACACAGCGTTAAGCTTCGTAAACTTAGTACAACCTGTGTATAATGGCATCTCAGCATCATGCACAATGTTTCTAAAAATGGGAGGTGGATCGGTGTGCTCTACCCCACAACTATCTAGCATCGCATCAACGATGTCTACTGGAACTAGTTCATTCACATCTATGTCATCGTAGGCAATTTCTTCTTCCACACAAGCACTGCTATCGACATCCATTGGTTTCGGGTTTGAAATCTCTCCATGCCAGTGCCATTCTGTATAGCCTTGTATAATCCTGTTGCACATGACATGAGTTTTGATTTCATCACCAGTGTTGACTTTCAAGTTGTTACCGCAATGCCTACATGGACAGTAGAACCGATCTCCAGGTTGTTTCCTATGTTCCTCAGCAAATCTAATGAACTGGTTAAGACCAGAAATAAACTCTGGGGTGCAGTGATTGCGAATGGACATCCATGATCTATCCATTCTATGATCAAAGAGAAAACAAGTATATATTAGGACAAGATTAGGGTCTAGGGTTAACAAATACATGTGATGTCATTATTATATATAATAAATGTGTACCACCTATCCATTCTTGAACATCTAATATCACTAGTAAGTGTATAATGTGTATTGGGTTTTCAAGAAAATTTCGGCAGCATTTCCCCGCTGTTCTCCAAGTACATATGTACTTAGAGAACAAACGGGGAAATGCTGCCGAAATTTTCTTGAAAACCCAATACACATTATACACTTACATCCTAAGCGAGATTAGGTGTTCAAGAACAGTCCCAAACCGGGGACTATCCAATATTTACTCCTAATGAGTAAATCTTGGACGGGTTTCTAGGCCAACAAATAATGTGTTGTCATTCTTATACCTAAAATCCTAGTTCTTCAAGTTAGGGTGATTATTGATGTCTTTAAAAGCATGATTGGCAATTTAGGGAAAAGTTCATCATTTACATTCCAAGCATGTCACATGTGTGCATTACAGTTCATCATTAAGCAAGATATAAGCAAGTATGTCATATTAAAATAGACTATACAATATGAGAAAATAGTAGTGTAATCATGCAAATGGGAACATTCACGGGAACACACACTTCAGTTATAAGCATTCATGTAGCAACTTTCAGTTCCATTCGTTAATCTCTTTTTACATCCACACACAGGGGTGTACCCCTAAACAATAACTAAACAAAGGGGTTGGTATACCCCTAAACATGCGCATAATTAAAAAAACTATTAATACAGACAAGTCTAGATAGATAGACAACTAAATACTACACCAACATGGTCCCACATCAATAACTTCTTTTTTATGATGAAGCTGTGTCACGAAGCTCCTCACTGTATTTAGACGAATCTGAACTGACAGGGGCCTCAGATTCAGATTCGTCCGAGCTGATATGCGACGCCGTGCACTCATACCGCAGTAGATGATCGGGGGTCTCGCAGTTGTTGTTGGTTATCCAAACTTTGATGGAATTATGGCCAACTGGACGGAGAAAAAGCCTGTTGCAACAGACCACATGCATCTCTCCAATCCAATCACGCCAACCGGATTTTGATACAAGATTTCCCGCCAAATCATACTCAACCTCGATAATATGTGAATAATTGCCAAAAGTTATGGTCACTTTACCAGGCATGTAGTGTCTTCCTTTTAGAAAACGCCAATGTTTGGGTATGACCAATCGGTTTAAGGAACGATCATCTAGGATGATGTCCAATTGTTCTTCAATAGGGAACGTTAACATTGACATCGAGGCCCAATTCATAGTGATTGTTATGGGTGGACAGAGACTGCACAATATTAGTATTAACAAAGTGTAAGTACATATAACGATGTTATATATTTTCAGAAAAAGTTGTATAACATCAGTTAACCTTTTATTTCTTGTCATAACCAACTTTATTGTGGTAGAAATGATAGCTTGAAAAGAAGTCTACATATGTACTTAGAGAACAAACGAGGAAATGCTACTGAAATTTTCTCGAAAACCCAATACACATTATACACTTACATCCTAAGTGAGATTAGTGTTCAAGAACAGTCTCAAACCGGGGACTATCCAAGATTTACTCCTAATGAGTAAATTTTGGACGGGTTTCTAGGTGCTTACTAAAATAGAACCATTATATGGAACTAATCCTACATTATACACATACTTTTCCTGAGTAAGATAATGTGCACTTCATGGAATTATTAAGATCTGAATATATATAAGTTGTTTCTACCTACTTTGATGCATATATTGCAGTCCATTGTGTTGAGATAAGAATCCCATGTGATACACACGATTGAGAATCTTTCACGATACTAGGAAAATACACAACTAGATATTCATTTAGGTGTTAGACATTCATTTAGGTGTTCCTGATAACTCGCAGGTATGCACAACTATAAAACAATAGACTTGTCACACATAAAACACCCTATACAACTATAAAACAAAAAAGTATTAAGATATGCATGATACAATAACTATTTTGCATCACATTACAGCAGACTTATCATTGATACCTTACTAACTTATTTCCACATTTACATATCATCACTTGATCAAAATTACATGTATTGTATAGACAATAGAGGATTCAACTCAGTAGAAGCACAAAATCAGTACCTAAACCCTAAACACAAATAAGTAAATAACTTTAAAAAAAATGCCCAGCAGCTGTTTGGGCGTGCCTTGGCACCGCCCAAGCAGCCGCCGGAGCAGAGGAAGAAGCAAGAAGGCAGGGCGGGCGGGCATACCTTGAGGGAAGAGGAGAGCAGCGGCCGGAGCACAGCAACCACCGGCGGAGGCGGCGGCAAAGAGAGGAGAAGCGCCGATGAGGACACGGAGCAGCGGCGGCGAGGGCACGGAGCAGTGGTGAGGGCACGGAGCAGGAGCACGGACGGCCGCCGCTGAGCACAGAGTGCAGGAGCAGGAGCACGGCCGCCGGTGAGCACGGAGCAGCGGCGAGGGCAGGAGCACGAGCACGGCAGCGGCGGCGGAGGAGCAACGACCGGAGGGGGCGAGCAAGAAATCGCCGGACCTAACTGAAATCGGGAATGAAACTGGAAAAGGGGGAAGAGTCGGTCGCACTGGTGAGATATTAAGTTGACAATAAGCATCGGTTATTCAAAATAACCGACAACTAAACCAACAGTGTCGGTTCTTTTCCAACAACCGACGCCTATACTAGATTATAGTCGTCGGTTTTTAACTAAAAGACAACTGACAACTATTCATGTCCCGCGATTAATCTTTGGTCGTCGATTATTCATTTATAAACCGATGCCATATGTGAAATTTTGGAGGTAATTTTTCCGCTGGAATTTTAGTTTTGGCGGTTGATTTTAGGTGTCGGTTGTTTATTAATTAACCGACACTTAATAAAAGCGGTACCCGTATCTGGTCGACCTTCACGTATTGTATGTCGGTTTATGTTATAAACCGACACTGTAGAGTATAGGTGTTCGTTTATGTATACAACTGACACCTTGAAAAGTGACTTTATAAGCCATTTCTGTAGTAGTGCATATTAGCATTTTTAGACTTATTTGTGAATATATGAATCATTAGATCTCTACTCTAGTAATAATATCAATATTAAATCACATATGCCTAAGTATAGCTAGGCTGCATATATATGTGTGTGAGTAATCATATATCTTATATAGCTTATGTATACTAATGTGCTCGTTATTGACTACAAAGGTACTATTTATTGGATTGGTAGGTTTTATAATCTACATAGACTCATGTATGAATTAGCTATTACTTCTCATATAGTATTATTTGTTAGATTTCTCATTTAATGAATTTAATTTGATCATTTGTCTTATCATATTAATAACCACCACGATATATGTACACATCATTTTATCATATTCTCCCTCTCTCTCTATGTTTCTAATATTATTAAGTGAATGTGTGATTTATAGTGCATAAGTGTCCTTCCATGCTCATATATAGAAATCTTTATAGATATATGTAGAATGTTGCATGTCCATTGTTTAACAATTAATTTATAAAAAATTTCTAATCTAGATATATATATATATATATAGTTAGGCTAGTGTACACTCGAGTGTACTGGAGGCACCGTACACCTCAGTTGTTTTTAAATATGTAATAACTTTTTGAAAAATCTAAATTGTTGATCTTCTTAAATATCTTAAGAACATACCATATAATAAAATTTAGCTCATTTGGACACTTGTAGGTCACGCATCTAAAGGATGCAAAAATTAGGCATTTCAAATTAGTTTTGTGTGTTGATTTTGTTGCCCTTAGATGAGCGACTTACACTCATCCAAATGAGCTCAAATTTTGTATGTGGCCTATTATTATTGTAACCATTAAGTTCAATAGATTAGATTTTGGAAAAACATGGTCTAGATAGGCAAACACCATTGAGGTGTACGGCGTAATCTGTACACTCGGGTGTATTCTAGCCTGACAATACATACATATATATATATATATAGAGAGAGAGAGAGAGAGAGAAAGAGAGAGAGAGAGGCTAGTGTGTACTCGAGTGTACCGGAGGCACCATACACCTCAGTCATTTTTAAAGTTGCAATAACTTTTTGAATTATCTGAACCATTGATCTTCTTAAATATCTTAAGAGCATACTATAATATAAATTTTAGCTCATTTGGACACGTATAGGTCGTACATCTAAAGGAGGCAAAAATCATGCATTTTAAATTAGTTTTGTGTGTCGATTTTGTTATCCTTAGATGAGTGACTCATCCAAATGAGCTCATATTTTGTATGTGGGCTATTATTATTGTAACCATGAAGATCAATGGATTATATTTTGAAAAAATATGGTCTAGATAGGAAAACATCATTGGGGTATACAGCGTGATCTGTACACTCGATTGTATTCTAGCCTGACTATATATATATATATATATATATATATATATATATATATATATATATATATATATATATATATGGCTATTCACTCGCTGCCCACGTGGGTAGATAAGTGAAGTTACCCGGCTGTCGAATTAGCACATGATGTGAAGTGTTGATATGGAAGTGGTGGTACTGTTGATAATTATGTAAAGAGCTGGAAGCGGTGGCACTGTTGGTAATTATGTAAAGAGCTTGTCACTTTACGTGCATGGAGTAGCGGTGGTATATTAGTAATATAATAAATAATTGAACGTGTATGGAGCAGCAATCTAAGCCTTATCCAACAATACAAATAGCAATTGTAACCTCATTAGTGTTGGCTACGTACTATCTAGCATGCACATTGGACAAAAATTGGTACCTTATAAGACAATTGTTATTTGTATTTAAAAATCGTGTCTACGTATTTTGTATTCAAGAGACCGCTCTGTAATGAGAGAGAACACATTATAAATAGCAAAGAGAAACTGTAATATGTACGAGAAAAATGTAATACAAAAGAGCACATTATAACTAGAACTGACATTTTATAATCTAAAAAAAATAAGAGACAATAGTAAGTAAACGAGTGATATTCTGGCGTCGTACAAGACTTGTAATAACAAGTAAAAAAAGATATCA
The DNA here is from genome assembly GCA_963693085.1 of Alisma plantago-aquatica. Taxonomy (NCBI): domain Eukaryota; kingdom Viridiplantae; phylum Streptophyta; class Magnoliopsida; order Alismatales; family Alismataceae; genus Alisma; species Alisma plantago-aquatica. The sequence continues at coordinate 401,057,434 of OY856414.1, read as the reverse complement.
TTATGTAATAGGAAGGAATTGTTTGTAATCAGAACAGTGAATCCGTAATGGGAAGAAAAAATTATAAAAAAATAGATCATTTGTAATGGAAAGGAAACATATGTAATCAAGAATGACATTTTATAATATAATAAAATGATACTTCTATATTGTATTATGTAATGTCATACGTAGTTACAAAATTTTCATTTCCATTACAGATTCTATATTCTCATTACAATATATGATTTATCCTTACAAAGACGATATTTATTAGAAATAGAAGCAAGTAAACAAGTGACATTCTATAAATAGCAAAGAGAAATTGTAACATGTACGGGAAAAATGTAATACAAAAGAGTACATTTAACTAACCCTTACATTTTATAATCTAAAAAAATAAGAGACAGCAGTAAGTAAATGAGTGATATTCTGGCGTCGTACAAGACTTGTAATAATAAGTAAAAAAAAGATATCATTATGTAATAGGAAGGAACTATTTGTGATCAAAACAGAGAATTTGTAATGGGAAGGAAAAAATTGTAAATAAAATAGATCATTTGTAAATAAAAAGGAAACATATGTAATCAAGAATGACATTTTGTAATACAATAAAATGATACTTCCAGATTGTATTATGTAACGGCATACGTAGTTACAAATTTCTCATTTCTATTACAGATTCTATGTTCTCATTACAATATATCATCTATCCTTAAAAAGACAATATTTATTAGAAATAGAAGCAAGTAAACAAGTGACATTCTGACAACGTATAGTGAATTACAATGACAAGTAAAAAAGATGACATTTTGTAATAAGAAAGAAATATCTGTAACCAAAATAGATAATTTGTGATGGAAAGGAAACATATGTAATCAAGGATGATATTTTGTAATATAAATCTGAATGCATCAAATTTCACTGTCTAAGAGAAATAATACTTTAAGATTCTATTACGTAACGTCATACTCAGTTACAAATTTCTCTTCAACTTTCACTTTTTTTATTTACCAAACATGAATGTCGCAATCTATAACTATCTTTCCCTTTAGTTCATGCACTCATAACAAATTGTGATCTGGCTACTAATAGTGGCAACACACGCATGTACTAGCAACAAATTTCAAATTAAAAAATTTAGAATACATGTTCCATGCATACGTAATTGCCTTTTTTTAATTACATTAGATGCCACCGCTTCTCCATGCATATGTAAAAAAATCTATATAATTATAATAGTTGCCGCTGTTATCATGCAAGTGCAATTGACATTATATTAATTACAGATCCTTCCACCGCACCACTTCTCCATGCATACGTAATTTTTTTTTGTATAATTATAATAGCTGCCACCGTTATCATGCAAGTGTAATTGACATTATATTAATTACAGATCCTGCCACCGCTCTTTATGCATGGGTAATTAACTTGACTACCCGTGCGGGCAACCAATATGTACTATATATATATATATATATATATATATATATATATATATATATATAGGCTAAAAGAATTGTGTACCCGAGTACGTGTAGCTTACATGTACCCACCTTCATTTATGGTGATTTGACAATCCAACCTTATAGATATAAAGTATACACCTTAGATAAGATGTATACAAAAAATCAACACAAACTGATATTCATAGATAAATAAAAGAAAGAAAATGTGTATTTTCTGATCAACGGTAAGTTGTAGAAATTGCATAAATCATTGAATGATTTATTGTTATATCTCATGATCTATATGTGATGTGGTTATAATTATTTAAACACGTCTAATCTATATAGTGTTGAATCAATCCATATGGTTGGATTTTATCAACATACTCCACATGTATTATTTTAATGGTCGGTACATGTAAGTTACATTTACCAGTCGGTACATACTTCCTAACCTCATATATATATATATATATATATATATATATATATATATATATATATACACATATATATAGTTATATATATATACTTATATATATACTTATATATGTATATATATTAATAATTATATATATCACGTTCTCATGGAATTCATGTTCTCATATATATATATATATATATATATATATATATATATATATATATATATATATATATATATATATATGTATGTAGAGATCCTGTGAGAAATATCCTATAGTGAGAGCATGGGAGGCATTTGAATAACTAAAAATTAGTAACTATTTTTTAAAATCCAACTGTATAGACGGAAAAAACATCATTGCATTTACCTTTTCGTAAAAAATCATTGCAATCAGACATTGTGTACATGTCCATATGTACAATATACACTTTCTACATCCAACGGTCAGCCTGAAATTCAATATAGAGCGTCGAAAAATATTTGGTTGTTGTGAATGATCTACAAATTAGATGGTGATAAATTTTATAGGAAGGTAGATATTAAAGTATACTTGTAATATGTACGGTTGGATTATGAAAAATTGATCTATGTGGAAAGTTATTCAAATGCCTCTCATGCTCTCACCAGATATATTTCTCACTAGATTGTTGCCATATATATATATACATACATATATATATATACATATATATATACATATATATATGTGTGTGTGTGTATCCAACTGTATATATATATATATATCACATTTGGACATTTATAGGTCATGTTATAAAGACCGCAAAAATTATGCATTTCAAATTAGTTTCGTGCGTCGATTTTGTTGCCCTCATGTGAGTGACTTGCACTCATCCAAATGGGCTCAAAATTTATATGTAGCCTAATTATAGTATGACAATGAAGATCAATGGTTTATGTCTTGCAAAAAATTGTCTTGTTATGCAAATACACTTGAGTGTATCTGTGCGATCTATACACTTGAGTGTATTCTATAATGACTCTCTCTCTCTCTCTCTCTATATATATATATATATATATATATATATATATATATATATGGCAACAATCCAGTGAGAAATATATCTGGTGAGAGTATGAGAGGCATTTGAATAACTCTCCACATAGATCAATTTTTCATAATCCAACCGTACATATTATAAGTATACTTTAATATCTAGTTTCCTATAAAATTTATCACCATCCAATTTGTAGATCATTCACAACAACCAAATATTTTTTGACGCTCTATATTGAATTTCAGGTTGACCGTTGGATGTAAAAAGTGTATATTGTACATATGGACATGTACACAATGTCTTATTGCAATGATTTTTTATGAAAAGGTAAATGCAATGATGCTTTTTCCATCTATACAGTTGGATTTTAAAAAATAGTTACTAATTTTTAGTTATTCAAATGCTTCCCATGCTCTCACCATAGGATATTTCTCACGAGATCTCTACATATATATATATATATATATATATATATATATGCATATATATATATATATATGAGAACGTGAATTCCATGAGAACGTGATATATATATATATATATGGCTAAAAGAATTGTGTACCCGAGTACATGTAGCTTACATGTACCCACCTTTATTTATGGTAATTGTAAAATTGTATCGAATAATCCAACCTTATGGATGTATAATATACCCCTTAGATAAGATGTGTACCAAAAATCATCACAATCTGATATTCATAAAGCATACAATAAAAGAAATATCTATTTTGTAATCAATGGTAAGTTACAGAAATTGCATAAACCATTGAATGGTGTATGGCTATACCTCATGATCTACATAAGATATGGTTATGATTTTTTAAAGACATCTAATCTATATAGAGTTGAATCAATCCATATGGTTGGATTTTATCAACATACTCTACATATGCTATTTAAATGGCTGGTACATGTAAGTTACATGTACCGGCCGGTACACACTTCCTAACCTATATATATATATATATATATATATATATATATATAGGGTCCATCTTTAATACCCGCCCCCTATTTTGGTTACTTTTTTTGAGTTTCTTATTTTTGTCATGTATAGGGTTACTTTACCTTACAAACTGTAAAGTTGTATGCATAGAGAGTTAGGCTGGCATAGTAGATTCAAAAATACAGTTATATACATATCTATTGTGTATTTTTCATGGATTTACTTTTTTAGTCACATAGTTACTTTTTTATCAAAATAGTTACTTTTTTATAGCAGGATTACTTTCCTGACCAGAAGAGTTACTTTTTTGGCTACCGGCAGCGAACTCCAGGTTACCCGCGCGGGTATTAAATGAACGCCCATATATATATATATATATATATATATATATATATATATATATATATATATATATATATATATATATATATATATATATATATATATATATATATATATATATATATATATATATGTATACATATACATATATATATATACACATATATACATAGATATATATATGTATATATATACACATATATGTATATATGTATATATATATATACATACATATATATGTATATATATATACACATACATATATATACACACACATATATATACATATATATACCTATATATATATATATATATATATACACATACATACATATATATACACATATATATACATATATATACAGATATATATACCTATATATATATATATATATATATATATATATATACCTATATACATATATATACCTATATACATATATATATATGTATATATATGTATATACGTATATGTATCTATATATGTATATGTATATGTATATATATTAAATGAACGCCCATATATATATATATATATATATATATATATTTATATTTATATATATATATGTATATATATATGTATGTATATATATTTGTGTGTATATATATATATTTGTATATATATATATATATATTTGTATATATATATGTATATATATATATCGAAATTAGGTAAATATATTCTGACTTCCTCCTAAAAATAAAAGAGGTCATGAGTTACATGTAGACCCAACGCCATACATCAAAAATAGACTACAACTCACTCTTCTATCTAATGTGTAACTTATATTTAACACATTTATAAATTTTTACAGAAATACTCATATCATTTGCAGCAACGCCTTGATGTTTCCTAGCATTCCATTCCTCCTAGATATGTTAGCAAAGAGCAGCAAAAAGAGGCTTCTTCGTATCATCATTTCCACACTCTGTCAGTATCCTTTTTGGGTTGCCCACTAGTTGGTAATGTATCTTTAATTCTTTGAACACTGTGTCCCATATCTCTCTTGTGAATATGCATTCACCCAAAAGATGATTATGAGATTAATCAGCATCCTTACATAACAAGCATAATGTGGATACATCATAGTTCCATCCTGTTATCCTGTCAAGAGTAGCAAGAACTCTATGCAGAATTTGGTATACACACATACTCCATTTTAGCACATGCACCCCGGTCCAAATCTGCTCCCTATACATGTCCTTTGCGCCCGTTGAGCGTGTCGCCTCCCATAAGCATGTCTTTGGATCTTTAAGCCTCCATATCCCCATATCCTGGACCCCAAACAATTGTCTAACATGCTGCCATATTTTTGGCATTATGTTAATTGTTTGTGAGTATCCTTCCCTTGTCTTTGGCTTGAAGTCCAGTACTCTAGGATATCTTTCCCTCATTCATTTCCCCCAACTTGAGGTGCCTTCTTGACACATTAATATTCCCCGCATAGTCCCCCATTTTGACATGTCTTTAGGTGTTTATAAATTCAGCCCTCCTTCGTCTTTTGGAAGAGCTACTCCTGCGTATCTCATAGGATGATGCCCACTTGCCCACAAAAAAATTGTCATCTTCATCTCCATTTTGTCCAGGACTGAACCAGGGATCTCCCCTTGTTGCACCCAAAAGATAAGGAATCCTTCAATATTAGCTTTTATCAGTGTTGCTCGTCCCGCCATGGATGTCTCTTGTGTAGGCCACATGTTAATCATTTCCTCCATCTTGTCAATGTATTGAACAAAGTCCTTGACCTGTAGATTGCCTCCAGCTAATGGGAAACTAAGGTATTTTGTTGAAAATGTTCCCCTCTACACACCCATTGCTGCTACTAACCGATCCTCCACCTGATAGCAGTTCTTGGATAGGAAAATATATGTTTTTCTAGTATTCACATACAGCCCAGTCTGCTCCCCAAGCTTCCCTAGCAGATTTTTAAAATTTTCCAGAGAATGTTGCCTACCTTCTACAAAAATTATCACATCATCTGCAAAAATAAAATGGGTCATCACCTTTGTACCATGAACTGTGTAAGGCTTGTTCTCTTTCCTTTTTCCGGTGTGCTACATCTTCTGTGTAAAGTACTCCATAATAATTACAAAGAGGAGAGGGGATAGGGGTCTCCTTGATGCAAACTATTACCTCCTCTAAACATGTCTGCACACGTGCCATTGACCATAATAGAGAAGCTTGTAGTGCCCAACAAACTGTTTCATCCAATGGATCTATTACTTGTTGAACCTCATTTGTTTCATAATCCACCATAGTTTCTCCCATCTAATATTGTCACAGGCTTTGGAGACGTCCAATTTAAGTAGACTTTCCTACTTCCTCTCATGACATTATAGTTCAATAGAAATTTTTCTACCAATAGAGCACAATCACTAATACTTCTCCATGTCTAAAAAGCTCCCTGGTTTGTAGAAATAAGGTGGGAAAGTACCATCTTTAGCCTAGTAGCTAAAATCTTAGCAATGATCTTATATTGTACCAAGAAACATGCAATAGGACTAAAATCAGTAAGAGAGAAAATAACCTACTTCTTAGAAATGAGAACCAGAAAAGAATGATTGACCTATCTCACCATGTTGCCTCCTTTAAGAAACCAGCTGACATATGCCACCAAATCCTCCTTGATGATACTCCATGTCTTCTTTGAAGCCATCTGACCCTGGAGATTTGTTGCTGGCAATGCTCCGTACTGCATCTTTGACTTCTTGTTCATTGGTACTTCTTATAAAGATATTATTGCGTGTTCTTGTAAGTCTGAACCTCCAATCCAGTTCCTCCTCCTCTATGTCATTGTCAAAGTTTTTGTTGTAGAATGATGTATAGAAATTTATGGCCTGCTCTTCTAGATCCTCCTGTTTGTTGACCACCCTCCCTTCAGCATCAATCAGCTCAGAAATAATATTATCAGCCTCCCTTCATTTATCAGCAGTGTGGTAGAGTTTAGTGTTCCTATCCCCATCATCCTTCCATTTATCCCTACTCCTTTTCTAGTAGAAATTTTTCTCCATCTTTTTTAGATCCTCTAACATCCTCTTTAGCTCCCTATCCTTCTCTATCAACTCAAGATTAAGGGGGTAAGTCACCAATTTTCCCCTCACCCCCTTACATTCCCTTTTTATTTCTTTGATCATATTTGAAATGTTCACTTTGTCTTTGACCCATCTCTTAAGTGTAGCTTTGGTGCTTGCCAGCACTTTTGTAAAGACATACATTGGACTTGTTGTCACTTGTGTGCTCCACCCTTCTTTTATGGCATCATCAAAGCCTTTCCATTTTGCCCTTTAGTTTAGGAATCTGAAAGGTTTTCTTTTTTGTTTCTTTTTAGTAATCTGAACCCAGATAGGTGCATGGTCACTTAGCTCAGATCATCTAGCTTTCACCTGCACATTTGGAAATATTTGTAGTCAGACATCATTTACTAATGCTCTATCCAGTTTGCTTGCTATCATATTTTCTGGTCCTCTTTCATTGTTCCAAGTGAAAATATCACCCCCCCACCATTGGCAACTCAAAAAGTCGAGCCTTATCAATAGGTTGATTTCAAGCATCTATCTCTGAATTTAAAGCTAGTAACATTTTCCCCTTCTTTTCATCCTGTAGACGAATAGTATTAAAGTCCCCTCTTATCAACCTGGTAGAGTTACCTATTTGGATAGAGAAACCAAATCCTCCCATAAGTTTCGTCTGGCCTTGGCATCATTATGTCCATATACAGTTTTCATCCACACGTGTAAGCCTCCATTATTTCTGTAATCAACTGTAACTTGCTGATCTGACATATGTATCACTGACACCTACCATGCACTCGGTTTCCATGCCACATAGACTCTAGCAACCCCTGCACACTCTATATTAGATACATGCTCCCATCTCTACGGGAATAAGTATCTAATGTTGTTTTTATTTGGTACATTTATTTTTGTTTCCACCAAAGCAATCAATGAGTGCCCACTAGTAGTGATCCAATCTCGGACCTTCTTCTTCTTGTACCTATCACACATCCCTTTAATATTCCATATTAATATGGACATATCAACATGTCTTTTGGGATTGTGTGTGCCTTGAAGGCTCCTGCTTGCTACTCTTCCCTCCTACTTCTTTCACCTTTTGGTTTAGTATTTCTTGGCCCTCTTTATCTGAGTCACTTATAGCATCAAAGCTATTATTGGTATCAACAATGGAGCCCATTCCTTGATTCATTAGAATCGTGACCCTCCTCTGACTCTTCTTTTTTTTTTGGATGAAGTAAATTCCCCCTCCTCTTTTTCAATTGTCGACTTGTTTGGTGTCTCCTCCACCTCGATGTTGCCCTCCTGATCCTCTACCATTATAGTATCAGTTTCCTCTGTTGCTTTGTTTGCTCCTGCCTTTACTATGATGGGTTCCTTCATTTCCTTTCCAGCTCCTCATGCGGTTGCTTCCTTTGCAGGTTTCTCCCTCCATTCTTTATAGACCTTCCTCTCTTGCTCCTTGATGTTCTTTGTCTGTGGTTTGAACTCACAACTTGCTTCCGTGTGGCTGAAGGTGCAGCAAAACTCATAGATATCTAGTCGGTAGTCATAGCAAACTTCTACTGGAAATGGCTCGAGACCTCACACATTGAGCCAGACTGACTCAGCCATGATTGTATTTGCCTTCAGTTCAACGAGGACCCTAGCCTCTTCCCTTTCCAAAGATCGATCATTGACGTGTAGCACTTTGCCCACCCCTAAAGCAATGGTGCCAACGGCGTGCCTAGTTCATGATCAACTAAAGGATTTAATCGTGATCCAGGACAGGATCGTGGATAACACATCTTGCTTTAGCTCATCCCCGTGCTAGTACTCCTTAGCCACAACAAGCTGAGCATCAAACCATCAAGGTCCAAGCTCCAGAACCATCTTCTTATCAGCAGCATTGGAGAACCTGACAAGGAAGATCCCCTTGTCCATGGACAATAGCTTGAATGAACCGTTGGGTTTCCAAATGCATTGAATCCAAGCTTGAAGATGAGGATAATACGGCCTCTTTCTCAGAACATATAGCATCACCGTATATTCCTCATCTGATCGAACTCCCCTTCATCCAGGTCGATGTTTATCCGGTTTCCATTTCGCCTGGGTTCTGGGAATTTCTCCTCTTCCTCTCCTTGCAGTGATGGCTTCTTCAGAACTTGGTTCCATCGCTTTGCCACCCTGCAAATTTTTCTACTCCCCGTCGCATCACGGCTAGGGTTTGTGAACATCGTTGCAGTAGTGTCACCCTCAGTTTGGTTGGTGATGGTGGTGGGTAAAGGATTCTATGGATTGGTGGAGGTGGTAGGGTGGACGACGGAGGTGGAGGTCCCCGACATTGCCATTGTCGCCTGGCTATCACCCGACTGATCGTCAGATCACGTCACAGTTAGACGGCTAGGGTTGTTGTTGTATGTATGTATGTATCAGAATGTGGTAAATTTTATTCCGAAGTCCCCTCTCTCCTAAATAGAAAGAGGGCCCAAGTACAATGTAGTCTGACACTACAAAACTCACACCAAGGAAAAAACAAGAAAGACTATCTATACATTTAGTCTCCTTAACACAACTTTGCAAATTTTCTTTGCAATACTCTCTCTATCTCTCTTTTTATCACTATGAATTCTATGGTTTCTTTCCTTCTAGGTGTAGAAGTAGATCGTGGATAGAATAAGAAGCATCTTTTTATTCTGAGTGCCTGTGTTCTTTCCCAGCTTGGTAATCATGTCCTTGGCATCAGATAGCCTGTATGGTTAGAAGTGCAGGTCTTCACATACCATCTTCCATATGCTAGTAGTGAAGTTGTAGTTCTGAAAGAGGTGGTCTTGCATTTCATCTTGTTTGTTGCACAGGTAGAAGGCAGTAGGGGACTCAGCATACCATGTATGTACCTTATCTAGTGTGGGGAGCGAGTCGTTTGCAGTTCAATACAGACAAAGGCTCCATTTCAGAACTTCATAACTCATCTAGAGATATCTAGTACCCTTTTGATCAGCAGATCGAGGTTGAACTAGATCCCAGGGGTTGATAGAATCCTTCAGCATAAGTCGACCATCCTAGTGAGGTGAGAAGGCATGCTTAATGCTCTTCCATATAGTATTCATTTTGTTGATGACTCTTGAATACCCCTCCCAGGTATTAGGTTCAAAATACAAGCCTTTGGGGTATCTCTTCCGCATCCAATTTCTCTATACTGAGCTTTTGGATTGGAAGTTAATTATTCTCCTGGAAATGCCCCAGTCGGAAATGACACAAGGAAGCTTGAGACTGAGGCCTCCCTCATCCTTGGGTAGGAAAAGTCTAGAGTATCTCATCGGGTGAGTTTTTCCAGCCCAGATGAAATTAGAGAGAGTCATCTCAATTTTGTCAAGAACCGCCTTTGGAATTTCTCCTTGTTGAACCCAGAATTGGAGAAGACCTTCAACTACTGAAGAGATTAGTGTAACCCGACCAGCCATGGAGGTCTTTGTAATAGGCCATTTGGCTATCATCTCCTCAAGTCTGTCAGTGCATTTAGTGAAGTCATTTACCTGGAGTTTCCCACCGGCCAGGGGAAACCAAGGTATTTTGTGGGAAGTGGAATGATGGTGATGCCTGAGATTTCCTCAATTGTAGTATTCAGGGTAGAGAAATTTGAAGAAGTGAACTACTGAGTCTTTTCCTCCTTAATGCGAAGACCCAACTGATTTCCAAAGTGCTCAAGCATGAGCTTCAGGTTCTTAATATACTTTGGTTTTGCTTCAATGAAGACTAGAACATCATCTGCAAAGATGAGGTGGCTCATAACCTTTGTGTCGTGAATGGAATAGGTGGAGATGTGCTTTAACTCCTCTTCCCTTTGCATGAGTCTGGTAAAATACACCATAAGAATGGTGAAGAGCAGGGGGAAAGAGGGTCTCCTTGTCTTAGACTATTTGATCCCTGGAAGATGCCATTAGGTGTGCCATTGACTAGAACTGAGAAACTGGAGGTACATACACATTGTTTCATGAGGGAAATCCACTTTGAAGAGAACCCCATCATGTCCATTATCCACCAGAATTTGGGCTAGTGAACGCTATCAAAAGCCTTGGAAACATCGAGTTTCATGCAGAGCTTCTTATAGCCTATATTGACATTGAACTCTAGGAGGAATTTTTCGGCCAGTAGAGCACAATCAGAGATGCTTCTTCCTTCTATGAAGGCCCCTTGATTGACAGAGATGAGACTTGGAAGGACAAGCTTCAGTCTTTCAGCCAGAACTTTGGCTATGATCTTATATTGAACATTGCAGCATGCAATCGGTCTGAAGTCATAGAGAGAGGTTGTCATCTTCTTTGGGATGAGAACTAGGAAGGAGCGATTGAGTTGCCTAAGCATGCAACCACCTTCCATAAACCATCTAATACTCGCACAGAGATCATGTTTGATGATGTCCCAGGAAAAATGATAAAAGTAAGAGTTGAAACCGTCCGGGCCTGGAGACTTGAGTACCCCAATGCTCCAAAGGGTACTCTTTATCTCATCCTCTGTGACCTGTCTGCACAATATGTTATTATGAGTTGAAGTAAGTTTGTACCTCCAGGTTAAATTCTCATCATTGGGATCGTGAGAATCAGCATCCTTCTTGTTGTAGAGGTTCTTGTAGAAATCAGTGGCCTGAGATGCCAGAGAATCACATCATTAATTACATTTCCTTCCTTGTTAATGAGTTCAAAAATGCAATTAGCTCTTCTCTCTTGCAAATGGCATTGTGGTATAGCTTGGTGTTTCTAACCTCGTCTGCAATCCAATTATGTCGACTTCTTTTCCATGCAAAACTCTCTTCAGCAGCTTTTAGATCATCAAGCATTCTTTTCAGTTCCTCCTCCTTCGTTATTAAAGCCTCATTGAGAGGGTCTGAAATAAGACTGTCTTTGATGGAAGTGAGCTCAGATTTTGTCTTTTGAAGAAGATTTGGAATGTTGACTTGTTCTCTGGACCATGATTTGATCGCCTGCTTCAGTCTCATTAATTTCCTTGCAAAGATAAACATAGGATTGCCTTCAATTGGGATCTTCCAAGAAGATTGGAGTAAGTCACCAAACCCATTCTAACTTGTCCAGAAATTGGCAAAACGGAATGGTCTGGGTTTATTCTATTTCTCCAGGACCTGCATTACAAGTGGGGTGTGATCAATGATATCAGCACCACCGACTCTAACTTGTGCCTGGGGGAGTGTGAAGCCAGAGGCCATTGACAAGGGCGCGATCAAGCTTGCTCACGATCCTTTTGTCAGGTTTACCTTCATTGTTCCATGTAAAAGTTTTGGCACCATTCATTGGGAGTTCACACAGGTTAGCTATGTTAATCATATGATTAAACGACTTGATGGATGCTTCAGGCACTAGTCTCCCTCCTCATTTTTTCTCTTGCAATCTGACTTTATTGAAACTACCCATTAAAATCCACAGGTGGTTGATGCATTTATTAAGATCCAGTAGATCGCTCCAAAGCTCCTATCTTTGGGAGTGGAGGTTGAAAGCATATATGGCAGAGAATCATATTGTTAAACCTCCTTTATTGGTGTAAAGGGAGTTAATCATTTGCTCCGATTTATTATGGATTTGAATGTCCCAGACACTCGGATTCCATCCAAGACATATCCTTCCTAGTTCAACCTCCTCATGGTTGGATGTATGTAACCAGCCATTGGGAAAGATTGAACTGACACGGGTTTTATTGCATTTTTTAATCTTTGTTTCAATGATCGCCGCTAGGGAGACCTTGCTAGATTTGATCCAATTCCTCACCTCCTTCCTCTTAGTAGGGTTGCAGATGCCTTTCACATTCCATACCAAGATATACATGGATACTTATTTCTTGTTCCTGGTGTGTCGTTGAGGCTCCTTCTCCTTCATCTTGCCATTGCGGTTCTTGTCTGGTTTCTTAGTTTTTTCATTTTCCAAGATCTCTTCCGCCTCTTTGTCTGAGTCCCTCAGAGCTTCGAAGGAATTGGAGTCTGGTATTTCACCTTCTTCTTTGTCCTTTGAATGCCCCGAGTGTTCAGCTTCTGAGTTGATAGCTTTCCTTTCCTTCCAGGTTTTCTTAGGTTTTTCAAAACCTTCAGCATCCTTTTGGATGGTGTCAGGTTTACCTTCAGGGCAATCATCCTTGTTGTGTCCAAACACACAGCACGTATGACATTTATTCAGTAGATATTCATACAATAATCCTTGTATGTATGTATGTATGTATGTAAGTGTGTGTGTGCGTGTGTGTGTATATATAGGGTAGAAATAGCACACCCATAGGTAGAATTAGCACGTCTTTGTATATCTAACAGTAGAAGTAGCACACTCTAATGGTTACGCATAAGCGTCTATGATAGTTAGCTAGTAAAATTATCTACCATGCATAATATAGTGGCAAGATACAGTATTCATCAAACATATGTGTGATAATACAAGTAGAATAGCAAGTTCATTGACCCAATTTAACATGATAACAACAATTTCATATGAGTAAGAATAATTGTCAACTCAGATAATATGATATTTCAACAAGTGGAGTAAAAGAGAAAGTATTTCAAGGATTGCCTCATTATGGGAAACTCATATAAATGACCAATTAAAAATAGGGAGAGTACATACCTTGTTCTTCATATCAAAGGGTTAATTTAATGGACTTATTTGGTCCACAAATTCAAGTTTCATTCTAAGAAAACATTAGGTATGTCAGTAAAACAAAGAAGAACATATGTATACATTCTATTTAGATTTTAATACTTTTCTTATCCTAGTCCCCATCACCTAATACCATATTATGATTTTTAGTCTTATTTGTGAATATATGATTCATTAGATCTTTATCCTAGTAATAATTTATCAGTATTAAATCACATAATCCTAAGTATAGCTAGGTTGCATATATATATGTGCGACTAATTATACATGTTATATAGCTTATGTATTTTAATGTGCTCGTTATTGACTGCAAAGGTACTATTTATTGGATTGGTAGGTTTTACATTCTACATAGACTCATATATGAATTAGCTATTACTTCTCATATAGTATTATTTTATAGATTTATCGTTTAATGAATTTGACTTGTTCATTTGTCTTATCATATTCATAACCACCACGGTATGTGTACTCATTATTTTATCATATTCTCCCTCTCTCTCTATGTTTCTAATATTATTAAGTGAATGAGCGATTATAGTGCATGTGTCCTTCCATGCTCATATATAGAAATCTTTATAGATATGTGTGGAATGTTGCATGTTCGTTGTTTAGCAATTAAAATTATATTTTTTTTCTAATATAGATCTACTAATATGGATACTAACATGAGAAATCAATTGAGGTTATCATAATCATATTTCATAAGAATGGGGTTTTGATTAGTATATAATTCTTATTTAATTTGTATGTATTCATTAGTTATATACTTAAATGATGCAATACGCATACATTGGAAAGGATATCACTTAATTATACGAATGAGTTATTATGTAAACTAATATGGCTAGTACAAATTGAATCTACTGATTTTGTATAGTCCATTCATGACCACGCTATAGATACCAAATGAATATGGTGCTTATCTTATCTTCTATCTTACGTGTATTTACTAATTAGTTTATATAATTAGAGGCATTATGAGACACAAGGTGTAAATTGCATACTTGTCTCCTATATATGCTAACATACTAATTAGTAACTTGTTTATGTATGTCTAAGCAATATATATATATATATATATATATATATATATATATATTAACCTATTTTTTAGATTTTAATACATATGTATATGTAAAGAGTGGGACCCAGAGGGGATCCACTCCCTACTAAAATTTGAAGAATAAAATATCCATTTCAAATACACTCTTGACATGTGCAAAATTTTAAATCGTATATAATGGTAGACAAAAGACCAAAGAGTATAGTAGCGGAATAAAAGTAATGACTATATTCAATTTTTTTCAAAAGTACTTCATCATTCTCCCATATGGGGTTTACATGAAAGAAACAACATAAGGATCTAGTAGAGTGAAATCTAAACCACATCAAATTTATCTTCAAGCATCAACATCCCTAAAGCTAGGTTCATGCCAGCATGCCATGTCCTCCATATCCTACATCTGGGGTTGGAAGCATACCCCCAACAAGAGGAGAAAAGTAAAAGACATCAGCAAAAAGGTTGGTATGTGCATACTAAAATAGGATTGAGCAATTTATGGAATAAAAGGACATCAAGTAAAGAATGCTTCTCGTAGAAAAGATAAGGACTACCCAAAGTGGGCATAAAAGAAGAGAAGCATAAATGATGAATAAAAATGAGATTACTTGCCATAAAAATAATAATAAAAGTGGTGCCACAAAAGCACACATAATCTTTGGGTAGAAAGCCCATCAATAATAACATCAACCTACATGCATGTCAGATCACATTAACATTTAAGGTATATAGAATCACCACCATAATCACATATTATGGCATCACCACCATAAGGGAGTAATGGCATCACAGCACAATTACCCAGGGATAGGAATCACCATCTACAACCTCTGTTGGTAATACACACAATAGGGATACACCACCTAGTGTGCACATATACAAGTTATTCAAATGAAACATGCATAATGTAGAGGCAAGTAAAGTATGGTCAGAATAATAAGATTTGTCACCACATAAATGACAATCTAAGCAACCACCACAAAAGTGGGCAAAAAGAGCATGTATCATCAAGTAAAGTTCCAGCATGAAACAATATATAGGATAGAGTCCAAAAGAATGTTCATCACAATAAACTGATCACAAGATCAGAAACTAATAAGGTATTCCACAAGAAATATGTTCTCAAAAGAAAAAGAAATATTTTGTAGGTTGATTATCCATAGGACCAAGAGAAAGAAGAAAATAGGTGAATTGCTCAAAAGAAATAATAGGAGATGCAAACATACCTTATTTCAGAGTCATAGAAACACTCTTCACCAATCGAGTTATTTCCAAGATCAAATTTGCCTAATTACAAATTATTCACATGTATTAGGGTTTTATAAAGCATATAAGTGTAGGAAAACCCTAATTTTAGACCCTTTTGGAAAATCTCATATTTTGATTACAAATCGTAGACCAAACGATTACTTATAATTTTTGATCAAGAAAACATATTTATTTACCTTATTTAGAGTTTATATAAGTTAGTTACCAATTTTGGAATTTTTATGTGATTTATCATATTCTCAAAAATCACCCATCAAAAACATGAAAATCAGGCTTTGAAACTATTTTTATTAAAAATGTCATTTTTTTATTCCAAAACATATTTTAATATAATTTTTTGACAAGTAGATTAAAAGATACGATTTTTATAAAGTTGACATATCACAATATTAGAAAACACTTCGTCAGCAAATAAAGTTTGATCAATGGTCAAAGTTGTTGTGTTAGCCCAATCAGGGGTGGACAACTGGCCTGGGCCCATCTCCAGTGAGACACAAGGCTCAATGTGTGAAAGGAAATCTATAGAAGGTGAAAAGACTATATTGCACATGGCGGAAAACAAAGCAAAATAGAAAATGAGAGGGTCAATGTCGGGCAAGCACAGGGGACCATCCCCTTCCTTCGTTCGGGGACCATGTTTGATCCAAAAGTATGAAATTGAAAAGGGGGAAAAGAAATTACCGCCACACGAGCCAAATTGAAGGTCGGAACACCATCTCGAATGATCGAGGAATGATTTTGAGCTCTCCATGTGTCTCATAATTGTTGGAGACAGGTTGACGAAGACCGACCTCTCTCAGTGCCAACCGGCCAAACTGGGGTAGCATCCCCCAACTCAGACAAAGACCAACCAGCATCGTGAACTGAGTATAGGGGACGTGGTGAATCTTTGGGGCATGTTTCATAGAGGTATGATTGCCTATGTTGGCCAGAAGAAGGAAAAGATGAGGAACGCATGGGACGAACAAAGCAACAAGGAGGTGGCTTGTGGTATTGGTGTGAAGGCAATGAAACCTTGGCATATATAGGGCCCATGTGATAAGAAGGGAACAAGGAAAGTCAGGACAAAGATTTGAGGAGAAAGGTTGAGAGATGAAGGCAAGAGAACGATGAATATATAGGTGAAAAATTCAATGCACTGTAGTTGTGTGAACGCACGCGAATGGAGGAAAGTGATGAACAGCAAAGCCACAATTTAGATTAAACAGACAGACTTGAGTTCGTGATATAGGAAATTAAGTGTAGCAACAGAAACCTGAAAACCTTAGTTATATTGATTTTTGGAATAAAGTGAGATTAAATTGCTTTTTTTCTTTCTTAATTCACTTGAGGGTCATGTTTTGGCCAGATGAGGAACGCATGGGAGGAACAGAGCAACAAGGAGGCGGCTTGTGGTATTAGTGTGAAGGCAATGAAACCTTGGCATGTATAGGGCCCATGTGATAAGAAGGGAACAAGGAAAGTCAAGAAAAAGATTTGGTGAGAAAGGCTGAGAGATGAAGGCAAGAGAGCGATGAATACAGAGGTGAAAAATTCAATGCATTGTAGCCATGTGAACGCAGGTGAACGGAGGAAAGTGATGAATAGCAAAGCCGCAATTTATATTAAATGGATAGACTCGAGTCTGTGATATAGTAAATTAAGTGTAACAATAGAAACATGAAAACCTTTAGTTATATTGATTTTTGGAATAAAGTGAGATTAAATTGCTTTTTTCTTTCTTAATTCACTTGAGGGTCGAAACAAAGTCTAATTAATATGAAAGTTTACACATAGGACAATTAAGGCATGTAGAATCCAATTTTGACATTAGTTTTCACATTTGGAGACTCTAAATATTTTAATTAATTCTTTTAAAGTAAATCATATTTTCTCTTTCTTATCACATTAGAGACTTCTAAAATTACCCAATTAATGTGAAACGTCATCCTCAAGAAAATTAAAACATGTGGAGCACGAATGTGCCATTAATTTTGTTTCTTGGGATTATTTTGCTCATTAGGTAATATTTTGGCAATTACATACTTTCTCTCTCCTAATCTACATATGAACATTAAAGATTATCAAATCAATTGAAAATTTACCCAGAGGCTATTTTTAATGTTTAGATTGTGAATCCAGGATTAATTTTCTCTTTTGTGGTCATTAAATTCTTTATTTCATATTTTGGAGGAAAAGCACCTTATCTTTTCAGAATAAAAGAGATATAGTTAATATTACCCCAAAATTGTGAAAGTTGGCCTCCAAGACAAATCAAATCCAAAGAAAATGAATCTAAAGTTATTTTTATCTGATCAGTCTTCCTTTTATGAGTTTTACATAATTAACATTTGTGACTCATTATTATTTTAGTTAACATAGTATTTCATCACTATTATTATCATTCTTCCAATTGTGTCCCATATCTCCACATTACAACCAAAAGGATTATATATTATTATTGTGCATAAAATTCTTTATGTTGATTATTTAACTCATTAAATTTATCAATTCCTTATTTATTTGAATTATGTATCAATATTTTCAATTGTGGACACCTAGTCCTTCTATGCACATTATTCTCTATACCTCATACCTTAATCAACATTTTCTCATGTGACACATTTATTGATCTAAAAATGAGAGCATTAGGTCATGTTTATTTTCATGTATATATGTTAGAGTGATTTATTCAAACATTATCATATTAGGGTTACAATTAGCTACTATTGTGTGTATCTTTATCCTTGTTTGGCTAAGTCCAGAGAACTAAATTTTCAATTCTCCAAGGCATAAGATCTGGGTCTAGAGGCCAGGTTTTAGTTTGTTACAGTATGTCTATTAGTGGCAAATACTAACATAAATTTATTCTAATATGATGTGCACGGGCATGATGTATTGAGTACTTGTTAATTATATTATAGTTTTATTATCCATTATGTTATCAACGAAAGCCTGAAAGTACATACTTCAGGAGTAGCATGACTCACTTGTACTTCAGTTGGTTAACTCGTCTTTCATTCACGTATCCGCTTGACTATTAGAGAACGTGAGTTTCATGAGTGTCTTTTGCTTTCCTTAGAGCCAGACCACGGATGGTCTTCTGATCTCAATTCTTTCAAGGTTGGAGGAAAAGGATTCATCCAGGTGGTCAAATTCTGGGGATGCATCGACTAGCCAGAAAAGGTTGCAACGTGTGTGGGGATGACCCCATCAGTTTTGAGTTTGAGGAGACCGTGATTGTCAGAGTTGTTTCAGGCCATTAGTTCAGATCAGGTAAGAATTGGCAAACTCCAGCAACGATCATGGCAAGGCTCGATGATGTGTGGAGTTGCTTGGCGTTGATCTGTTCTGTGAGACTCAACGTTGGGGGTCATGTTTAGCTCCTTAGAACAAGGCGTTTGGTTATGAAGACAGTAGAAGATATCCGTACATGAGGCATCAGACCTAGAGAGGAGAGTAAGATGATAGTCCATGGTGAAATGCATCTCCGGGCACCACCGCTAGTCAGAGAAACCCTGGGACACAGAAGTGTTTGGTACGAACATGGAGGAGGGAAGACAGAGGTGAAGTGGAGAAGAACGATCCGTCTGGTGGCTATTGATGAGGTGGGAAGGGGGGACCTTTGCAGGAAACGACGGCAGCGCCTTCTCTGTTGGCTCCGTCAACAACTAACACAATTGGTGGCACAATTGCTCACGACGGCTGGAGTAAAAGAGGAGACGAAGAGGCCGCTCTGCACATCCCTGCCGCCAAGATTCTATATTAGCGGCTAGGGTCAGGGTGAGGAATAGATAAAGAGAAAGAGAACGAATGAGGGAGAGGCGAAGGAAGGGGGAAATAAATAAGAGAGGAGGAGAAAGCGGAAAAGGAAGGAGGGGAAACGGTTGATGTTGATTTTTAAGTATGTCTCGGATGTCAATTATCGTGAAGACGAGGAACGTGGAGGCTGGGGGAGTTAGTCACGCGTTTCGTGAAAAGAAAAATTAGAATGGGCAATTAATGTAATCAAAATACATTTGGTCATTAATAGTCTAGGTTTTAACTATATGTTTCCTTGCTAATTGAATTGGGAGAGCATTTAACCTTCAATTGGTCTCAAATTTGGTAGGTAGCTCAATTCAACTATTAGCCATCCAAATTCAATGCTAGTTTTACATTTTAAAATTCTTTGCCATCCAAATTCAATGCTAGTTTTACATTTTAAAATTCTTAGTCTCATGTTTCATTACTTGGGTATTAAGCAGAGTAAGGGTAATATGGTAAATATAGGGCATAGATAGGTATTAGTGTCAAATTTATATTATTAACTTTGGAATGATGAATTAACTAATTAATTTATTTGCTAATATTATTTAATATATTATTAGTCATTATAGTTTATTGGGTATAACCACCCCTATTTAATTGATTTTAGGAAAAAGTATCTAATTCCATATAATTAAAAGTTGGCCTAAGAATAGGAAAAATTAGTCTATATACCTAGGTTTGAATATGTTACAAATGAATTTGACCGAATTTAGGGAAATGTGGTCAAATTCCTCAGGCTGAATTGGAGAATCGATGCATTTTCAAGTTTGGTACTTGCAAGTCCCAAAATTGGCTAGTTGACCAACTACATCTTTAAAATGATATAAATTCAAAAAGTTAAGTATCCATTGTTATTTTGTGCATATGAAGGCTACAGAATGAAATTGTAGATAAATACTTAGCATAAAAACCTAAATTTGGGTGTTATCAACCACCCAAAGCTTAAATTTTACTTGTCCTCAAGCAAGACTTTAACTCAAAGAACAAAATATAACATCCAAATTAATCTTGGTGATAAATTCTAAGATTAAGAAAAATAGTTTAAAACAACAATTCTCCTGATCCATGTAATTTTAGAACAAACCCCCATCATTTGAGCAATCCCTTCTAAAGTGAGATAAAAGAGCATCTAGTCAGTTTTAAGCGAACTCACTACAATACGCCAATGCTCATGGGAGCTTAAAATGTAATATTTAAGTATTTAAGCCTTTTCACCAAAGAGATCGAGCAGGTGATGAAGTCGAGTAATGAGTTGTCATCGCAATCAGGGACAACATGCCTCCCACTTATTCGGGTCCTAAGAAGTAACAACAGAAAAAGACTCTAATGACTTCTGAGGATCATGCATGGTATGCATCGGGTTGGTCCATGTAACGAGCAACAGTTCATGCAATCCAATCCAATTGGCCCAAAGTAGTGAGATGAACTCCTCGTGTTGTGCTCAAACCAACCTTACTATTGGGATGATCTAGTAGGTCTCTTAGGGATTTCTAAGGACTTTCTAATGAGCTTTCAGGTTGAAACTACCAGGCATGACATGCCTGCATTCATGAGCACAGGCATACACCCATTGTTCACCATCCTCAAGTCTCCTAAAATATAAAACAAATGCTCATGATTTTAGTCACACTTAGACTTTGTTCTTTGCATTCTAATTTATAGACCTGGGTGAAGATCTATCTTGGTATTTTTGGATTTTTTGAGTGGCCAAGCCTCTTTTGCATATTCTTAATTTTGATCTTTTTGACTCAATCTGATGTGAGTATGCAGGCAGACTATCAAAGGAAAACACTCCAACTTGATTATAGCTTACAAACTTATCATTGCCAGCTTGATACCTCTATGAAAAGTTCTAATTATGATTCAAGGATTGTTAGAGTAATGTTCAGTTTGTGAAAAACATGGCTTGGAGTTTTGATCAAACACAAGCTCCTTAGAACTGTCCCAAATCATGGGTTTGTTATTCACAACATAGATCAAGGGAAGGGGTGTTATAAAACTATGAAAAAGGAGCTTAACCTTAGATTGATTGTCAATCTTAAGGAAAGAGACAAAGAGCTAGTCAAGCAAGAGATCAAGCAATTAAGATGAAAACTAGGCAATTAGGCATAAAAAGCATCCAATTATTATATTCATGTAGCAACCTTAATATCAAGAAGGTTACAAATTATGAAACAAAAGTCTTGATAAGCTGAAAATTTTACTCCAAATGCAAGATACATGGAAGATAAACATGCATGCATTAAAGATAGATTAAAGGGAAGAGGAAAATGAAAGAGATAGAGGGTGGAACACCCTGCCACCCAACTTAAATGTTTTGCTCGTCCTTGAGCAAATCTCAAACTTCGGGTGCTAGTGGATATGACTACTGTTGACAAACATCATTGATGAATAGGTCAACCATTGTGTTGACTTCATTGTCACTGCCTGGTGCTAACTCAAAGTTGGGTTTAGTTGTGGCTAAAGCTGAAATGACTGAAAGGGGTAGTGGCGGAAATCCTGGGGTGGTTGTTGTTGGGTGGTCAATGGTAGCAATGGCAGAAAGATCGTGTCAAACCTCTGTCAGAGATACTGCATATCCTATTGTAGTTGTTTGGCGCCAGTCCATCGATTGTCGAATCTTTATTGGTATTCATCGAGACGACATCCAGTATTGGCCTAGAAGCTTGTGAGGTTCTGTTGAATGTTTGTCAGCATCTCATAAAGGCTCCCCATGTCAATGTTCTGAGGATGTTGCACGGGCGGAGAAAGCTTCAAATAGGAAGAAGAAGGAACCTCGACATGGGGTACTTGCTTATGAGGAATGTCATGGAAGGTTGCCTCATCATGTTGCTCAGCCTCCTAGAACTATGGCATCTATAGTATTGAAGAAGAAGTGCATGTAGTTTCGTGTGACTGATGTAGGTTGCCATGGTTGTCTAATACAGAGACATCAATGAGAAACCCCCGACACACAAAAATTGCATGTGCTAGTAGTAGGATCATGTGCTTGGCTTGACTAAAGGTGAAGAGATAGCCACTGCTACATGTTTTAATCACCTCAAAATGCACAAGGTGGTTCAATTTCACCTTAGAATGTCTGATCTCATCTATCATGTAGGCAAACTGGTTAATGTTGACCCCAATGTGGTACTTTGATGAACTGACAATTCCCCTTCCCACTGACATGTAGTTGTGTGTCTTCTTATGGATTTGTGGAAGTGATGAATCACAAAGTTTTCCAGGTTCACCTTATGTCCAGTAACAACACACCATAGAAGAGGTCAGCCTTATTGATTGTTCCCTGACTGTCCTTCTTGGAAAAATGCAATTCACAATCACCCAATGCACATAGCAAAACATCAGCGTCTGGATGTGCGAAGACCTCATTATGCTGGGATGAAATTTTCTATCCTAGTTAGCATCTTCTACGTTTGATTGGCATCAAAGTCTCTATCACCTATCTCAAGCTGTCCCCTGGGCATCTCTGTGTAGTCACTGGTGGAGCATGAAATCCAGCCATTCAGTTCATATTTAGTGACCCTCTGGTTTCGTTCAGCATGCAAAAATAAAGGACATCATGGTGTGCATCCTATAGAATGTTAAGTGTAGCGTAGAACCTATAAGTGAGTTTACAATATACATCACAGTTTGTGTGTTGACTACTACCAGGTACTGGTCAACCTGAAGGCAGATCCCTTGAGAGATAGTGGTAACGGGGTCGGCATATCTTAAGCTGACAAGTTTCCATCCTTCTTGGCTCAGGGAAACAAATCTCTTCTTCTGTTCTCGAGTTTGGAATGTAGGAGGTGGAATGACCTCCTTGGTGACAAAGGTGGAGGTGGTGTGTGACTCATTGGATGAGGCAGAGTTGCATGATGAAGATGATCAGTGTAGGTATGTTGCTCGCTCTGTAGAAGCTTTATAGCGGTCTCCTATAGATGAAGCTTGGTGTGGCATCCCTCTGGATGAGCATGCATTGTGTCCTACCATGGTGTACAGTCCTGAGTCGCACCATTACCAAGACCACATCTCACCTGAAGCCTCCTCCTCACCATTGTCTGACTCCCCACTACCAATGTCCATGGGCATGGAAGAGACATGTCAGTATTCAGGGATGGATATGTGTGACCCAAGATCTACTGACGGCTAACGATGGATTCCATTCTCATTCAATGAGTTTTTAGACCACAAGACGTGTGGTGTCTAGTGGTTATGATCTATTGGCACAAAGATTGATGTAAGTGTAGAAGAAATCCCTTCTCTCATCCTCCTTGAAATAGACCTCTTCAGCCTTTTGAAACTGCTCCTCATGGTGTCCATGTTGTTGGTGATGGGGAGGGGTGAGCGGAAGAAAGAGAGAGGAATCTGACCAAACTAGATCAAATTCAGTCAAAATGGAGCTGAAAATGTGTTGCTTGTCGGGGTCAAATTTGGTCAAATTGGTGGTGAAGAACAGTCACCTATCTAGAGGAATGTGATCAACTTTGGTCAAATTGAAGGTCGCAGCAAGCTGAGTTTTCATAGGTGACGTGTGACGATACTGGGTGATGTATGGTACAGTGATGATGGCAAGAAATTTTAGTAAAAATTCGGGTTTCTACTATGTGTGGTGGTGATGTTGGAGACGGTATCATCAGCATTGCAGTGAGGTGCAGCAGCGGTGATGTGGTGAGTGTTGTGTATCGCATGGTTCCACTGGTAGGCGCTCACCATAGCACATCAGCATAGCATCAAGCGATCACTATATTGTCAAGCAGTGGGATGAAGGACATGATGGCGGTGGTACTCAACACTAAAACTGGTTCTAGGTCTACTTGTGGTGCGTGACGTGACTTGTTGCTTTGGTGGTGGGTGTGGTGGTGTGTAGTAGCTTCTTATCTAGGCGGTTGGCATGTTCTATAGCAGCAGTAGCGATGAGACAATGGGGACAAGAGTTGTGGATGGGCTTGGTTGTGTTCTAGTAGGTG
This sequence comes from Alisma plantago-aquatica, assembly GCA_963693085.1. Classification (NCBI taxonomy): domain Eukaryota; kingdom Viridiplantae; phylum Streptophyta; class Magnoliopsida; order Alismatales; family Alismataceae; genus Alisma; species Alisma plantago-aquatica. The sequence continues at coordinate 401,032,562 of OY856414.1, read as the reverse complement.
TGTGACTGGGTGAGATGATGGCAGGTAGAGGACCTGCTCTGTGATGGTTCCAAGACTATGCGTAGAAATGATGACGGCTAGGGTGCAAGGGAGGCTAAGCTAGGGTTTTAACGTATAGAGAACGAAGGAAGACAAGGATGGGCTGGAAGAATTTGATTGGAACCCCTTCCTTTTTATAGGCACCAAGTCGGTCCTATTCGACAAATTCAAACAAGGTGGGTTGAATTCATCGAATTCCCAAGGTGTCTTTTTGATCAAGATTTGAGTCAAAAGATAGTCAAAACTCGACTGACGATGTCAATCTGACATTTACAAATTGACACCTATCAGTATGACATCTATCAAGATGTGACACACATCAATTTGACCACTTAGTCTGACTGGGTTTCTGTCTGACCGTTGACAAAGCGCATAAAGGCGCGGAAAAGAACAGACAAAAACAAAAGCATGAATTCGATCGAATTCAACTAAATTTGGTCAAATTCATCTTGTAAAATCATGTGAGAATCTTGTTAGAGAGACGCATCAGAATGTCAGAAAGAGTGGGAAAAATCACAACATGGAACTCGAGAAAGTCAGTCAAAGGGGTCAAGAGGAGCAAGATTCCTTGTTAGTTTTTTGGGAGAAGAGGTGCAAAAATATACGGTCAAATTTGACTGAATTGGTTGGACTTGGCTGAATTGGGACATTTAAACTTTGAAAATCCTGAATTTTCCTTGATTTAAACATGGAAAAATAAAACATTATATTCATCTTGTTCCGATATATATTTTGAAGTTAATTCTCATTTATAAAATGGGTCACAGTAGTTGTATTGGTGAAAGGACAGAAAGGCAAGTATGCAATATAATAAAGAACATCTAAATGATGCAAGAAAAAATAAATATACATAGTTAGAGGAAAGATAAAACTTATGCCAAGAAACCTTAAATGACTTCTATTATGCAAAATTTAAGAAAGAAAATGTTTTTAGGGAAGAGGGGCATAATTCCTACACTCGTATCCCAAATCCTTAGACTTGGGTTTCGGGTTTCCTATGTATTGGTGATGGTGACCATCTTAGGAAACAGACAATATGTGTATCGAGCCTAAGGTGAGAAGTTGTTGTCCCATGACTCGGTGGACTCATACTTGTGTTGAAATAGTCTCGAATTGCACAGAGGTGAAGTCATATGCACTGAATGGGTAGTGCACTCCTGATGTAAATGTATGAATGCAAATGCCTAGACATGTCAGTGCAAGGTGAGATGGATGCTTTCATCTCCAAATTGTTGGTGGTCTAAAAATTCATCATTCAAGATATTAAACCCCCAATTTATGTTTGAACATGAAGTAACCCCAAATGAATCTAATATCAATTTAATCACCCCAAGTTTATCATTTTCTATAAGGTTTGGTCCATCTTCATGTTCTACAGCCATTTTATAATGAATTATACATCCCGCTCCTTCGATGTCGACCAACCTTGTAGCGAGATGATGGTGAATGTTAGCTCATGTGGCTCTAGTTCATTGTCATCAATATACTCAATTCCCTAGACTGGATAGTCCTCATCATCCTCCTCAAATGAGTTATTAAAAACCAGTGTAGGTATGTTGATTGAAACAAAGCGATAAGTCTTAACTTGAAAGTTATTACCATGGTCTAGCATCAAAGTTTATTTGGGTTGCTCATGCTACACTTCTAGCTGTGAGGCTGTTGATGAGGATAGACATCATCGTCATCAAACAATACGTGCATAGCTTGGGCTCCTTCCTTTGGTTGCTTAGTTGAATCATATGGATGAAAGGAAGGGCTTCCTTAGAAGGGTGAGTCTTCATATAAAAATCTCAGCAAGTCCATTTGGCAGCCCGAATAGGAAGGTAAAATAAGTTCCACATTGAGCTCAATGGAGTGGTCATGATGACTGACGTCTTCATCCTTGTGCATTGGCTCGTACAATTGTATGATGACTAAACTAAGAGTCCTTGAACATATCGTGCCATGTTCAACATCATCATCATGGATTTGTTGGACTTCTATAGAAATGTTATCAAGGTTCCCCAATTCCACCATGCACTGTTATCAGAATTCCTCTATATCAAATTGTTGTACTTGGATAAATCCTTGACAACAATTAGAAGCATACTTCTGTTGCGGTCCATGATCTTGGTGTCTATTTGGAACTGATGATTCTACTTTTTGAGTACCTCCCAAAGTGGATCAGCTTGCACCTGGAGATGAGGTGCTAAGGCATGCATGAGTGTATCGACACTTTCCCTCCCTAGGGTTATTACTCTGATCGATTCTTGATCTCACGAGAAAGCGGAGGTCATGGGTTGATCAGCATTCCATCCTTAGAATGTTTGCATAGTATGATGGTGGGGGTGAGTACAGCTCGACTAGCTTGAGTGCATGACTTTCAATTATTTGCCAACAATCGAGGCTACAAAAGATTTTGAGAGGACAGGTGGATAAAATAACTTGCCTTGCTGAAGCAAGGTCCATGGCTAGAAAAGTATACAAAAAGGAAAAGTATTTTAGTATGTATGATTAAGTATCTGCAAAACAAAAGAAGAACTATACATATATGTACAAGTTTATGCTAATAAAACAAAATTTGTGGGCATCTAAACATGGAAAAACCACGTCCCTGGCAACGGCGCCAAAAGTTGATCAGCCTAAATCATGCATCCAAAATGGAGGTAGATTCAGAAGGATTGGACTTTAAATTTATAACTCGATACCTTTAAGTTTCCTGCAACTTAATATGGGGTCAAAGTAGAGATATGGGGTTGGACACAAGGACATGGTGAGATTTAAACACTTCAGACCTAGTTCTTAGTTAGTTACTCATAACTGGGAGTTGATATATGCAAGGAACTAGAATCAATCTAGAAAAATGGAACAAGACAAAGTAAAGTAAAACAAAGAAAACAGATTCAGTTGAATTCTACTAATCAAGAGAAGGAGTTCCTGGCAATGCAACTACATGGTGGGTGGTCTATGCACCCATTCTTGACCGTAGACAACCCTCAAACACCTAGAAAGAAACGAATATCCAAACATAGTATGCATTGTAGTAGTTGCTCCTATGAGGGTCATCCCATTTTCTCTCGCGCAATGAGAAAAAAACCCATGAATGATCTGAAACCTCTCTAGAGGGTAATAGACCAACACCCCTGAATATTTCAGACACCCTCTCAGGTCCAGAATATCGAAAGGTGTTAGGAATAGTAGAGAACCTTCACGAAACACATGATATCAATGTGAACATATTCAGATGAATTCAGTCACATTCAAATGAATGCGATCAAATTCACTAGGAATCAGTCAGATTCATAGTACATGGTCAGATCTCTCTGACTTGTGTTCTGGATAGATCTTCCCTTGGATATCCTCCTCTCAAATTTTGATCAAACTATCCCCTCTATCCATTTCTATAGTAAATCTCTTGATCTTGGTAGAAATGGAGGTTCGAGCAAGAAAGAGATCAACCAAACCCACAATCATAACCATAAAGAAAAGATGGAACAAAAAGAAGGCTAGATTTGGATGAAAATTACTTTTTTAGGGTAAAAGTATATAACATTCCCAAAATGGGGTACTTAGCCAAGAAGGAGCTAAACTAGCTATGGACAAGTATAGTTGGCACCGAACAAAGATAGAAAAACATCATTTGTACATAAATAAAGGAGAATAGTAGAAGAAAGGGGAAGACGAAGAGATTTATCCCATGGAAGATAGGATGACCTCTCTCCTTAGAGTCTGGATGGGTTGGATATCATCCTTGTGTTTGTCCTCCTTGATATTCTAAACTCTTTGGCCTCCTTTCTCCTTGATTCCAACCCACAACAGTTTGGATGGGTGTATGGAGATGGAAAGTGTTGCAAATGGTTGGGATGTGGCTGAATGATGGTGGAAAATGGATGGAAGGTGGTGTATGGAGGTGAAAGATGATGGAATATGATGGTGGATGGAGGCAAACCAATGGGATGGGCATAGGATGAAATCTTTAGCCCTCTTAGTGCTTGGATCTCTAGGATAGAGCTCTGGGAACCGAAGTTCGGAGCTACATAAGGCACTCTAAAAAACCCAAAGGGAACCCCTTGGTAGGTATCTAGGTTTGGGTATTTATAGGGGAAGGTGGAGTATATATGTGAGTGGAAATGAATGCGGTTGAATTTTAAGAGAGTTTGGTCAAGTTCAGTCCTTTTATTTTCCAGGATGGAATGGAATGGACCATCAGGAGGCACACCTACCATCAGAACCCGACCTTCGGTGGGCGCCATCGGAAGAGACCTTCGGAAGGCACCTTTGAGTTGCATCCTTTAGTTGGTGGACCATTAAAAAAATACTTTGTCAGAAGCCTTTGTGAGGTGGACCATCAAAATTTGAACCTTTAGAAGGCGGACCTCCAGTTGTATTTCGAAGGAAAAAGGTCGGCGGTGGGGGAAAATGAATTCAGACGAATTTGGGGTAATTTGATCAAATTCATTTCTTTAGAAGGAGGTTGTGGAAGCACCCCTTTGGGTGGTTTACTGGCCTTCAGTTGTGACCTTCAGACCAGACCATTAGAAGACAACATCGAAAGAGGACACAAGAAGGCACCACTAAAAGGGGATCTTGAGGATCATCATTCAATTTGTGCCATTGGAAAGTGATGTCATTCAAAGAAAAAATAGTCGATGGAGTGTTGATGTGTACTTCTACAAAAAGGGATGAATTTGACTGAATTTTTGAGAATGTAGTCTAATTCATCAGGTTGAATTGGAGAATTGATGCTTTCTCAAGATAAGTGCTTGTAAGTCCCAAAATTGTCTAGTTGAGCAACTATAACTTCAAAAGGATATAAATTACAAAAGGCTAAGTATCTAGTGTTATTTTAGCCATATCTAGGCTATAATGGCAAAAAACTATAGATAAATACTTAGCATAAACTCCTAAATTTGGGTGTTATCTGTGTTGATGTCGTTCTATTTG